>CM069079.1:16937127-17537127 GCA_035578085.1 Solanum pinnatisectum
TTGATGAGGTGTGTGTGCTCGATTTTAAAGGAAGAGTATGTGTTCCTAGAGTTGATGACTTGATTCGAAATTGTTGGCGAGAATCTCATGGTTCGCCATATTCTATTCATCCGGTGTGTAATGAAGATGTACCAAGACTTGAAGCAAATTTCTTGGTGGCCGGGCATGAAGAAGGATATACTTGGGTTGTGGATAAGTGTCAAAATTGCCAATAGAAGTGAAGTATGAACATCAAAGGCACTGCGAGTTTTCGCTTCAAAGAATGCCCAATTCGGAGAGCGGAAATGGGAAAGGATAGCCATGGATTTCGTGGTTAGTCTTCCCGAGAATTTTGGGAAGTTTGATTCTATTTGGGTAGTGGTTGATAGATTGACTAAGTCATCCCATTTTATTCACGATAAGAATAGATTATAATCTTGAACAATTGACTAAAGTTTATGTAGAAAGAGATAGTAAGGTTGCATGTAGGTGCCGCTCTATAAATCTAATTGTGATACCCAATTCCATCCAAGTTTTGGAGAAATTACATGATGAATTGGGCACACAACTTCACTTGTCTGACCCATTCATCCACGAACCAGGGCCGGTGAGCGATCGAGGAGAGGACTATTAGTGTTAGAAGACATGTTGAGCAAGTGTCATGATTGATTTTGGAGGACATTGGGGTAAGATTCACTACCCCATTTGTATGTGAATTCTCTATAAACCAATAGTTATCACTCCCCTGGCATAGATATGGCACCATTTGAGCCAGCTCTATTGGAGGTATGTAAGATCACCTATAGGATGGTTTGAAGGCCCCAGAGATGTGAAACCATTTAGGGGTTGATTTGGTGAGGATGCTCAGAGATAAGGTGAGGAAGTATTGAAGCTAACCAGCAACTTCATAGAGTAAAAGCGAGGAAAAAGTATCACCGAGATCCTAAGATAAGAGACATGGCGTTTCAAACCGGTGAGAATGTTCTTCTTAAGATATCACCATGAAAAGGGTGATGAGATTTGACAAGAAGGAAAGCTAAGTCCGTGATACATTAGTCCGCTTTGAGGATTCTTAAATGTGTAGAGCCGATGGCTTATAGATTGGCTCTACCTCCACAATCTATCGGGAGTTAAGTCTAGTATTTCATATGTCCATGTTAAAGAGACATATCATGGTGATGGAGATTACATGCGTTAAGTGAGACTTCGAGTTGTGTTAAACAAGGACTTCTGATATGAGGAAGAACCATTGTGATTCTTGATCGTGATGTGCGTAAGATGAGGACCAGGAGATCGAGCGTGAAAATTCAATGGAAGCATCGTCAAGTTAGAGGAAGCTACTTGGGGAAGCTGAGGAGGGAGGACCGAGGTGAGACAAGTATCCCTAATTGTTATTCATTCGGTCAGTGCCCTACTCGCCCGTTCTTTCCTTAGCTTTATTTTTCCTAAGTTTGTCACTCGAGGGCGAGCGATAAGATGGATAAGTGGTATCTCATATGCGAACCCATTCCGTCATTTATAGAAAGCCCACGGGAAAATATTTGGGACCGAAAAATTTTTTTACGTAGTAACTCTGGATTTCCCAACCTAGTCAGATTGCAGGACAAAATGTCCCGAGGTCGATAAGATGCAGGGCTTAACATACTTGAAGTCAAGACAATACTAAGAGGGTAATGTCATCATGAAGTTTTACAAAATGGAAGATCAAGTGGTGACATCTTCACTAAATCTAGCGAGGACCATTGTACACACTCATGGAACTTAGCTACAAGGAAGAAAATAGCACAATGTTGAGCAATTGATATCTGATCAAAGCGGGGACACAGTACGATTCGGAAGAATTTGCTAAAAAAGTTTCATGTTATGGATGCCTAGACGATTCATACTTTCATGGGCACTAACTTGAAGCTGGATGTTGATGAACCTAATTCAAAAAATCCATTCCTGTACAAAGAAATCACATTTGAGAAATTTCTTCAGAGAATTCGAAGACACTTGAAGAAAACAGGGACCTGGTTCTATTTTGTCCATCAAGAGACTTTTGATTTGGAGGAACATGTGATGCTGATTATGCTGGGTATCAAATTGATAGAAAGAGTACCTCAGGATTGGCTTATGTTCTAGGCTGATTTCTCACTCATGGGGAACTAAAAGGCAAGATTCAGTTGCTCTTTCAACAACTGAGGCAGAGAATGTTTCAAGTGCAGCTTGATGGGCTTAACTCTTATGGATCAAGCAGCATCTTGAAGCTCTTAGAAGACCAGGTTGAGATAATCAAACTAATGTTGGGAATGCTGAAACCTTCTTGAATGGATCCTGCCTGAAGCAATCAACTCTCTCATGACTATGCAAAAGGAGTAGGCCTCCTTGCTTTTCAGTTATTTCTTTTTGTATTTCAAACTGCCTTAAATATAGTTTATCAAGTATTGTTATTGTTTACAGAAGTTGTAGTTGGTTTAGTTTATCAATACAAAGGTGTCTTTGAGAACTATTGTTATTGTTCATTAGTAATCTCTTTGTTACAAAAACTAACTAGCTAGGTTCAGTTTTTGAAACATGGTCAGGAGTTTGTGCACCTTCATAGTCTTACATTTGATGTTTCTTATAGTCTATGTAAATTCTATTTGTCCAGCTTTAGTGTTCAATTGCTAATTTTGACAAAGAAACTGTTTTTACAAGCTTTATCACTTGTTACAAAAGCTCATACAGTCCCCTCAAATGAAATTTTTGCTCTGTCTAAACCAAATCTATATTCATTCAAACATATAGGTATTTCTAACTGAGTGATGTATCTAGTTTTTTTTTAAAACTTTATGTCCAATTTTATGTGATCGATTTGAAGTACGAATGTAGTAATGAGGAATCAATGTCCAAATTTATGTCACCTTTATTTTAAAATTCTTTCTTTTTGTTTCTTATATTTTCACACTAGATGAAATAAGAATAAGAACCTCAAATAATGATAAGCAAATAAATTTTTAGGGGAGATATTCAAAATTCAAATTATTTGTTGAATCAAAGAAGTGAAAAAATAATTCATGTGTTAGAAGAATAAAAAATACCCATAAACTAAAAAATAACAAGAAACTTCGTTGTAGCCCACAAGTTGATATTTGGGCTCTTGGCTGCCACTACTAAAAAAGTGCAAATTACATGGGGATATTACCTAGGGTAAATTGTCGCGAGTAATACTTGCGGATTTTCTTGCAAAAATCTTAAATTCCTCAATATTAAAATATATTATCTACGAAACGTATATTGCTAACAAATTTCGCAGGTAAAATTAGTATCATTTTGCACAAAATGAGTTCCTGCGATATTACATAGGGAAACATATCCGCACGAACAATTTCCCTAGGTACGTGGACCAATAAGAAAATTTGAAATTCCTTTTTTATTCTGTAGAAAAATTTCAGTTTGTCTAAAAAATTATTTTTGGGGATTTAGCTAGGCATTTTATTACCTGCGGAAATAATTGGAGATTTAAGAATGATTAGACCAATTATCTTTTAGATGGTTGGATTCTTTTACACTTATAATTATTTGGGTTATAAAACCAATTAAAAACTCATTTAAAACTTTAGAAATCGGAAAGTAATCATAAGACCAATTAAAAATTCATTTTGCTTCACTCTAACCCACTAAGCTAGATGCTTCTCTCCAAAACTCACATGCAGTGGAAGAAGTTTCACTACTATTTTCATCTCCAAAGCTAAGGTGAAAACAATTGGATTTTCCATCTCAAAGCTCCAATCAATGGAAGAAGTTTCACGACTGACTCTAAGCTCATCTCAAAGCTCCCAAGCGAACCTCATGCTTCTCTTCAAGCGAATTTTTTTGAAGTAGAGTACTTGCTTGCCAATCTACCTAAAAATTGAGGTTAATCTTCAAATTTCAAGCTCTGTGAGTTTAATCTGCAAATTTCAAGCTCTGTGATGTTAATAGAGTGAAATATTTTTTGTAAATAAAATCTCAGCTTAAATAACTTGGTCAATGATTATTGTGATTTTAAGTTTAGCTCTTTTTTTTCTTCTTCATTAGTTATATTTCTTCATGTTGTTAGCTATTTCGTTTATGATGGGTGTGTTTGGATCAACTTTACACACCTGGGTTAATCATCAAACAGATTGCTATAGCCCCCCCCCCCCACACATATATATATATATATGGTGGTTGGTGGGTAAACTTGCCACCAATGTTGGAGAAGATGAGGGTAAAACTCTCTTGACCACTACACCTAATCTAGCACCACCGGTTGAAGGTAAGGATTTTATTATTTATTGTGATGCTTCACATTCTAGTTTGGGTGTTGTGTTGATGCAGGATAAGAGTGTTATACCTTATGCATCGCGTCAATTAAAGGTGCATGAAAGGAACTATCCAACACATGATTTGGAGTTGGCAGCGGTAATGTTTACTCTTAAGATCTGGCGGCAATACCTCTATAGTGTTAAGTGTGAGGTGTTTACTGATCATCGTAGTTTGCAGCATGTATTCACTCAAAAGGATCTGAATTTGAGATAGCGAAGGTGGATGGAGTTACTCAAAGATTATGATGTCACCATCTAATACCATCCAGGTAAGGTGAATGTAGTGGCAGACGCTTTGAGTCGAAAAATGGTGAGTATGGGTAGTCTAGCTTGCTTGAGTGTAACCAAGCGACCTTTGGCTAAGGAAATTTATACCTTGGAGGCTAAGTTCATCCAGCTAGGCATCTCAGAAAGAGGTGGGGTGTTAGCTAGCATTGAGGTAAGGGCCACATTCATTGAGGAGATCAAGGCCAAACAATTTGAGGATGAAAATTTGATTGAACTTAAGAAGAAGACTGCGATTGGTAAGGCATAAGAGACCACTCTTGATGAGGTGTGTGTGCTCAATTTTAAAGGAAGAGTATGTGTTCCTAGAGTTGCTGACTTGATTCAGAAATTATTGGCAGAATCTTATGGTTCGCGATATTCTATTCATTCGGCTGTGACGAAGATGTACCGAAACTTGAAGCGAATTTATTGGTGGCCGGGCATAAAGAAGGATATAGCGGAGTTTGTGGCTAAGTGTCAAAATTGCCAATAAGTGAAGTATGAACATTAAAGGTCTGCAGGTTTGCTTCAAAGAATGCCAATTCCAGAATGGAAGTGGGAAAGGATAGCCATGGATTTCGTGGTTGGTCTTCCCAAGACTTTGGGGAAGTTTGACTCTATTTGGGTAGTGGTTGATAGATTGACTAAGTCATCCCATTTTATTTCAAAAAGAATAGATTATAATGCTAAACAATTGACTAAAGTTTATATGAAAGAGATAGTAAGGTTGCATGGAGTGCCCCTTTCTATCATCTCAGACCATGATACCCAATTCACATCCAAGTTTTGGAGGAAATTACATGATGAATTGGGCACACAACTCACTTTTAGTACAACCATTCATCCACAGACAGACGGGCAGTCAGAGAGGACTATTCAAGTGTTAGAAGACATGTTGAGGGCATGCTTGATTGATTTTGGAGGGCATTGGGATAAGTTCCTACCGTTATGTGAATTCTCATATAGTAATAGTTATCACTCCAGCATAGATATGGCACCATTTGAGGCACTCTATTAGAGGGGATGTAGATCACCTATAGGATGGTTTAAGGCTAGAGATGTGAAACCATTGGGGGTTGATTTGGTGAGGGATGCTCAAGATAAGGTGAGGAGTATTCAAGCTAAGCTTCTAGCAGCCTAGAATAGATAGAAGAAGTATATGGATCATAAGATAAGAGATATGGTGTTTCAAACTGGTGAGAATGTTGTTCTTAAGGTATCACCATGAAAGGGGTGATGAGATTTGTCAAGAAGGGCAAGCTAAGTCCGCTATACATTGGTCCCTTTGAGGTTCTTGAATGTGTAGGGCCGGTGACTTATAGATTGGCTCTACCTCCTAATTTATCGGGAGTTCATCCGGTATTTCATATGTCCATGTTAAACAGATATCATGGTGATGGAGATTACATCATTAAGTGAGACTCAATTGTGTTAAACAAGGACTTACAATATGAGGAGGAACCAATTGTGATTCTTAATCGTGATGTGCGTAAGCTAGGACCAAGGAGATCAAGTCCGTGAAAGTTCAATGGAATCATTATCAAGTTGAGGAAGCTACTTGGGAAACCGAGAGGGACAGGCGCGACAAGTATCCCCAATTGTTCATCCATTTAGGTACTACTTCGTTCTTTCCTTAGCCTATTTTTCCTAAGTTTGTCACTTGGGGACGAGCAACGGTTAAATTGGTATCTATTGTAACGAACTGGTTCCATCATTATAGAAAAGCCAACAGGAAAAAATTTAGGGCCGAAAAACTTTTTTGTAGTAACTTGGGATTTCCCAACCTAGTCTAGATTTGGATGAAATTAGAGTTAGTAAGGTCTAGGGAAATCTGGTAGCAATTGGGTAGTTTAAATATGATTTTGATTACATGAGTTGATAACTAATGCGTTAAGGAACTCGTACGACTTTACGAAATTAAATTCGAGTGAGTAGAACTCCCGAAACTGATCTTGGCATGAGCAGATAGTTTCTATGTGTCATTGGTTGAAGGTGTGTTGTGAAATGGAGTCTTGGAATTATTAAAATAACTCACTGTTTTGTGCAAGCCGCTTTGGCAGTGATTTTGGTCGCCAAGGCGGGGCTGCTGTAGCAGGGTAAGGACCGCTGTGGTGGGCCAGACGTGACTCAAAGTCGTAGATAAATCCCAAAAATGTTTTATTCTGCAATTTTTGAATTTGAGAGCTAAGGAACGAACCCAGGTCTTTTCTTAATGGTTTTCCACCATTCTTGAGACTAAAGGTAAGATATTAACTCCCCAAATCTATTTTTCTATCCGTAGAATGTAATCTAATGGGTAATTATAGATGGGGGGTTATCTAGAATCTATGGTGGAAACAACCCTAATTTGGGTAGTTGGGATCATGTGTATGATCTAGGGTTGATAGAATTGTTGGTAATCCAAGTAATTAGTGATCGTTTATTGATTCCTGTGCTATAATCATTGTTTGTACACCAAGAACAAACGGAACGAATCTGGAAAAGGGAAGAATTATGTTTCTTAGGGTTTCAAGTTTGTTTTGAGGTAGGTGATGGTTGTGATTATATGATTGTGTGATGTATGTTTGTTTTGCTTCATTATGATACATGTATGTAGGTGGATGTTGCATTCTTGATTCTTGTTGTAAATGAGGATATATGATTGATGAATGTCATTGAATCATGACTTGATTGTATGATTATGAGAATGTACTTGTGATTGTGATTGTGGCTTGTTGAATGGATCGGGTGTTGCGTTCTGAGATACTAACTTGGATCGGTTGCCACGTTCCGGCATAATTATGGGATCAATTGCCATGTTCCTGCATAAACATGGGATTGGGTACCACGTTCCGGTATGCTAACTGTTTGGGTTTGGGTTCCATGAGAGGACCAACGACTTGCCATAATTGTGTATCTTGAGAAATCTGAAGTTGTTCGTTGTTCGTAAATGTTGATAATATTGTATATGTTCGATATATGCATATGATTATTGTTGTATTGATTTATGTATGTTACACTTAGTGGGATAACCGCGTGATTCTACCAGTACACTGTGGTTGTGTACTGATACTGCTCTTGCTCTTTCTTTGTTGAGTACAGGGCATCTTCAAGCGTCAATGAAGCGGCTATTAACAGACCTCGTTTAGAAGATCAGTGATTGTCGTTTGAATTTAAGGGTGGGCCAGTTCTTCCAGGCCATGAGTTCTCTTTCTATCTATGTCCACATTTCGGACTTAGACTTTCTAGTTAGTTTATTAGTTCATTAGTTTCGGGAGGTATCCCTTCTTGTTTAGACTTTTGGTTCATTGTTAGATGTTTTGGTACATTGACTTTCAAGTTCTAGGTGTATTTTTCCGCATTGTTTAGATGTTAGATCTTTTGGAAGTTTATGGGAACTTCAGTCTTTAGCTATTTAACTTGCTTCCGTAGCTTAAATGCTTTAGTTTTGGTTTAGTTGATTGGTTTGAGTTATGCGATGGTTCTCCCACGGAGGTTAGTGTGGTGTTAATCCACGACGGTCTAGGTCGTGACAATTAAATATGAATTCTAATACAATAAAATTCAATGTAACTTTTAGTTATCTTTTACTTTACATTATTGTTTATTTTATTTTTATTTTGCATCAATTTTTGTATCTCTTTGTAATAGTTAAGTACATGCATTTTCTAAACATTTGAGATTACATATAAAAAGGAAAAAGTACAAGCATGTTGTTTTAAAAGATAAATGATTATCCAACAGCGAAGGAGACATAACTATTAATGTTTATCAAAGACTTACTCTTTTCACGAGTTTAGTTGTGAAAATATTCTATGAGATTTAACATGCTTACCCTCAAAACAATTAATTATAAATATAAATTGGGATTAGCTTTATCATATTTATATCCTAAATATAGAAGAAAGGAAGAATACAAAAATATAGTAATCAATTACGAAGTTGTATTTAAAATCTCAAACGGATGGAGATATGAAAAATAAAAATTCACCTACAACTTCATATTGAAGAATATTCATCATGTTTTTATGATAATTTACATATTTCTCAACAAAAAAATGTATACGCATGAAATTTTAAACAACACTAATAAATAAATCAATAAGAAATCTTATAATTACAAATTGGTAATGAAAATTTTACAAGCGATGTAGACTAACCTAATGTAAAATGCAAGATGATCACAAACTTGAATGAAAGAATAGAATATAAATAATGTTGTGTGAGTGTCTTTGATAGACTCTTCATTACTCCCACTTATCTTATAAATTAAAATTGAAGGTTATTAGACTCTTCATTACCCACATTTAATTAGTACATGAATATATGATTGCATTAAGATCTTGTTTGATTCATGAATTTAAATATAACTATTGCTTAATATTTAGTTTATTTTAGGGGTAAGATAAGGGCAAAATGGTAATCCAACCTTGAGGTTAGGAGCTTTCCACTTATAATAATACTAATTTCTGGACACGTGCGTCACGTGTGTCTCATCTAATATTTTATAAATTCGTTAGACGATTAAAATTCAATGAAAACATGCGTGTAATGAGTATTAAAATGCAACAATCTCAAATAAATGTTATGATAATAATTTTTTTTTTATAGAAAATTAAATTAAAGAAGACTAATAGATAAGTATAAAAAAAATAAACATAGAAGAAAAAAATAACATACGCATCATTCTTAAGACTTTAATTATAATATTATATAAATGAAAAAAGAAATACAAATCGGTACATAATTTTCCAAGTTTTTGTTGACACCTTGTCTCATATCCAATCAAAATTCAAAAGTCTTCTCCATCGAGTCAAACTAAAGCATGAATCAATTACAAAAATCACTTTATTTTCATAAAGTGATATATTATTAGACTACGGTAGATATATCATATACTTTAGATGTTGATGGCTTCACTACTTTAACTACAAAATGAAAAGGATAATTTTGAATGTGAGTTTGATGAAACAAAAAAGAAAAATTTATATAGATAAAAATAGAGGAATACCAAAAGATATCTTAAAGTTTTAAATTAAATATTTGAAGGTTTCAAAGGGCCAAAATAGATAAAAGAGAACAACTTTAAGAATATTAAATATATGCAATTAACCTCCATTAAAATCTGGAAGATTAAACAATCCTCATTTGAACACATTAACTCTCCATTTACTCAATGTAATAATTGATTATCACTAATATTTAAACATGTAATTAACTAAATATTTATAATATTTTAATTTAGTGTAGGCGCAAAATGGTATTTCAACTTTCAACTTTTTTTTGTTCCCACTTTTAGTAATATATGATATGATATGATATATGATATGATCTTAATCTGTTACTACAAGTCATAGTGATTCATGTAACTATTGCAATTTCTTTTTGCTATTTTGGTGACTTTTTTTAACTCTATTAAAAAAATCATCAAGAATGATTGAAAATTGATCTTCTCTTTTGTCACTTTCTATAGGCTTCTTCATATAATTTTTGGGAAAATTGTGAGTGGGTTGTGTTATATTTGATAGCACACAACAACAACAAATATGTGATAACTAATATAGAACCAATGGTGAAGTTTGTTTAAAGAACCAAACAGATTGCTCTCTTGTTTGTCACAGTTAGTATATTATTCTGATTGTTTTATTTTAGGTACAAACATTTTGTATGTCATTGCACACTTTCTAAAATATTAGTGTAGAGACAATTAGTTTAAAATTATATTTAAGAATATTTTCTTAAAATTATTATGATTACAAAAATTCATGTACAGGTATGTTAGATCCTTCTAGTGAAGTTCATATTTTTTTAGTTCATGGGTATTTTTTATTCTTCTCATACATGAATTATTTTTTCACTTCTTTGACTCATTAATTTGAGTTTTGAATATCTCCCTTAAAAATCTATTTGCTTATCATTATTTGAGGTTCTTATTCTTATTTCATTTAGTGTGAAAATATAAGAAATAAAAAGAAAGAAGGGTAAATGGAAAAAAGGAAGAAGATTATATTGTAAATCTGCAGGCACAACTCTCTAGTTGTAGTTACTCCTAGGAAAAAATTATTATGCATTTCCAGTCAACAGTGAACCCAAACCTCTTAATTCCTTCATAAACAAGGCATAGACATCATAAATAGTTTTTAGTAGTCTTAGAAACTTAACCAAACATGCAATAATGTTAAGTAAATTATGATCAAATAAAATATACCAATTTTTTTCAAGCAGATACATAAGTGAAAGGAATGTTAGATTCTTCAATGGGTTTCTTCGAATCCCCATCATTTCATCATCAAATGTGACTCTACCTGGATCCATTGCATTTTTCATTTTTGCTGGATCCGTTTCAAACTCAGATGGAAAAAATTTATGTACATTTTATATGTCTGTGAGAAAGCATATCAAAATTCTTCAATTTGATAGAGTGATCGGATAGGCCAGGGACTCCAAAGCTAGTACTCTCAAGTGCTAGAGAGCACTACGTAAAACTCATGTTTTATAACACAAATTTGAAATAGATTCAAGATGGGAAATAGATCACAGAAAGATAATTCTGAAATTTAAATGACATATTGGTAACTTTGAAATTGAAAGTGTAGCACACAGATCATCATACAAATGAATCTGCAATAGAGTTTGCAGTACTTTGAAATTGAACTACCAAACTTAACACTAATAGAGAACATAAATGAGAGGTGTGCATTCATTTTACTATGGCAAAATATAGATAACAACTCCCCTTTCTTCATAAAGAATGTTGATCAACTATACAATTTTTTTAAAAAAATAAACTAAAAAGGGGATGCACATGATTATTACTTTCATAGGCATCTTCTTGGCCAGCCACTTATTTCTATATCACTATGCCTTCGAAGGATGTTTTCAAATTTGAGTAGAGCTGCAAAATATGATACAACAACACCCTATTTTGATCAATTTCTTGAGTATCATGAACAACTTGTGCAAAAATGATACCTCAAAACTCCAAATGCTGAACCAGAGAATGGAGGCACCCCTATTTTAAATGAAATGGTGCAACTTCACTGAAAAAGTCACAAGACAAGTGAATCGAAGAGGAGATCGAACTATGCACTTAATAAAATCATTGCAAGTCTTACCTAAAAAGAGCAATCAAAAGTCAATTCTCGAAAAGCATTTGAGATCATCACCAAGAGTCTTCCTGACCATACAAATATAATTTTTTATGAAGCAAACCATAGAGATATAATTATGAACTGTAAAAGAAAAAAATATAAAAATCTGCAACAAAGGTAAATAGTTAGAGAAGAACCAATGTTTCATTTCTATAGCAAAAGCTATAGTAATGTGTATATTTCAAGATCTTTTGATATAAACACCTGGCGTGGATTAGTTTTTAACATCCCTCTTACTATAATCTTCTGTTTAATTCAATCAAACATTCACAACTTATGTGTATATTTCAGGATCATTTTTTGTACCCTGAACAGTGAGGATTTTAAGTTAACATACCTTCATTTTTCTTTGATCTTTTTTTTTCCTTCTAAGCTGGGGCAGATCTATAGGTAGCGGTGGGGGTGCCACGGCACCCAGTGACCTTGATGAAAATTTTGTTTGTATATGTATATACGTATAGGATATATTATAAATAGTATACTTGCCACCCACAAAACAAGTTGATGGGATGGTGCCACTGGTGGCGAGTTGTGTTTTTCACGCCAGGTACGCAGGATCGATTCCTGATGGTTACGTTTTGAATATACTACACATTTTCTTTTACAAATAAAATAGAATCCCCACAAGGATTCGAACCCGCAATGTTACTCTAGTTAAAAAATACAATTTCCATTATGCTATGGATACAACTTGATGAAATATGCTTTACTTGATTAGATAAATAGAACATGTTAACATGTTGTAAAACTTCTTCATTTTTATTTTGTTGACTTTATTTTTCTTTTTTATTTTAAACATAAAATATTACTCTTTCCAATTTAATTTATGTGATATACTTTCTTTTTAAGATTATTTCAAAAGAATATCACTTTTCTATTATTAGAAACAATTTTAATTTGTATTTCTCTTCTTACCCTTATGAAAAAATTTATAGTCATATAAATGACTAAGATTTGTTTTCGATCTTCTCCTCAATAAATTTATTTTCTTTTTGTTAAAATATTTTATTCTGACACCATGTTTGTCTTATTCTTTGTTGTATTATCTAAATCATGTGAATGCATATGAAAAATGAAATAGTTTAGATTATGATCATTTAAATCATATCGAGAATTTTAAAATTATAAAATAAAATGCATGTTGCATTAAAGGCCGACATGAAGTCATACTGAAATCTCATATGATTTCGTTGGTCTTTTAAGATTTATATTGTTGTCAGTAAAAATATCAACATAAGACTTCATTTTTTGTTACTGGAATTATGCATGTGAAACAAATTCACCCACTTTATTTAAGTATGTTATATAGAGCTTGAACAATTAATAAATATAAATAACTAAGTCAATTATTGAGTGTATTTAAAATATGAAAATTCATCAAGTGCAATTATAGAAGATATCGTTGGAAGTTTATTTATTTATTTATTTTTTGGGTCAAGTTGTCATAATTTATTTATTTTTTTCAATTCATTTATCTTTATAAATTGAAAAGATGAATAACCGAATAATAGTCCCAAGTTACTATTTAGAAGAGGAAAATAAAATAAATATTTGATCGATTTAATGAACACGTCTATTTAAAGGCGATATAGCGCATGGCCTTGAATCACGAATAAGATAGCTAGTTCTATCATGCAACAATAAAAATTTTATTATGTATGAGGCGCATCTATCTAATTGTATGAGAGATTATTTTATTGATATTATATTTTGATGTGTGGGGCCATGCTTTAGTTTCCTTGTTGGCCTTTGTTTCACTTCGTTACTTTTCTCTTTCCTCCTTTTTCTCATTTTTTGTTTTCTCTAGATCTAATTTGAAACAAATTACATTACTCCCTCAATTTATATAATGAAAATAATTTATCTTTTTACTTATTTATTTTTACAAAAAATATTTTTAAAAAATTATTATTATTCTCATTAAATAAATGCATAAGATATTAATAATAAAATTTTAAATTTCAAAATATAATTAATAAAACTAAATTACTAAAATAAATCTCTAATATAAATACAATTGAATATAAAATGAAAAACTTATTATTGTATTACACATTAAATACTTAGATGTTATCGACATAGAAAGCGTGATTATGATCATTATTATTATTAGGTATTTGACTATAGAATTCATATATATTTTTATTGTATTTGAAATATATAGAGTTAGAGTTGAAAATAGAGTTATGCTTTATTCTTGCAAAAAATTATTCAAAATAATGTTCATGTTATACTTATATAAAATTTCAAATGTGAAAAATGAGGTGAAAAACATATTATACCAGCTTATTTTAAATTTAAAATATACCTTTAGAAAGAAAAGGTTGTGTTTCAAATTTTCATGGTCAAAAATCTATTTTCAAATAAAGTGAAAATTATTTTTATAAATAAGTAAATAAATCTTTATGTTTAAACGGGTCCTAAAAGTAGAAGTTACAAGACATGAAATATAAAGGCAAAAATATTTAAAGTACAATAAATGAAAAATGGGAGGAAAAGAAAGAAAAATAATTTTAGTGGTCAATTTTCATGGGATAAGTGAAGATTCATAGAATTAACTTGAATTATTTATGCTCACAACCTTTAATTATATAATAATAAAAATTATAATTTGAAAAATATTTTCTGTTAAAACAAATAAGTAAAAATAATAAGTATTTTCATCCGAACAAACTAAGGTAGCAATTAAATTGATTTCCAAATAAAATTTAAATTAAAAAAAAACAAAATCGAGGGGAAATGAGGAAAGAGAAACTAAAGATCAAGAAGGAAAATAAACACGGGACCCATAAAGAAGAATATAATATCAAGAAAATAATCCCCTCATACAACTAGTACTAGTTGTGCCTCACAAACAATATTTTGTTTTAAAAATAGTTCCTATATTAACATATGGTTGTGTATATATAGATAAACATATATTTAGTATATATAAAATATATTTTAGACTAACATATTATGTTTGTAACCATCTGTTTCATAATTATTTTTTTGAACGCAAATATAAGCTCTATATATAAACACATTAGTCAATACATAAGACCTTTTGTATTTACAAAAATAATAAGAGATAAATAGCTAAGAGCATAAAGTCAATAATGTACAAATTTTATAACGTGGTAAGGGAAAAATGTGGGACGCACATTCCCAGAGACTAGTAAAAGGAAAAATTACTTAAAATGTTGGATTTAGCTTTGATTTTCATGTTGTGTTTTGATATGAGTTAGGCATTGTATTTATGCATTGTTGATGCATTTGTGCTAGTTATACACCTAACAACATGTTCTATCTATGTATCTATTGAATTTCATGATCAAATATAATGTGTTAAAGACCGAGTTATTTCCTCATATGTGATCTTGTGGAGTTGAGTTGTGAAGGATTGAAGATTGAAATATGATATATTGATGTGGACCATGTAAGTCTAAGATTGAAATATGAATGAGCATCATATGGGTCCAATTTGATACAAAACAATTATTGAGTTGGACAGCTATGATGATATATGAGGACCATTTCATGAAATCATTGATATGACCAATTACGCGTATGCATTTTTAATAAAATAATTTTTGTGGAGTATATTTTCCTTAATACCAAACACACCCTAACTTTTCCTCATAATGAAGTTTTGGCTTTGACTTCTTAATCATATAAATCAACAATTATGTACAAACATATAGAATACATAAACTCCTCATATTTAGAGCTAAAATTCCAAAATATGAGTCATCTTTTATTTTACTTTTTTGAGACCCACTGCGGTATTGCCCCAAGTTTATTATGCTTTCACTTTGGTTATATTTTTTCAATATTTCAAAAATAGTTTTTTATTGTATTTTTTCATTTTTAACAAATAAAGAAGAACAATTATATTTTCTATGTCTTAATTTCAGCATTAATTCTTCATTGACCAAATTATTTTTCAAAATCTAATACTCCACTAAACATTAATTAATTGAGATAATATGGTAAAATAATTATGTCTGAATATTTTAAATTCATATGTAACAGGTAAACGTAAGTAGAAAATAATAGCAAAACATATGAATTGAGTGTCTGAGTAGGACCATTTGGGACCTTTTTTCTTTGTTTGTCTGTGTGACGCTGTGGAACTCAATTGACCACTCATTCTTCGATACAAAAGTATTATCCTCGAAATCTTATTTTGGCCAGAAAAGGGGGGTTATAGAGCAAAAAACACAACCTGTTGTTGTTAAAGCATAAATTTTGATGCACAAAATAAATCTCTTCAGACTATTGTCCATTTAAAGCAATATGATCATGTAATCTTTATCTTTGCAGAAAAAAGAAAAAACTAAAAAACACAACCATAGTGTAAGATGCATTGATGTTAAACTATTTTCAACATAAAATTTTAACAAATCAGTAAGCTGACTTTGGAGTAAAGCAAAAATCCTTAGTACTGAAAGAGTAACACAATTCCTAATACCCGGCAAGTATAGAGTAAAAAAATTAGAACTTGGGACAATTGAACTACACACACAATAATTAGAAAAAAACACCTAACAAACAACAATGTATTGATTACTATAGTCTAATGGAGATATAATCGAAGTTATTAATAGTTATGGGATGGTGACATATATGGCTCTTAATGATATAGAAGATATTATGTAACACTTGTACATAATTCAAACTTCTTATAAAAAGAAACCATACTAGACAAACTTACTGTAGAGTTGAGAACTTTAGAAGTTAATATTGCTATTTAAAGTATGTGCAATAAGATGGTGCTAGTACAACTTATATGATTCTTATTTGAGTTCACCTCATCACGAAAGTACTATTTCACATGTACTTACTTCTCTTTTGTCAATCTTGCATCTTTTTTATGCATGTATGGACCCTCAGGGCGGCACTAATCCTCGCTAGGCATGCTGCTCATTCCATTGGCGTGTTGAACCCTATTTATTATTGAGGCACTTTTGCTTATGAAGTAACATTTTCTATCCTTACCTTCAACCGGTAGTGCTAGAATAGGTGCGGTGGTCAAGAGAGTCTAGAGCTTTTGGAAGCTCTCCTCACATTTTTCAGTCCATTCAAATGGTATCTCCTTTTTGGTCAAATTAGTCAAGTGAGTGGCATTAGAAGCAAAGTTCTTCACAAATCCATGATAATAGCTAGCGAGCCCCATAAAACTTCTAACTTCCGTCACATAGGCCAAATCCAATTCTTAACCGCCTCAATTTGTTGAGGAACTACCATTAACTCTTCTTTTGAAACTACATGCCCCAAAAATGCAACCGAAGTCAACCATAATTTACACTTAGAAAACTTAGCATACAACCTTTGTTTCCCAGGAACACCCAAAACAATACAAAGATGGTTGGCATGCTCTTCTCACTTTTGAATAAATCAAAATATCATCAATAAAGACTATGACAAATGAATCAAGAAATGTATTGAACACCCCATTCATCAAACTCAAAAAGTTGTAGGCGCATTAGTCAACCCAAAAGACATAACCAGGAACTCATAGTGCCCATCTAAACGCTGTTTTGGACACATCCTCAGGCATAATTTCAATTGATGGTAACCAGACCTTAGATCAATTTTAGAGAAGACTGATGCACCTTGCAATTGGTCAAAAAGATCATCTATTCAAGGAAAAGGGTACTTTTTTCCAATAGTGACCATATTGATTGTGATAGTCTATACACGTTCTCATACTACCGTCCTTTTCTTAACAAACAAAATTAAAGCACCTATGGGAAGCACTAGGGCAGATAAATCATTTATCAAGAAGCTCTTGGATTTGAGCCTTAAGCTCTCTTAATTCTGCCGGAGCCATGCGATATGGAAGGATATAAATGGGGCGCGTACCAGGTTCTAAATCAATGCAGAAGTCTATATGTCTATCCGGAGGCATACTAGGCAAATCGGTAGGAAACATTTCTCTAAATTCTGACACCACATGAATAGACGCAATAGATGGAGACTCAAACTCCACATCCCGAATATGAGCCAACTAAGCTAAACAACCCTGCCCTACCAGTTTCCTAGCCCGTATAGATGATATGATCTTAGCTTGCTTAGGCTTGTACACCCATTCCCACTCTAATTTTCTCTTCCCGAAATTTCTAAAATTCTGAGACTTAGTATTACAATTCAGCACAACATAATAGGGGGACAACCAAGTCATGCCTAAGATAATATCAAAGTTAGTCTTATCCAAAATCACCAAATCAGCCCAAGTCTGAAAACCCATATACAAATAGGACAAGTAGTATAGATATGGGTGACTATGACAGACTCTTCAATTGGGGTAGAAAAATGGACGGGAGCATCAACTATATCACAAATCATAGCAAATTCTAAGGTAAACCGCACGGATACATAAGAATAAGTAGAACCTGGATCAAATAACACATTAGCCATCCGGTCACAGACAAGAATAAAACATGTGATCACTGCGTCAGGCGCCTTTGCCTCATTCTTGCTAGGAAAGGCTTAACACTAAGCTCTATCATTATGTCGAGAGACTTCCCTACCTAGTTGTGTGTTACCTCTACCTACATTACCATTTTCTCTTCCCCTACGGCTTCGTTGATTACCTTCTTGCCCATTTTGTGGACGCCCTCGACCATTATTACCATTTCCCGCAGGTACCACTGCTCTAGTCTGCTGCTGCACAGACTCCATCATATGCGGGTGGGGACAATCTCTCCTAATAGGCCTAGGTTCTCCATAGTTAGAGCAAGTACGATCAAAAGATGGCCTGCTGCCCATTGAAGGTGCGACTCCCTGGCTATCCTGAATCAAATTATGAGGTGGAGTTCACGAGTAATTACCTGTAGAGGCGAGCATAGCAGACTGAATTGGCTTGGCTGCAAGCGTTGGCCTTCCGAACCCCCTGGAGTAAGAACCTTAAAAGTTACCCAAGTTCTTAGCCCTTTTAGTCAATGCCTTAGCCTGACCGTCTCGCCTCACCCCCTCCACTTTCTTCACAAAGTCTGCTACCTCATTAAAGCTCCTTCCTGTAGAGGTCATATGAACAGATAATACATGCAACTTAGAATTTAGTCCCCTAATAAATAACAGTTCTCTCCTCGCCGGAGTCACCAATTGTGTAGCATATCTAGAAAAGGCATGGAACTTGGTCTTATAAGCAGCCACAGACATACCACCTTGCTCCAAAGCCATTAACTCATCCTACTTGTGGTCTCTCAAAGTCCTAGGCACATATTTCTCTAAGAACAGAGCATGAAACTAAGTCCAAGAGAGTGGGGGTAAAGTTGAAGATCTATATTCCACATAAGCTCTCCACCATTTCTTAGCCTCACCTTGAAGCTGGAAAGTCACAAACTCAACCCCATGCTGATGGACAATTCCCAACTTATGAAGCCTCTCATAACAATCCGAAATAAACTCATAAACATCCTCACTCTCAGAATCAAGAAATATAGGAGGCTTTAGCTTCAAAAACTTAGTCAACATTTCATGCTTGTTACCAGTCATAATAGGACCCAACAAAGGACGGAAGAAAGCATCATTACCTCTAGTTCCATCCACCTTGGGGGTAGTGTTAGCAATAGGGGGTGGGCGGGAGCCTGAGTTTCTTAAACAGAGGGAAGCACTCCAGGACCAATCAATCCTTTCAAGAATGACATGATTTGCTGAGCTAACACTGGGTCCAAAAGAGGAATACATGTAGTCTCAGCCTGCACCTCTTCCTCTTGTTCCACATCCTCAACATTCTCAACATCAACATTCTCCTCTATCTCTTCACGAAGCGTAGGAGGGTTCTTATTCCTAGGAGCATTCTCAATAGGAGGTCCATCCCTAGCATGCGCTGCTCTTTCACGATCTTTACCCCTAGGTCCTCCTCTACCCCTGCCTCGATCGTGACCTCTCGTTGCAGATTCCTTAGCTGGAGCATTGACGGGAACTACGGGCCTGACGCCGTTGAATCTAGTGTTAACCATCTTCAGACAGAAGAGTGAAAGAGGTTAGATACCAATTCGAATCGACAAATACCAATTGGAATCAAGTTATAGCACGAAAGGAGATGAGAGAAAATAGAGAGATTTCCTAAAGTCCTATAGCCTCTCGAAGAAAAGTAAAGATGTCTATGTACCATTTCGCAAGAATCTACTAGACATGTTTTGGTACATCAAGATCAACGAACTTAGGTTCTGATACCAACTTTGTCACGACCCAGGCCGTCATGATTGGCACCCACACTAACCCTTCGGTGGGAGAACCACTACTACAACCCAAACCAGGCAACTCAACCAAAACTAAAGCATTTAAGTTACAGAAGCAAGTTAAATAGCTAAAGACTGAAGTTCCCATACACTTCCAAAATATCTCACAACTAAACAATGTGGAAAAATACACCTAGAACCTGAAAGTCAATGTACCAAAACATCTAACAATGAACCAAAAGTCTAAACAAGAAGGGATACCTCCCCAAACTAATGAACTAATTAACTAACTAGAAAGTCTTAGTCCGAAATGTGGACATAGACAGAAAGAGAACTTATGGCAGCCTGGAAGAACTGGCTCATCCTTGAATTAGAACGACGATCATTGATCTTCTAAGCGAGGTCTGTCAATAGCCGCTTGAAGATGTTATGTACTCAACAAAGAAAGAGCAAGTGCGATGTCGATTAGTACACAACCACGATTATCTTTGGTAGGATCACGGCCGTCTCACTAAGTGTAACATGCATAAATCAATACAACAATAATCACGTACATATATCGAACATATCTGATATTATCAGCATTTACGAACAGCGAACAACTTCATATTTCTCGAGATAAACAATTATGACAAGTCATAGCTCCTCTCGTGGAACCATAACCCAAATAGTTAGCATGCGAAACGTGGTACCCGATCCCGTGTTTATGCGAGCGTGGCAACCGATCCATGTTAATTAGTGTGTCGGGCGCAACACCGATCCATTCAACAAGCCACAATCACAATAACAAGTACATTCTCGTAATCATACAATCAAGTCATGATTGATGGCGTTCATCAATCATATATCCTCATTTACAACAAGTTGTGATCAATAATGCAACATCCAACTATATATATGTATCATAATGAATCAATACAAACATAAATCACACAATCATAAAATCACAACCATCACCTACCTGAAACAAGTGAAACCTAAGAAACTTGATTCTTCCTTTTGGATTCATTCCACTGCTTGGTCTACAAACAACAATTATAACACGAGAATCAATAAGCGATCACTAATTACCAGTTACCAATAATTCCATTAACCCTAGATCATACCTATGATCCCAATTACCCAAATTAGGGTTGTTCCACCATAGATTCTAGATCAAAAACCTTCCCCCATCAATAATTACCGATTAGATTATGTTATACGAAACGAAAAATGGATTTGGGAGTTAAAATCTTACCTTTAGCCTCAAGAATGGTGAAAAACCATCAACAATATATCTGGGTTCATTCCTTAGCTCTCAAATTCAATAATTGCAGAATAAAACATTTTTGGGTTTTATTTTCGACTTTTAGTCGCGTCTGGCCCGCCATAGCGGTCCTACTTCTGGCGGCCATACAGCGACCAAAATCACCACCAAAGCGGCTTGCACAAAACAGTGAACTATTTTAATAATTCCAAGACCCCATTTCACAACACACCTTCAACCAACGACACTCAGAAACTACCCGCTCACACCAAGATCAGTTTTGGGAGTTCTACTCACCCGAATTTAATTCCGTAAAGTCGTATGAGTTCCTTAACGTGTTAGCTATCAACTCATGTAATCAAAATCATATTTAAACCACCCAATTTCTACTAGATTTCCCTAGACCTTACTGACTCCGATTTTGTCCAAATCTGGACTAGGTTGGGAAATCTCATGTTACGACGAAAAAGTTTTCGGCCCCAAATTTTTCCCCATTGGCTTTTGTATAATCACGGAACCCGGTCATTACATTAATTATTTATATATAGATACTTTAATATATATTTTAAGAAATATAGTGTATCTGTATTTTTAATATATTCATGCTATCTTTTCTGTTTTTTTTTTATGATTTTAGTTTTTTATACATATGAAAAATATTGTCTATAGAAAGTCGACTTTTAACAAAATGTAATTCAATCAATATGATGATATTTTTCTCTATATATTTTAATGTGATGTCTTTTATTATGGATGTCATGTCTTTATTTACTTTTCTTTCTTTTTGTTTGTACTTATAATTTTTTCTATAAATTTGATGTTAAACCACCTAGACATTTTGTAATATTTTTCTTTATACGTATCTTTTTTATAGCCAATTTATTTTTGGATTATTAAAAAAAATTACGTTTAGTAATTAAAATATATTAACTCTTTTGATATAATAAAAGGTTAATTTTTTATGAAGTATTGAAAATATCAAGCCTCCAACATCTGACACAAGATTTTCATGCTATATTTTGGGAGCGTTATATTCTTATGTCAAACTTACATACAAAAGGACTTAGCTTTAAACTTAGCGATGAATTTATGTAGGCTCCACTATGATTATATAAATAAACTTTTCTAATGCCAATTAGGGGACAAATGTGCAATGCATGTTCCCAGGACTACTTCATGAAATAGGAGGAAGAAAACTTTGAGGAATGAAACGCACTTCATAAGAAGCTTAATTAATGTATTTGAATTCGACTCTCTTATAACGTGAAAAAACCTACAAATAATAGTGGCAGAAATAGAAGTTTTGTTTACTAACAAAAAAGTATGTGTACTTATTAGCATGGGGGATACACATGGTGCAACACACGTGTTTGAATATATTTATATATACCATTACAATAACTTCACGCAACTTAGCAGGGAACACACATGAAACACGCGTGTCAAGGACTAGAAGGAATTGAAAGTGTACGAGACTTGCACTAGAAGGTAAAAAAAAAATAGGAAAAATAATTAATCCAAATTGATGTAATCATTTTTTTGCTGGCGGTGTGAGGATTTTAATCGTTTAAGAAACTATGAGAATCCATTTAGGTATAAGAAAGGGAATGGAAAAGAAAGGTTTAATCCAAATCTATAAATAACTCTCAATACTATAGTATACTACTAGCACATTGCACATCCAATGGAAGAATTATTGTGGAAGAGAGTCACAACTCTTGGACAAGGTAGTTTTGGTGTCGTTTCATTAGCTTCTATGTCCAATGCACTATTTTGTGGTGTTACTCTCCCCTCTCTCATTACCCTCAAATCATGCAACTTGAGTGATTCTCAATCGTTGAAAGAAGAAGTCGAAATCCTCTGAATGTTCAATCACTCTCCTTACATTATTCACTATTTTGGAGCTAATATCTCTTTTGAAGATAATGTCAATCTTTACAACTTGTTGCTTGAGTATGCTTCTAGAGGAAGCCTTGCCGATCGTCTTTGAAATTGCAATTCACTATCGGAAGTTGAAGTTAGGAAACACACGAAGAATGTTCTTTTAGGGCTCAGTTGCATTCACAACAATGGAATTATTCACTGCGACATCAAGCTTGGCAATATTCTCCTTGTGGGCAGGGACAAAACTGCCAAGATCGCTGATTTTGGGCTTTCCGTGACATTGGAACAGGGCATGAACCAAAACCAGGGACTTATAAGGGGAATAAAAAGGTATAACACACTATAATACATGATTAACACTGAGTATACCCCACAAGTTGATATTTGAGCTCTTGGCTGCACTGTCTCTGAGCTAATTATGAGGACGCCGCAATGGGAAGACGCAGATGGTGATGATGTGTCAAACAAAATCGAGTTTGCGGAACCAAAGTTTTAGAATTTGAAGTTGTCAAATGAGGCTCAAGATTAGATGGAAAAATATCTTGTGAAGAATCCCATCACGCGTTGGACTGCAGACATGCTGTTGAACCATACTTTTCTGCAAAATTCATCCAAAGTAGCCAAAATAAGGAAGAAGAAAAGTGATTCAATGTTTATTCTACACAAACCAATCCAAAAGATAATATTCAAGATCAGCAATCTTAAATTGTCGAGGTAATTGTCGAATCCAAAGCCCCTTCTGCACAAAACAATCTAGAAGATAACATTCAAGATCGACAATGATTAATTCGTGAGGGAAATCCCAGATCTGAAGGAAGTAGAGAATGAAACCTGAGGAAGGATACTGGATATTAACAATAGATAGATACATAATAAAAATCAATTTGTAAATATATAGAGAAGTATGTATGGGCTTGATCCCTCTTTAGGATTTCTTTTGGGGTATGTAGGAAACATTTGATGAAGATGATCTCACGTGCAGCCCCTTATTAGTTTAATAAAAAAATTTGTATAGTTGATCAATATTCTTTATAAAGAAGGCGAGTTGTTATATATGTGTTGAAAAGTTGAGTTTGTTATTATGATTGAATTGCTAAGTTAGAAATCTATGGTTTCCTTATTAATATGACTTATATGTTGTGCTTTACCATATTTTCTCCATCTCTTTTGTCACCAATTTAAAAACAATGGTTTGCCTTCACCATTAACGTCGCTCCAACATGAATTTTATGGACTCTAAATACGCGCTCTACAAATATAAAATGCTTTGAGGAAAAGCATGTCCAAATCTAGCCCTCAATTTTTTACAATGGTTGAAAAATTACCCTCAGGTTGGAGCTCTGGTAGAGATCAAGAGCAAAATAAGACTTTTTCCTTTGCAATGGAATCTGTTGGAATGTATTCGTCTACTATCAATCAACAGACCAGGTCCCTTGACTCAGCAAGAACAGTAATTGAAATAAAAGTGTAGAAATTAAATAGCTCCAAGTAAATCAGTCATAAGGAGTTTATGTGGAAACCCCTTTGCTCAAGGGCGTTGAAAACCATGACCTATACTCACAGGATTTCAACCTAAACTCCATTTCACTTAAACAGAGCAATGATTCAGATTACATACTCTTGTAACCTAGGAATTCACCTCTAAATCCCTTGCCCCTCAATGTAGCAACTCTACTACAAAAAAAGAACTAAGCAATAACTCTATTGCCCACTAAACCACCCGACTCTAGATGATTTAGACTTCAACTAAGCAACAAGTCTGTTGCCCACTAAACCACCTTCATCTAGATGATTTAGACTTCAACTAAGCAACAACAATGTTACCCACTAAACCACCTAACTCTAAATGATTTAGACTTCAACTAAGCAACAACAAAGTTTCCCACTAAACCACCTAACTCTAGATGATTTTGACTTCCACTAAGCAACAATAATGTTGCCTACTAAATCAATCAACTCTAATTGATTTAGACTTTTTTCTTGAAATGAGCAAAGATCTGATTCCTTTATAATTTAGGAATTGATTTACAATTTAAGCACATAAGACACAAAGCGCAAAATACAACAAAGATGCTTCAGCACTCTATCATGTCCCTTTATTAAGCATGAGTAGTATTATTTCTTGAAGATGGCCCTTTCTTTTTGAGCTTATGAATTTTCAGAAATTCACAACTTTGTTTGCCAAAACATGGGTTTGTATTTTGAGAAGAGACTATTATCAAAATGGACACAAACCCTTGGGACAAGGCCATTGGCTGAGAGCCTGTTGTTCTAAAAAGCTGTGCACCAACCACATTAGAGTTGGCAGCTTGTTGGAAGTTTTTTCACAGCTGTCTTT
This sequence comes from Solanum pinnatisectum, assembly GCA_035578085.1. Classification (NCBI taxonomy): domain Eukaryota; kingdom Viridiplantae; phylum Streptophyta; class Magnoliopsida; order Solanales; family Solanaceae; genus Solanum; species Solanum pinnatisectum. The sequence continues at coordinate 16,962,453 of CM069079.1, forward strand.
TCATCTTTTCACGTTGCAGCCTTTCTGGGACTAGGTCCCTTATTGTGTTCTTTGATGCTTGAGTTCTTGAAAAAGACTTGCTAGCTCTCTCTCTTTTTGAATGAATAATGATGTTTGTTTATTGTTGTGTATATCGATTACCAACAAGGGTTTTGACCAATGAAACAAAAAATTTCATCCGCCCTTCCTATTGGTGAAGTACGCTGCACATTTCACCAACCAACTTGACAAGACAACTGTAAAGATAGCTTTATAGTTGTACACCACTTTGAATCTGGACGAGAGCACTCTTCCAGGCACCGTGTCCCTGCACATGAACACTTTCTTCAATGCATAATTTTTGTTTTTATACACTAGATAAGCCTTACTTGAGGAAGAATATCCCACAAATACTCTTTCAACATCATTGAGATCAAACTTCTCAACATCATCATTTTGGTCACAAAACATGTAGTATTCACCACTTCAGCCTGAAAGTTCTTTGGAAGATTAAAAGCCTTCTTATTTCATTTGAAGGATGGTCTGATCTGCTTCTCTTGAACACAAGCATAAAAAACTTTGTCATTCACAAATTTTATTTTGGGCAGACCACGTACCTGGTCCCTTAATGCAAGTTTGTTTGGTAGAGAAGCCCTCACATGGCCAAGTCTCCTGAGTCGTTGATCACTATTCTCACCTTGAGCACTAAGGCAAGTGAGACTTTTACTACGAGCAGTGTTCAGGTCAGTAATATACATGTTCTTGCATCTTTTTTCTGTTAAGATCATCACCCGAGAGACCAAATTTGTGACACACATTTATCTTATAAGAACTTAACTTTATTTCGTTCATCACAAATCTGTGTAACACTTGAAAGATTGTACTTCATCAATTGATATATTACACATCCTCAACAGTGTGTTCCATAGACTTTGCAAACATGCCTACACCAAGAATAAACACGTTCTTGGCAGCGTCAATATAGACATCTCCACCTTGAAGTACCTTGAGAGAGATAGAGAGGAAGTTTTTAGTTTCCCCGGTAACGTGCTTTAAGCATCCGCTATCCATGAACCAATACTAGCTGCATCTACTTCCTCTCACCTGCATACCAAATCACTTGTTAGCCTTGGGAACCCACTTTAGTCAGAGTTCCCCATAAGCAGATAAAGGAGTGATAAGAGAATTATTTGTCCAGTGAAGCAGACTAATTTTCTTCAACTTAGGACTAGAAGCAACACCAGGTCCCTTCTTCTACCTATTTCTTTGTTTGGAATAGTTTGAAGAACTTTCTTGAGTTCTCTTCCAAGCTGGACACTCCTTCTTCATATGATCATTTAACCCGCAATGGAGGTACAAAAGATTGTCAGACCTTGACACATACTTGATATGGTGATTATAAGGACTTATGTTCAATCTTCCTAATCCCATCCTATCATTTTGGGCTTGGCTCGTAAGATTGACGAGCAACTTCAAAGAAGTGGTCTATTTAAGAGATTTTTTAAGTTCTTCTTTGAGGCTGACCAGGTCCCTTTCTAACTGATCATTTATCTCCAATGCCATAACTAGTTTAATTTCAGAAGTATTCAAGCTAGTTTCTAGCTCGAGTTGTAGACTACTAGCTTCACTCTTCCCTCTAGCACAATTATCGCTTAATTTCTTCCTGAGTTCTAGATTTTCAGATTCCATAACCATCATTCGTTCTTCCATTACAGAAATTTGAGAGACCAAGGCTACCTTTTCATCATGAAACATATCCAGACTGTTATTCAGGACATCCTTTTCAGTGGTCAACTCAGTGATTGTGTTAATCAAGATAGCCGCTAGGTTTCTCAATCATTTAACAAAATAAACATGCAAGTTCTTTTTAAAGTCAGAAAGAGTTACCTCTTTTTTAGCTTCTTCATCATCAGATTTTTCCATAAAGGCAAAGATTTCATCAAAGATAACATCATCATCTTTCACTGCAAGGATGGAGGCATCTTCAGGATGTTCAGACTCTTCTAAGTCACTTGAGGTGTCTCCCCAAACTTCAAGGGCTTTCTTCATAACATAGTACGCAGTTGGTTTTCTTCCACTCTTATCAGGAACCAAGTCCCTTCTCTTGTCTTTTTCTCCTCCAACCTTAGCATAGTCTTTTTATTCAAGTTTATGCATGGGGAAATCTTTGATGAATTGCCCTAGTTTTCAACACTTGTGGCATACATCACTTGCATTAGCAGCCCTATTGGAGTTCACTGTCTTCCTAAAGCCTCCATTTTTCCTCACCAATTTTTGAAATCTTCTAGTGAAATATGCCATGTCTTCATCATCTTCAGAAGTATCACCAGAAGTCACTATGAGAGCTAGTGACTTGTCCCTCTTTATTTCCTTATTTCCCATTTCTTGATTTCTGTTTGTCTCATAAATTTGAAGATTTCCAATCAAGACATCTATTGTGAGCACTTTCACGTCCTTTGCTTCAATGATAGCATCAAACTTACTAGCCTAAGACTTAGGAAGAATTTTGAGAATCATCCTAACTTGTTTATGATTGTCCTTCCTTCAGGTTTAGTGGAGCAGCCATTCTTCCACAAGATTCTCTCTAGGTGTTAACTAGTTAGAGAGCCCAGGCTCTAGTACTAATTGTTGGAATGTGTGCATCCACTATCAGTCAACGGACCAGGTCCCTTGACTTAACAAGAACAGTAACTGGAAAAAAAGTACGGAAAACAAATAGCTCAAAGTAAATCAGACACAAGGATTTTAGGTGGAAACCCCCTTGCTCAAGGGCGGTGAAAACCACGACCTGTACTCACAGGATTTCAGCCCAAGCTCTATTTCACTCAAACGAAGCAATGATTTAGATTACAGACTTTTTAACCTAGGAATTTACCTATAAATCCCTTACCCCTCAATGTAGAAACTCTACTACAAAGAAAGAACTAAGCAATAACTCTATTTCCCACTAAACCACCCGACTCTAGATGATTTAGACTTCAACTAAGCAACAACTATGTTTCCCACTAAACCGCCTAAATATAGATGATTTAGACTTCAACTAAGCAACAACAATGTTTCCCACTAAACCACCTAACTCTAGATGATTTAGACTTCAACTAAGCAACAACAATGTTGCCCACTAAACCACCTAACTCTAGATGATTTAGACTTCAACTAAGCAACAACAATGTTGCCCACTAAATTAATCAACTCTAACTGAGTTAGACTATTCTCTTGAAACGATCAAAGATCTAATTCATTTATAGCTTAGGAACATATTTACAATTTAAGCTCATAAGACACAAAGCTCAAAATACATCAAAGATGTTTCAGCACTCTATCATGTCCCATTGTTGAGCATGAGCAGTGTTCTTCCTTGAAGATGACCTTTTTTTTTTTACCTTATGAATTTTTAGAAATTCACAACTTTGTTTGCCAGAACTTGGGTTTGTGTTCTGAGAAGAGACTATTATCTAAATGGACACAAAACCTTGGGACGAGGCCATTGGCCTACTGTTCTGAAAAGTTGTGCACCAAACATATCAGAGTTGGCAACTTTTTGACAGCTGTCTTTTCATCCTTTTCACGTACGCAGTCTTTTCGGGACCAAGTCCCTTACTGTGTTCTTTGATTCTTAAGTTCTTGAAAAAGACTTGCTAGCTCTCTCTCTTTTTAAATGAATAATGTTGTTTGTTTATTGTTGTATATATCAATTACCTATAAGAGTTTTGACCACCGAAACAAACAATGTTGTCCATTCTTCCTATTGGTGAAGTACGCTGCATATTTCACCAACCAACCTGACAAGACAATTGTAAAGATAGCTTTACAGTTGTACACCACTTTGAATATGGATGAGAGCACTCTTCTAGGGACCGGGTCCTTACTTTTGTGAGGATCATCATAACACCTATATAACAGAATCGAAGTAAAGTATTTCATGCAAGCATATTTTTAACAGTTACAGATGGGATCTGTATCCTTTTTTGTAGGGATAGCAATGGGGTGGGCAGATGTTGGGGGGGAGTTTAAGGCTATGCGGGACGGGTGGTTTTAAGGTTGTGTTGGGTGGAGGTGGATATCGTTCTAATGATCTTGAATCAATGGATACATTGGCTAAAATACAGCGTTGAAGATGAATCCAACTTGTGAAAGCCCCGATAGAATTGGAACTACCTTAGTTGATAGTACGAGCTAATAGTTAGTTAAGAATTGACTTTCAAATAACTTTGCAATATTTTCACCATACACTTAGGATTTAGCTTACAAATTATTCTATCTAATGCATTACAGCTTCTTGTATTCTTCTATTTAAAGAGATTTCTTTGTTATGATCAAACTTTGTGTTTTCTTGATATTTAATCCAAAGAGGTATTCTTCTAATAACTTTCCCGTTTTCTTGTTATACATTTCATAATTGATAACGTCTAGGTCTATTCCTCAAATAATCAAGTTTATTCAGTCGTACGCAATATAGTTTATCTAACTATGAGTTGAGATCAAATTTCACAAAGAACAATATATGGGAGATTAAGCAAGTAAGCAATCATCATCAACTACACTCTAAGCCTAACACTTGATAATGTTTGATTTTTTTAGAAAATATAAACTAATCTAGATAGAAAGCAAGTAAAAAATGATTAATCCACAAGTAATTTATCTAATTTATTTCACGATTTTACAAATAACAGTGAGTTTATGTTAATTAGCTTCGAATAATGATTCTATATTAGTTCTTCCTAGACACTAACAACACTACCTAACTGGCTATTTCTAGTCCAATTAAGAGCATCTTAGCATGTATTAACATATATATATAACATTTATATAACATGCATATGTATCTGATACATATGTAACTAATATGAGTGGGAAATCACCGCAACAAGGGGTGTTCACGGGTCGGTTTGGGACGGTTGTTGGTTAAAACTAAAACCACACCAATTTAATCGATTTTTAAATCATCAAAACCAAACCAAATCAAATACAATATACATTTATTGGTTTGGTCATTATCAATTTTGGTTCGGCTTAGTTCGATTATTTGGTTATTAACCATACACAAAAATTAAAAACTATTCATTCAAAAGAGGGGAAAAAAGGCAACAATCATTCAAAACGCAAAATAGTTAGAACGACTAACATTATAAAACTTTCGATCATTGAATTTGTTGTAAATAAAGCTTCAACATTCACCATTTGTCCTAGAAGGAAGAGACAATGACATATCCCCCCAAAACTTGTGATAGGCACTCATATAAATGAAACCAATAAGATAAATGGTCTCGTCTTTCATGTTTTTTTCTTGCATAAATAAATTATAAATAAAAATTTTTGGAAACATATATAAGACATTTAAAATTGTTTATAAAAGTAATGATGCATTTGGGAATCATTTAATTCCCTTAAACTCTTCTCAAGAAAAAGGATATTTGTACTTTAACTTGCTCTTGAACTCACTTTTAGCATTAAAAAATCAATGTATGGAGAAACACTTTTTCAAAAGACTCTTGATCAAAAATCACTAATTAGGGTTCATGTGGGAATACAAACATGAATAACAACTCAAAGATCTCAATGCATAATGTAGCACAACTCACAATCAAGAATTTAGAACTCACGATCAATAACTTAACTCATATCAAGAAGTTAGAACTCAAAATCAACAACTTAACTCATATCAAGAATTCTTGAAACTAAGGGTATAACCTTAGATTAAACTTTACTAACTGAATTGAGATATAGGGCATGAGGACAAACTCAGTCCATCATCATGAATAGCCTTATATACCTAGAAGAAAAAAATTCTTGAAGAAGTTTGAAGAAGAACTTGATTGGAAGCCTTGAAACCCTAGCTTTTGTCTTCTTTGTGGTTTTCTTTGAGTTGGGGGAATTGATAGCATAAAATAAAAGAAATCTGAGTACTTGGTAGAATATATTCCCCTAATTGAAGTTAAAATGTCATGGCTTGTGCTTAGGAAAAGTGTGAAAGGACAAAAGAAACCCCACTTAAAAACTGTCAAAAACCTTCCACAAGGCCAACTATGATTCATGGTTTGAACTACGTATTGTTGATCCTATTTGTGAAATTCATATTGAAATTTTAAGGCTGAAAAGTTTATTCTCCGGGTTCAAACTACGGCTTGTAGAGGTTCCTACGACCCGTAGATAGGTCTGTAGGAATCAGACCACAAAATTTGACCCCTGGTACTTTTTCCCTGAGTCAATAGTACATATCGTAGCTCTTTCTATGACTCGTAGAAGGGATTCGTAGGTCACTAACTCAAAAAACTATGTTGTGGTAGTCTCAGGTAAAATAATCGTATATTTATACTCCAAACTTGAAATGAGGCAAACTTGGTAGTGTTGGAAAGAGGACTCATAGATCTTTAATTTGATAGGTCATTGGCTATCTAATTCATTATGTGCTGAGAGATATGATTATTTGAAGTTGACATAAGTAGAATCTTATATAAAAACTTAATCGATAAGGGAGCTTACAACTCAACTTTGTGCTAGGGGATTTTTGTGACCTTAATTCATATCTAATTAAATTCATTCCCACACTAAAGATTGACTTTAAGACCTAAGAACAATTTAAGAATCACCCCATACAACCTTATATGCAAATGAAGAATGGTTTGGATCTTAAGTTAGAATTTTTCGTGGTGTTACTAGAATATAAACTAATAAATTATTTAAACTATTAAAAAGGGTTAAAAATTCCTTTGAACTATGCAAAATTAAACCTTTAAACTATTTTTTTTAAACTGAGGGTCTTTTTATTCAACTAACTGTCTTATTGTTGAAAATTGTAAGTAAAAGGAAAATGTAAGTTTCTAAAAATCTCTTTACTATTGAAAATCCCAAGTTTCTAAATATGGTTGCCATATTGTTGAAAATTGTAAGTTAAAAAGAGATTAAAAAAATTGTAAGTTTCTATACATTGTTTTAATGTCAAATATGGTAAGTTTGAAAATATTTTATTTTCCTAATTTCTTACGAATTGGGTTTCTAAATATTGTTTTAATGTTGAAAATTGTAAGTTGAAAAAAAAAAAAGAAACCTAAGTTTCTAAATATTGTTTTATTGTCGAAAAAACCTAGTAAGTTACTAAATATAGTTTTCCCAAGTTATTACCAATTGGGTTTCCCAGCAAGGCAAGGGGGATTGAAGCTAGTTATAATTATGGGATTCCTAAATTGTCCCCATTGCGTTCAACTTTATACTTTTTGTTTCTAAATAGTCACAACTCATAAAATTAGTTTAATTCATTCAAGAGTGATGGAGTTTGAAGAAAAAGGGTATCGATTTCACCCAATAGATTCAGAGTTATTCCATTCCTTCTTAGGTTTATCGCTGAAAAAGATTTGTGTGACAATGGTTTTATTACGAAGTGTGATGCTTACAAACAAGAACCATGGGTAACTTATGGCTATGGGCGTCATTGCGGAGGAAAAGACGATAGAGATACTAATATTTTTTGATACTTTATTTCACCGAGGCATAAGAAAAAGAAAACTAATGATAGATTTTGCAGAGTTGTGGGTTAAAATCTAGGGACTTGGAAACAACAAGATAAAGGGAAATGGGTTAGGAGTAAACAGAGCAAGCCTTTGAATATGGGACGCAAGAAGTGTCTCTATTATAATATTAAGATATGTTGTCCTGATGATGGCAAGTGGCTCATGAAGGAATATGCTTTTTTGTGAAGCTATTCTTAGAAAGTTCAAAAACTCAAATTTTAGAGATTGTTGTATTTGTGCTATAAAAACGAAGGTTGAAAAAAATTCTGGTAATTGTTCTCGAAGTAGTAATATGATTACAACTGTTATGGATTTTTTGGATGAAACATAAGGTGGATACAAAGGTGATTTCAGGGTTAAATTTTGTTGTGCCACAGATGGATCAGGAAAATAAGACAATTACTCCCATCAATATTGTTGAACCAATGGTGTTATACTCTACGTGTTTTGATGATCCTCACAAATGCATAGACCTGGTCCCTAGTAGAGTGCTCTCGTCCAGATTCATCATGGTGTACGCTGCAAAAGTGTCTTATCAGGTGCTAGGTGAAAAGTTCATTGTATTGCACCAATAGGAAGAGCGGACGAGATTGTCTGTTTCAGTGGCTCACAAATGTAGGGACTCGGTCCCTGGCAGAGTTCTCTCCATCAGATGCATAATGGGGTACAACTGTAAAGTTGTCCTGTCAGTGGTAGGTGAGGCACCAGCATACTGAACCAATCAGAATGGAAGAGGTTGTTTCTCTAACGAATAATAACTCATTATGGTTGATACTTTTAGCATGACAAACAACATATTAAATTCATTCATTCAAAAGATGAAGATAGCTTGCAAGCCTTTCAAGAACTCACAAAGAACATTGCAAGGGCCTGGTCCCTGCAAGATTGCTTATATGAAAAAGTGACAAGACAGCCGTTAGAAAAGCTGCCACCTGTGATATGGTAGGTGCACAGCTTTTCAAAACATCAGGCTTTCAGCTAATAGGGTCGTCTCAAGGAGTTTGTGTTTATTTTATATAGTCTCTTCTCAAAAGCACAAACTCAAGATTTGGCAAACAAAAACTCACAAGCTTAAAAAGACAAAGCCATATTCAAGGAAGAACTCAAGCACAAGAACACAAACAACAAGGACCTGATCAACTAAAAGAGTGATTTCCATACCTGTTGTTGTTCTTGATTGTTTGTATTTGTGCTTAACTTGTAGGATTTGTTTCACTTGTGTTAGAAATGTTTCAAAACTTGTGTGAATCTTTTTAAGAACATAGTTAGGGGTAACTTTGTGTCTTACTGTAAAAGTCTATATAAATCATTAAGGGTTAGTACAGTGGGCAATGCAGGCATTGCTTAGGCTCATTTAAGTAATAGGTTGTATTACTTAGTGTGGAGATTAGGAGGTTAATCTCTTGTGTGGTTGTAAACTGTGTTTTACTTTTGCTTGAGAAGATTAGTAAAAATAGTTTGAAAAGTCCTGTAAGACAAGTCGTGGTTTTACTCCCTTGAGCCAAGAGGTTTTCACGTAAAACTCGTGTGCCGAATTTACTTTGAGCAATTTATTTTCTGCACTTTTATTCTATCGAGGACCTGGTCCTGTGAAAACTAATGGACGCATACATTCCAATAAGTGGTATTAGAGCTTGGGCTCTCTATCTGGTTAACACCAAGAGAGAGATTCCTGAAGGAAATGACAACACCAGTGACAGTGCAAAGAACTTAGTCTCCCACAAAACCTCCTATTTTTTATGGTCAGTTCTATAGATACTGGAGGATTCGAATGAGAGACTATCTCATGGCTGAGGACATTGAAGTATGAGACGTCATATCTGAAGGTCCTTATGTGCCAACCATGGAGGTTAAGGATGGAGAGATCATAATAGTCATTCCCAAAATTCGACAACAGTATAATGACTCTAACAAAAGACTAGTCTAGAAAAACCACAAAGCTAGGAAGCTACTAACGTGTCTCATCAGTATGAATGAATACAATCTGATCTCATCGTGTAAATCAGCCAAGGAAATCCAGGATCGGTTGAGAACAACATATGAGGATACTCAGGAAACAAAGAAATCTAAGTTAGATGTCTTTACTACTCAGTTTGAAAGCTTCACCTTAAAAAAAGGTGAATCTATTCATGAAATGCATACTAGATTCTCTACCATCACCAATGAGCTCATGTTTCTTGATGAACCTATCCTGGTGTGCAAACAAGTCGCTAAGATACTGGAAATTCTTCCTAGATCTTGGAAAAATGAATTTGTGTTTGTCGATGAGACAAGGTATACTGAAAAGGCGACTCTAAATGCACTATTTGAATATCTTCAAGTTCATGAGATGCACAGAAAAAAGGAGGGTCTCTTTCTTAATAGTGAAGACAAAAGGACAGATCTGATTGTTGCTGATGATTCACTTGTTTCTAAAGTGTCACAAAGTAAAACCCCTGAAATTAATGAGGACATGGGACATTTCACTCAAAGATTTAAACAAATCTTGACAGAACATGGAGGTTTCATGAAGAAAGAAGATCATAACAGTGCTACAAGGTCTAGTGGCATGTGTTACAGGTGTGATCAACCAGATCACTTCATTATTGACTGCCCTATGCATAAAGCTGACCACAAGTAATATGTCAAGGCTGGAGAAGGTAAAGACAAAGAAGGGGACCAGGTCCGTCCCAAGATAAGTAGAAGAGAAGCCTTTTTCCAGGCAGTTAAAAGGGATATGACTGCATGGGAAGATTCCTCGAGTGATTCAGATGATTCTGAGCACTCTAATGATGCTTTCATGGCAGAGTCAGATAAGGAAGATGTTGATGCAAAGGTAACCTTATATTATTTCAAGCAAAACTTGAATACCTTTTCTACAAGTAAATTGAGAAAGCTAGTTGTTGTATTACTTAATCTGATAAGTAAGTTGACGACTGAGAAGGATCTTGTGAACAACAACCTAGATATCTCTCAAGATGGAAAAATTGCTTTAATTGCCCAAATATTTGATATTTAAAGTCAAATGGTTGTTCTAGAACTTGAAAATCTAGAACTAAAGGAAAAGATAAAAGGGGTGACTACTACTATTTTTAAAGGAAAGAACGAGGCCAGCAGCTTGCAGCTGGAGATTGAAAATAAGCTGCATATTGCTGAAATGAAGATGAATTTGGCTCTAGAGAGAAATATTGTGCTGGAAAGACATTTGGTCCGTGTAAAAGAGGATCTTGAAAAATCCCTCAAATGGACCAATTCCTCTAAGATCCTTACAAATCTAATTGGTCAAGGCAGCAACAGTAGAAGAGGGCTGGGCTGTGAGAATATAGATCCCCCATACAATCCTCACCGCAAATCTGTTTCTAATAATGATGATTTGGTTTGTGTGCATTGTAGTCGAGATGGACATCTTAAGAGAGATTTTCCTATTTTGAGAAAATATGAAGGAAGTTTGTCAAACTATTCCAAGCAGAGGAATAGACTGAAGAAAGGACTTAGTCCTGCTTATGGTCCTAAGTTGAAGAAAACCAGTTTGCCTCACTGGACAAAAGATTTTCTTATCACTCTGTTATTTGCTTATTAGGAACTCCATCTCACATAGGTTACCAAGGCTAACAAGTGATTTTCTATGCAAGTGAGAGGAGGCAGTATCAGTGAGTGTCTGTTTATGAATAGTGGATGCTCAAAGCACATGACTGAGAAGGTTACAAAACTTCCTCTCTCTCAAGGCACTTCAAGGTGGAGGTGTCTCATTTGGCAATGGCAAGAAATGGTACAGTCTTGGTGTAGGTAAGACTTCAAAGTCTATGAAACACTTTGTTGAAATTGTGTACTATGTCAATGGTTGAAGTACATTTTTTTAAGTGTTTCATAGATCTGTGATGAATGAAATGAAGTTGTAATCTTATCAAAAAATGTGTTGTCACAAACTTGCTCTCTCGGGTGATGGTCTTGATAGAAAAGAGATGCAAGAACATGTATATTCCTGATCTGAATACTGCTCGTAGTGACAGTATCACTTGCCTTAATGCTCAAGGTGAGAATGTTGAGGTATGACACAAAAGACGTGCTCATGTGAGTGTTTATCTACTGCACAAACTTGTGTCAAGGGACCTGGTCCACAGTCTGCACAAAATAAATTTTGCAGTTGACAAAGATTGTGACGATGGTGTTAAGGAGAAGCAGATCAGACCATCCGTTAGGTGGAATATGCAGGCCTTCAATCTTTCAAAGAACCTTCAGGCTGAAGTGGTGAATGTTACATGTTTTCTGACCAAAATGATGATATTGAGAAGTTTAATCTCAATGATGTTGACAGAGTATTTGTGGGCTATTCCTCCTCCAGCAAGCCGTTTTTCGTGTATAAAAAATGTGTGCATTGAAAAATATGTTCATGTGATTTTTTATGAGTCTCGAAGAATCGAGAACAGACTCAAGGAAGTTGATGCAGATGATGAACCTGATGAGGGACCTGGTCCGGTAGACATTGCTGACCAAAGATGATGCAGCTCAAACTGATAATGTGAATTCTAGAGGTGAGAGTAAAAAACTGATCAAGATTAGTTTGAAAGAAGTAAAGTATGACATTTGGTTTCCCGACCAGTTGACAGGTTGTCCAAGTTCCTCTCAACATTGGTTTCAACAGAAGTAAAATTGACAAAACCCTCTTTTTGATATCACAAGGAAGGGAGTTGCTGATTATTCAAGTATATATTGATGATATCATCGTTGAAGCAACCTTTAAGGTGTTGTGTGAAGAGTTTGTTGCACTCATGAATAGTGAGTTTTGAAGTGAGCATAATGGAAGAATTAAATTTCTTCTTGGAGCTGTCAATCAAGCAAACTTCCAAAAGTACCTTTGTTTTTCAAGAAAAGTTCATCAAAGAGCTGCTCCAAAGGCTTAAAGCACTTGAAGTTAGGACAATGTTAAAAAGGGGTAATGTCATCATGAAGTCTTGCAAATACAGGGACCTGGTACTAGCTCAGAGAAGTTGCTGAAAAGGTTTTATATTATGGATGCCTAGATAATTCATACTTCCATGGGCACCAACTCGATGTTAGATGCTGATAGATTTGGTCCAGATGTAAATGATACAAAATGTTAGGATCTATGCAAGATTCCAAGATTGTCCAACAAAATCTCAATTGAAGGCTGCTCAGAGAATCCTAAGACATTTGAAGAAGACAGGGACTTGGTTCTATTATGTTCTTCAGAAGACTTTTTGATTTGGAGGAATATGGTGATGCTGATCATGCTAGATATCCAGTTGGTAAAAAGTGTACCTCATGAATGGCTTAGATTCTAGGTTGATCTCTTACTTATGGGGAACTAAAAGGCAAGATTTAGTTACTATTTCAACAACTGAGGTAGAGAATGTAGCAAGTGCAGCTTGATGTGCTCAACTCTTATGGATTAAGCATCATCTTGAATCTCTTGAAGACCTGGCTAAGATAATCAAATTGATATTGAATATGCTAAAATATTCTTAAATGGATCCTACCTGAAGCAATCAACTCTCTCATGACTATGCAAAGGAAGTAGGTGTCCTTGCTTTTTAGTTATGTATATTTTAGGAAATTCAGTCTCATACCTTTGGTAGGTATACACACATGGCCAAAGGGCTGAAGGAAAAGGGAGGTCAGGACAGATCTAGGCAATCACATTCAAACTACAGAGAGGGACCCGGTCCGTTCTCAATGGTTAGCACTCTTAACATTGCAGTTTGAATTATACATGAGAACCGTTGCAATTGCCACATGTCTGCCATTCAGGTATTTGACCGTTGTCTCATAATTTGAGTACCAAAATGACACTTTCTTTCACTTCCTTTATACTCCATATTTCTTTCCAACTCCCCATCCAAAATTAGAAATTTTCAAAACCTTCTTTTCTCCTTTCTCAAAAACACTTCAAATGTGTAAACCCTCTGTCCCTACGGGAGAATTTCCCAATGAAATTTTGTTTTAGTGTGAAGAGGGACTAGGTCCAACAAGTAAAAAGAAGAAGGTGAGAAAGATGATGTTCAAAAAGGAAAAAGTTGATATTCTGAGAACTCAAAGTATTCTGAACAGGAGGGTGTTTGAAAAAAAACAAAAAAAGTGAAAATGAAAATAAAATGAAATGGTTCCTCAATTATTGATCTATTCATCTTGGAGGCCTTGAGTAAGTTTGATTTCATCAATCTTTCTGTCATGAGAAACTCAGGCTTATGTTGGAAGCTATGATAGTTACTATTGCTAATAGGGATACTGAAATGGTTTGCCTGAAGGATCAACTTCTGAAACAGCACAATCAAAGGGACCAGGTTATTTTAAAGAAAATGGGCAGCCTTGAAGGTTAACATGAAGTCTGGGCAGCAAAGAATGTGAACTTCAAGAGAGACTAAGGGATATGTTGTACTAATTATATTATTTCAATCCCTTGCTCCTAAGTCATCCCCCCCTCTTCCTAAACTCCCATGTCTATCCTCCTCGTTTTCAATCGAAACTTAGTGGGCACTGTCTTAGTTCTCATTCATAATAATATGTGCAATGCTTTGATTGCTGATCATTTGTTTATGAATGAAAAATGTATTGTTTCTACTAACTTGTCTCATTACATTATGCATTTTTACTCATGCTCAGTGTTGCCCAAGTGGTCATGAATTTGCTTGAACTATATTTCTGTCAGCTTGGTTTACTGCTTTAACCCTTTTTATGATGTCAAAAGGGGGAAAATTGTTAAGGTATGAGATCAGTGATGATAGTTACTTTGAAGAAGACATGGTCATGCCATAAATGCTAGCTACTTGAAGAGGACATGGTCATGCCAATTTGGTCATGGTGATAGGGGGAATCAATGCTACTTGAAGAAGACATGATAAGGGGAAGAAGTGTTGAACTAGTTTGTCATCATCAAAAAGAGGGAAAATGTTATTTTATTGATAATGAGAAGTTTTGATGATTTGACAAACGTGGGAATCCAGTTACCTGAAGAGTCTTGTTGATAGAGGAAACTGGTGAAAGGAGGAACTGGTGAATAAGTCTGTTATCATCAAAAAGGGGGAAATGCTATTTTGGAGCTGATGTTAAGTTTTGTTGATTTAATAAACTTAGAGATCTAACAAGAAACCAGATCCTTGGTATTTGGACTGACGACAGTGAAATGAATGAATAAACTCAGTGTGAGGAATATTTGTGTGTCATCATCAAAAAAGGAGAAAATGTTATATTCTAGGTGTTTTGATAATCCTCACAAATGCACGGACTTGGTCCCTGGTAGAGTGCTCTTGTCCAGATTCATCATAGCATACAGCTGCAAAGCTGTCTTGTCAGGTGGTAGGTGAAAAGTGTGGTGTACTACACCAATAGGAAGAGCAGACGAGTTTGTCTGTTTCAGTGGCTCACAAATGCAGGGGCCCGGTCCCTGGAAGAGTTCTCTCCATCAGATGCAAATAGGGTACAACTGTAAAGTTGTCCTATCAGTGGTAGGTAAGGGACTAACGTACTGAACCAATCAGAATGGAAGAGGTTGTTTGTCCAACAGTTAATAACTCTTTATGATTGATACTTTCAGTATGACAAACAACATATTAAATTCATTCATTCAAAAGACGAAGATAGCCTACAAGCATTTCAAGAACTCACAAAGAACATTGCAAGGGACCTTGTCCCTGCAAGATTTCTTATATGAAAAGGTGACAAGACAGCCGTCATAAAAGCTGTCACCTCTGATGTGGTAGGTGCACAACTTTTCTAAACAGCAGGCTTTCAGCCAATAGTCTAATTTATATAGTCTCTTCTCAAAAACACAAACTCAAGATTTGGTAAACAAAAACTCACAAGCTTAAAAAGACAAATCCATCTTCAAGGAAGATCTCAAGCACAACAACACATACAACAAGGACCTGATCAACTGAAGGAGTGCTTTTCGTACTTGCTACTGCTCTTTATTGTTTGTATATGTGCTTAAATTGTAGTATCCGTTTCACTTGTGTTAGAAACATTTCAAAACTTGTGTGAATCTTTGTAAGAACATAGTTAGGGGTAACTTTGTGTCTTAATGTAAAAGTCTATATTAATCGTTGATGGTTAGTGTAGTGGGTAATGCAGGCATTACTTAGGCTAATTTAAGTAATAGATTGTATTACTTAGTGTGGAGATTAAGAGGTTAATCTCTTGTGTGGTTGTAAACTATGTTTTACTTTTGCTTGAGAAGATTAGTAAAAATAGTTTGAAAAGTCCTGTAAGATAGGTCGTGGTTTTACTCCCTTGAGCGAGGTTTCCACATAAAACTCTTGTGCCAAATTTACTTTGAGCAATTTATTTTCTACACTTTTATTCTGTCAGGGACCTGGTCCTATAAACACTAGTGGACACATACATTCAAACAAATGGTGCAAATTCAAGAGGCTTCATCAGGTGAAGAGAAGATCAAAGAGCTATTAGAAAATGACGATCCTGAAATAACGCGTATGTGGAATGAGAACTATGGAATGATCAATCATCCTATCAATGTCGTTTAAAATACAGTGATGGAAGTTGATGATGTTAAGGTGCAAATTCAAGAGGCTACTGGTGAAGGGAGTAGTGTTCTGGAATTTGAGAACACAATGCCAAAAAATAATTTTCCTAAGGAACCAGCACACCTACAATAAGATTGTCCTTTTGGTGTTAATGAGGACCATATTGCAAGCTTTGTTGGACTACTATCTGGTTATGGGAACTCTACTTTCAGGAACAATCAGGTGCAAATTCAAGAGACCCCCAGAGAAGAGAATGGTCAGTTGAAGCTAAATGCTTTTTCTCGTATTCAACAACCTATGATTCCTGACTTTGCGAATGTGAAGTCAAATATAACTATGTGTGAAATATATGATACTTTGGTTGAATATATGGATGTCGATGCATTGATGAATCTGAACAATGAGTTGCTGATTCATCCTTTTGATTTTTCTAAACGAGCAATAGTAGAATCTAACCAACATCCGGTGCAGATCACTCAAGAGGCTGCTGGTGAAGAGAATGGTCTGTTGGGGCAAACTGTGTCGCCTTTTTCCAAAGTTCAAGAATTTGTTATGCTAGAAAATAACATGCCTGAAATGTTAGATACGAGTGATACATTGTTTGAGTTAAACCAGACAACACAAGAAGAATCTGAGAAACTTTGTGAAATAGAAGAATCCAGCTTTGTTGCAGACCTTACGGAAGACTTGTTAGATTATGAGCCTTTGAAGGATATATCGTATGCAATTAGGGAAAGTAAGAGTACATTATTGTTGGACCAACAATCTTGGCAGTCTAACGCGCATTTACAAAATATGTTTCTCTAAAGAATTGGACAAAACTAACTAGCTAGATTCAATTTTTAAAACACTATCAGGAGTTTTGTGCCTGCTTCATAGTCTTCTTCTTGATGTTTCTTATAGTTTATGTAAATTCTATTTGTCCAACTTTAGTATTCAATTGCTAATTTTGACAAAGAAACTGTTATTATAAGCTTTATCATTTGTTACAAAAGTTCACACAATCCCCTCTAAATAAAAAAAATTTCTTTGTCTAAACCAAATCTACATTCATTTAAACATATAGGTGTTGCTAGGTGATCAATTTATCTAGGTTTTCTTTAAATTTATATGTCCAATTTTATGTGATCGATTTGAAGTACGAATGTAGTAATGATGAATCAATGTCCAAATTTATGTCACCTTTACTTTTTGGGACTATAGTGCTTCTCAAACGTTAAAAGAGGAGGAGGAATTTCTCGGTATGTTCAAACACTCTCCTTGCGTTATTCACTATTTTGGAGCTAATCTCTCCTTCGAAGATGAAATTGATCTTTACAAATTATTGTTGGAGTATGCATCCGGAGGAAGCCTTGCCAATCATCTTTAGAACTTTAATTCACTACCGGAGTTTGAAGTTGAAAAACACACAAAGAATGTTCTTCTAGGGATCAGTTGCATGCACAACAATGAAATTATTAACTGTGACATCAAACATGACAATATTCGATGTAACTACCAAGATTGTTGATTTTGGGCTCTCCAATGACTTTTGAACAGGGCGTGAATTGGTGTGTAACTGTGATGATAAATAGATCCATAAATAAAAATTGGTTTGTAAAAACGTACGTATGGGCTTGATCCCTCTTTAGAATTAGTTTTGGGCTATGTAGGCAGCGTGTGACGAACATGATCTCATGTGCAGATGTATAAGTGTCAAGTGTGCTAGTCAAATTTCAAACTCTGTTGTATATTCTATTGTATGATGATCCATCTGCTACTCTTTCAATTTCAAAGTTTGCCTTATGTCATTTAAATTTAAGAATTATCTTTCTATGATCTGTCTAGAAACAGGCTTTTCCCACCTCGAATCAATTTGAAATTTGTGTTATAAAACATGATTTTCTCACCAATGTAATGTGTTTAAATTAAATTAAAAGTTTGCCAGCATTATGAATTCAGCATGATTTATATCTTCCAGTGAGGTGAAAAGAGTTGATGAAGCAGAAGGTTGCAATAGCACTTTCATTACATTGGTCATATAGCGCTTTGGTGTCCCTGGCCTATCCGGTAAGAGAATTTCTACTAGTTGAGTGACGTTCTGGATAATTAAGCCGATCAGTTTGGTCACTTTACTAAATGGAAGAATTTTGATATGCTTTCTCACACACATATAAAATGTACAAAGATTTTTTCCATCGGAGTTTGGAACAGAACCAACAAGAATGGAATCTGCAATGGATCCAGGTAGAGTCATATTTGATGATGAAATGGTGGTGATTTGAAGAAAGCCATTGAAGAATCTGCCATTCCTTTCACTTATGTATCTGCTAATTGCTTTGTTTTTATAAGAACTTTAATAAAGTCTTCTTTTTTTTTTTTTGAAAATTTTCTCTCTTCAACTGCCTGAAAAAATTGGCATATTTTATTTCATTATGAATTTTTTTAATAAAGAGTAAATTTAAATTTTATTTAGGAAAATAAAAATGATCGAATTAATTAATCCCTGAAGGAATAGGAAAACACAGGAGAAGAATAGTGTAGAAGGAAAAAATAGGAAACAAACCTTTAAACTAAATTAAAATAGAAATTTGGTAAGGGAAATATAGATGTAATCCTTTTTTTTTTTTTTTGGAGGATTTTCATCTTTTTAAGAAACTGTAAGAATCCATTTTGGTATAGGATAACATATATCATCTATAAATTACTATCGTTAGTATGTAGAACAAAATATACAACAAAGATACTGAACATTCCATTCTTAATTTCCAATGGAGGGATTATTGTGGAAGAGAGGCACAACTCTTGGTGAAGTTGGATTTGGAGTCGTCTCGTTAGCTTCTACCTCCAACGCACTATTTCGTGGTGTTACTCTTCCCTCTCTCATTGCCCTCAAATCATGCGACTTCAATGCTTCTCAATCGTTGAAAGAAAAAGTTGAAATCCTCCGAATGTTCAAACATTCTCCTTACATTCTTCACTGTTTCGGAGCTACTGTCTCCTTTGAAGATAATGTCAATCTTTACAACTTATTGATCGAGTATGCTTTCGGAGGAAGCCTTGCCAATCATCTTCAGAACTGCAATTCATTGTCAGAGTTTGAAGTTAAGAAACACATGAAGAATGTTCTTTTAGGGCTCAGTTGTATACACAATAAAGGAATCATTCACTGCGACATCAAACCTGGAAATATTCTCCTTGTGGGCGGGGACAAAACTGCCAAGATCGCTGATTTTGGGCTCTCTGTAACCTTGGAACGGGGCATGAATAAAACACATGGAGTTTTCAGGGGAATAGAAAGGTATATGGCATCTGAATCCATGATTAAGACTGAGTATAGCCCACCAGTTGATATTTGGGCTCTTGGTTGCACTGTCTATGAGCTGATTACAGGGAAACCACTGAGGGAAGATGCAGATAGTGATGATGTGTTGGACAAAATCGAGTTTGAGGAACCAAAGTTTTAGAATTTGAAGTTGTCAAGTGAAGCTCAAGATTTTTTGAAAAAATGTCTTGTCAAGAATCCCAGCACGCATTGGACTGCGGACATGCTCTTGAACCATACTTTTCTACAGAATTCATCAAAAATAGCCAACACAAAAAAGACAAGGAAGAAGAAAAGTGATTCAATGTCCCTTCTACTCAAACCCATCCAAAAGATAACATTCAAGATCGGCCATCACAAATTCTCGAGGCAATTGCATGATCCGAAGCCACTTCTACACTAAACAATCCAGAAGATAACATTCAAGATCGGCAATCATAAATTCGTAAGGCAATTCCTAGATCTGAAGGAACTAGAGAATGAAACTTGTGGAAGGGTACTGAGTACTGAGATAGATAGATAGATAGATAGATAGATAGATAGATAGATAGATAGATAGATAGATAGGTAGGTAGGTAGGTAGGTAGGTAGGTAGGTAGGTAGATAGATGGATAGATAGATGGATCGATAGATGGATCGATGGATCGATGGATCGATAGATGGATAGATAGATGGATAGATGGATAGATAGATAGATGGATAGATAGATGGATTGATAGATGGATCGATAGATGGATGGATGGATGGATGAATGGATGGATGGATGGATGGATGGATGGACGGATGGACGGATGGACTGATGGACTGATGGACTGATGGATGGATAGATGGATGGATGGATGGATGGATGGATGGACAGACAGACAGACAGACAGACAGACAGACAGACAGACAGACAGACAGACAGACAGACAGATAGATAGATAGATAGATAGACAGACAGATAAAGAGAGAGAGAGAGAGAGAGACAAAGAGATACAGAAAGACAGACAGATACAAAATAAAAATTAATTTTTATATATATAGAGAAGTATGTATGAGCTTGATCCCTCTTTAGGATTTGTTTTGGGGTATGTAGGCAACGTATGATGAAGATGATCTCATGTGCAGCCCCTTATTAGTTTAATAAAAAAAAATTATTGTTGATCAACATTCTTTATAAAGAAAGGTGAGTTGTTATATCTATCTTGCAAAGTTGAGTTTGTTATTATGATTGAATTGCTAGGTTAGAAATCTATGGTTTCCTTATTAATATGACTCAGCTGTTGTGCTTTTCCATAGTTGAGCCCTCTCTTTTGTCACCAATTTAGACAATGTTTTACCTGTCAAGTACTATTGATTTTGGGGAATGATATCTTGACCCGTGAGAATTATATTGTCATGCTCGAAATCTAAGCTTGAAGCTTTTCATTGTGGTCATCTCTAGAACAAACGTTGTATATAAATTCATCAACATCACTCCTCTTATTTGTGTGCTCTTCCCTGGAAAAAAAATGGAAATTGGTTGCCATAGACATGCATGTGTTAGATTGTTCATATGAGAAGTGCAACCGACTGTTAGAAACTAACTCATAATTGGAATGACTTTTATACAAAATACTGTCTGCATACAAATATACACAACATTCATATGTATAATCCATTCATGTACTTGTTAAACCATATGAATTGATAAAGTACATGGATCAAGTTTATATGTAGAAACAAAAGACTTTTTTTTGGTAACTAAATGATTTCATTACCAAATGGTCAATATAATCCGTACATAAAAAGGAGTATTGCTGGACATAATGCCTCAGCAGCCTCCTAGCAAAGAAACAACATTGCAATAGGTACTATTCTAAGCAAAAACAATTCTTAAGACTACTATATCAAACTGGATAAAAATTGTGGTCTCCAAGCCAAGTATTTAGTTTGACAAGTCTCATTGCTTTGATAGAAATGAAGACTTTCCTAGAGACAATATGAACATGTTGTATGTTATCCTTCCAAGTGTTCTCGACGGGATGTTTGGTATTGAGGCATAGGAGAAACAACCTGGAGATCCCAAGCAGAATACCAAATCCATTTTGGTGAAAAAGGTTTACTATATGGGTTGTTAGAGTAACAGGTCCCCACTAATCAATTGGAGCACCGACAAGTTAATCCAGGCATCATCCCCATAAAGAAAAAAGGGAAAAGGTTCAAATTTGTCATTGTACTCTATGTAATTTCATAATTTTTCCCTTCATTACACTTTTGTCCATTTATACCCTTCTCATTTAGCTTATCGTCTCATATTTGCCCTCAACCATTAATGTACCTCTAACATGAATTTGGTGGACTCTCAATACACGTTCTACACATCTAAAATGCTTCAAGACAAAGCATGTCTAAATTCAGCCCTCAACTTTTGACTATGGTTGAAAAAATTACCTCTCAGGTTGGAGCTCCGGTAGTTATCAAGAGCAAACTAAGACTTTTTCCTCTACAATGGAATCGAAGTAAAATACTTTTGCAAGCATGTCAAACAGGGCTCCCAAATGGGATCTGTATCCTTTTCTCTTATTTGCTCTTTCTTTCTCAATTTTGCAGGTTCACCATATTAATTCAGTAATAAAGAAGAAAAAGTTTATGGATACTATCACTCTTTCATTAGTTGCCTCTGTATGCATGTTTCTCATTTAGGTTTACTGGAAGACAAAATGAGAGTAATTAATCGGACTCTTGATGGAGCTTCTAGCACTATATTTGCTAGTTTGTATCTAGTGTATTTTCTCCAGATTCATTTTTATACATGTAAGATTGTATCTTGTAGGGATGGCAATGGGGTGGGTAGATGCGGGGTGGGGCGGGGCGAGTTTAAGGCTATGCGTGGCAGGTGGTTTTAAGGTTGTGCAGGGTGGAGGTGGATATTGTGCTAGTGATCTTGAATTAATGGATATGTTGGCTGAAATACAGTGTTGAAGAAGAATCCAACTTGTGGAAGCCATGATAGAATCGGAACAACCTTAGTCGATAGTACGAGATAATTAGTTCGTTAGGAATTAGCTTTCAAATAACAGTGCAATATTTGCACTATACACTTAAAAATTAGCTTTCAAATTATTAATTATCTAATGCATTTGCAGCTTCTTGTATTCTTCTATTTAAAGAGGTGTCTTTGTTATGATCAAACTTTGAGTTTTCTTGATATTTAAAGCATACTTTTTGTTGAGAGTATTCTTGTTTGCTTGTTATACATCTCATAATTGATAATGTACAAGTCTACTCCTTAAATAATCAAGTTTATTCAGTCGTATGCAATATAGTTTATCTAACTATGAGTTGGGATCGAATTTCACAAAGAATAATATATAGGTGATTAAGCAAGTAAGAAATCATCATCACCTACTCTAAGCCAAACACTTGATAATATTTGATTTTTGAGAAAATATAAATTAATCTAGCTACAAAGCAAGTGAAAAATGATCAATAGCCACAAGTAATTTATCTAATTTATTTCACAATTTTACAAATAACAATGAATTTATGTTAATTAGCTTCTAATAATGATTCTAAATTAGACCCTCGTTGGCACTAACAAAACTACCTAATTGGCTATTTCTAGTCCAATTAAGAACATTCTAGCATTCTAGTCCTTCTGTTTGGCATTTCTTATAGTTTATGTAAATTCTATTTGTTCAACTTTAGTGTTCAATTTCTAATTTTGACAAAATTGTTATTATAGCCTTTATCACTTGTTACAAAGATTGATACAGTCCCCCCTAAATGAAATTTTTTGTTATGTCTAAACCAAATCTACATTCCTTTAGACATATAGGTATTGCTAACTAATCGATTTATCTAGGTTTTTTTTTTAAATTTATAT
The DNA here is from genome assembly GCA_035578085.1 of Solanum pinnatisectum. Taxonomy (NCBI): domain Eukaryota; kingdom Viridiplantae; phylum Streptophyta; class Magnoliopsida; order Solanales; family Solanaceae; genus Solanum; species Solanum pinnatisectum. The sequence continues at coordinate 16,985,574 of CM069079.1, forward strand.
GTCCAATTTTATGTGATCTAAATGAGGAATCAATGTCCAAATTTATGTCACCTTTATTTTTTGGGACTACAGTGCTTCTCAAACGTTGAAAGAAGAGGAGGAATTTCTCGGTATGTTCAAACACTCTTCTTGCTTTATTCGCTGTTTTGGAGCTAATCTATCCTTCGAAGATGAAGTCGACCTTTACAACTTATTGTTGGAGTATGCATCAGGAGGAATCCTTGCCAATCATCTTCATAACTTCAATTCACTGCCGGAGTTTGAAGTCAAAAAACACACAAAGAATGTTCTTTAGGGCTCAATTGTTATTCAGTGGACAACTCAACATTGTTGAATTGAGTGCAGCCCTAAGATTGAATATCCAAATTAGCTTTATTCATAGCATTCTTTTATCCTTGTTTCTGGATTTTGCTTCCATTGATCAATGATTTATTGTATTAGTTGTTGCTTATGGACCTCCAAAATATGGTATATTTGTTTCAAAAAGATTCTGAATCGCGCTACATGTATGAAACTATGAACACATTTTATCCTGCCTAGTAATTGATTGTACAGTTTGATAATTGAGGAATATTCTGAAACCATGTATTCTCCATATGTTGGTTCTATTTATACGACACTTGACATAGAATTGTCATATATGTGAGGGACCAAGTTTCTTATATCAACACTGATGGTTTGAATTTAGATCGAAAGGTGATGTAATGCCCACATATTTCAGAGGGTATAGGTCTACGTGAACCTCGATTGAAGTGGTTAAACTTGAGATAGTAAGGTGGAATTGGAACTAAGGTTCAAAGTGAAGTATTAAGTTAAAGCAAAAGGGAGTAAGATTTACAAAATTGAATAAAATAAGTGAGTTGCTTGCTTGACTTAACTAAGCTAGTAGGTGCATCACCTACTTTGATTTATTGACCAACCTAAATAACCAAATAGGTTGATCACCTACTAAGACTCTTTTGACCAAACTATTGGGCCAAGTACACTACCACCTACTTGCATTAATTATGGCCCAAATTGAATAGAATAGACGGATAATTAGCAGCAAGTCCCAACAAGTGTTGAAGTCCTCAAAGGCCCAAGTTAAAAGGTCAAGTACGTGGGTCACCTACTTAACAATATATGGCCCAAAATTGTCCAAGAAAGTCGGCCAATGCATCTCTCTTTTAAAGGGATAAAGATCCGATCCTTTGCTTCATATTTAACTTGTAAAAATTTCAGATTTATTAAGTTTCTCTCTTGTTCGTTCTTGGCTTCACACATCATCCCTAAAACACCTTAGGGTTCTTGAATATTGTCCCCCTTTTCAAGTAAAGGTTTGAAAGAGAGTTTAAGTTCTTGAAGTACAATTTTAGAGGATAAATTTCAAAAAATTAAGGTAAGGCTACTGCCCATTTTGCCTCTCTTTACATACAGGTTTGGGGTGGAGAATTTTGGATATAATTGTCAAGAACTCATGGATGGTGATGAATCGTTCAGTTCAGTATTCTCCTATTATCCTAAAGGATTTTTGGGGATTGATAGTGGCTGCCTTATGTATATTGTTGTTGGGGGCAGATTAAGTATATATCTTGGCAAAGGATGTATAAAGTTATATTAATGTACAGAAAAAGGGTGTGGTGATTCACCATTTGTGTAAGGGTTGTATAGGCCTACTGTCCATCAAGTGTTTGTTACTGTTTTACAAGGCCCTTAATGTGATTAGCTGTTAACATTAGTTTAATCATAAATTGTATTGTAGATTAACACTCAAAAAGGGAGGCTTAATCGTGATAGTTTTATTGGTAAGAAAATAAGGTATGTAAAATTGTTTGATTCCATGTCCCTTGGCATGAAATCTGGTATTTGCAATTAATATCAACAAAGTGAATTTCCTAAGCTCTATCCCTAGTAAGGAAACATAGTGGCAACGTACGATTGCCAAATAGCTAACAATATTTTCCCCTCTTCCTAGTGTGTCGAATTACTTCATTATATGTTCATTACTCTACATTTGTATAATTATCCTCCTATGTGCTAGTATTAGAAATGGTATTACCAACAACAAGCTTAGTGCATTCTCCTCTTAGTCAATTGAAGTCAATTATCTAATTTAAGCTCATAAGTAATGCATTGATGTTTCATAGCTCCTTATGTCATTGTTAATGCCTTGAAATTATTATTGTCATGTCTTCTACTACTGGTCCATAGTTCCAAATCTCAAAAATTATTATGACCATCAAAACAACAATCCCACAGATTAAAGAAACTAAGTGAAGCAATCTGTATAATTTTGGGTGGAAGCCAAGAGGAAAATGCCTAGCATGGGTCGATCCCAATTAGTATAGAAGGGTGGCATCTCAGGGGTGAAAGCCTAGCATGGGTCAATTCCAATATGTGTTAATTATGAGCACAACATCCCAGGGGTTAAAATACCCATCATGGGTCATGATCTTCTACCACTGATCAGCTGGTCATTTGTATCACATGCCTTACAAATATTATAACGCACAGAAAAGTAAAGAAACGAATGTAACATACATGATCCCACAAGTTTAAACAACGGTGGTCTTCTATTATGATCTATGCGCTTATATATTGATACTTGATTTCATTTGAGCCATTGTTTTACATATGTTATAGCCTTACATATTAGTACATTTTTTTGTACTAACATCCCTCATGGGGGACGCTGTATTTCATGCTGCATGCACAAATAATCCAGCTAGTATACCTCCTCGTAGGAGCACACGACACTCAGCTGCTTTTGGTGAGCTCTAGGTTTATTCGAAGCTTTACCGAGTCTTTGGTAGATTCATTTTGGTTTTCTATTAAGGGTTAGGCTGGGTCTGTCCTGACCTACTCTAGGTTTGCCTATCGTATAGAGGCTTTGTAGACTAATCTATGAGGTCAAGTTACGTTTGGTTCCTTAATAGCTATGGCCTCAACGGCAAAGTTATGTATATATATTTTGCTCTTTTATCATTGTGTCTTATACGCATACTTGCTAGTGTTTCATGATTGTCATATTTGTATACATGGTAAGCACAGGTTATGTGTGGGTTCTCCCAGGCCTTTATGCATTGGGTGTCTGTCTATATCAATAGAATTTAGGGTATGAAAAAAGTGGTATCAGAGCAGGTAATCCTAGGGAGTCTACAAAGTCATGTCTATGTAGAGTCCTTTTTATGGATGTGATGTGCACCACATCTATAGGCAGGAATCTACGGTATATTTAGGAGTTTTCTCTTTTATTTCATCTCTTAGATTGTGCAGTAAAAACAATGTTGTAGGTGAATCGTATCTAACTTCTGAAGTGCTTTATTATAGCAAAGATGTTGGTTACGAGAAGTAAAAGTACAAGTAAGCAAATAGATGTGGTTGTTTGAGAAAGGATCATCCAATCATCACTTAGGCGTGCTGAACAAAGTGAGGCTCATGATAAGCCTCTATCACAGACTTCTCGGATGCCTCCATCTACAGAAGATCTAAGGAGGGAAGCAGCACCTTGAGAACCCCATGTTAATTCTACAGAGCAAGATTTAAAGAATGCGGTCCAATTATTGACTCGTATAATTGCTAGCCAAGGGCAAGAGGGTCTAATTGCAATTACTAGAGATGCAGGCAAGGCTGCTAGTGTACAGATATGTAATTTTCTTAATTTGGACCCTTCATCATTCACCAGGTAAGATCCAAATGAAGACCCGCAACACTTTATTGATCAAATCCAGTGGACTTCTGATGTTATGCATGTATTGGATAAAGAAGTAGTTGAGCTAGCAGTATATAGATTAAAGGGCATGGCTATTTTGTGGTACGAGGCTTGGAAACAATCTAGGGGTACTGGTGCACCTTCAATTATTTGGAAAGAGTTCAAAAAGGTATTCCTTGACCATTATCTACCATTAAAGATTTGGGAGGCCCGTGCAGATCAGTTCTTAAATCTCCACCAAGGGAATATGAGTGTGAGGGAGTAAAGTCTACAGTTTAATTCCTTGTCTAGATACGCTCCTAATGTTGTAGCTACTATGGAGGATAGAGTTCATCGATATGTGGATAGATTGGATTCAAATCTAGTTAGAGAATGTACCATTTCTTCGTTGAATAAAAACATGGATATAGCAAGAATGCAAGCTTTTTCACAAAAGTTGGAGGATTAAAGACAAAGAAGAAGGACCCAAGAGTCGGAACGAGGGCAGTCCAAGAGAGCTAAATCCACAGGGCAGTTTTCGCAATCCCAAGGTGAGTTTAGGCCTCAGTTCTTTAATAGACCAGCTAGGCCATCATCTTCCTACTCTACAGCTATTTCCCCACCTCGGTTTCAAGAGTCTAGGGGCAATCCGTTTGGGCAAAGAGGTGAAAGACAAGGTTCACGAACAGTGGGCCACCAAGAGCAGGGAAGTATGAGCCAACCAGGATCTCCTTGACATTCTTGTAAATAATGTGGAAGAAATCATTTAGGTGCATGTCGGTTTCGAACAAATGCTTTTTTGGTATGTTACACCAGGTCATGTGATGAGAATATGCCCTCATAAAGGCATGGGTGGTGTGGCACAACCTACTAGATCAGTTGTTGCATCATCATCATTGGCACCTTGTTTAGGTAGGGGAGCAGCTGATTCTAGTGGAATTTAGGATCACACATATGCTCTAGGGGATCGATAAAAATTTCGAATCTTCACCGGATATTTTTACTAGTACATTGTCCATATTTTCACATATCGTATATGCATGAATTGATCTGGGGTCTACATTATCATATGTTAATCCTTTGATTGTTGGAAAGTTCAAAAGAACACCAAAAATACTAGTGAGGTCATTTGAAGTGTCTACACCGATTGGTGAGTCTATTATAGCTAGAAGGGTTTATCGTTATTGCATTATAAGTGTTTGTGATTGTGATACATTGGCTGACTTTGTTGAGCTAGAAATGGTAGATTTTGATGTTATAATAGGAATGGATTAATTAGCTTCTTGTTATGCCACGATAGATTGCCGAACTAAGATAGTGCATTTCCATTTTCCAATTGAGGCAATCCTCGAATGGAAAGGTAATATTGGGGCATCAAGAGGTAAGTTTATTTATTCTCTTAAGGCAAACAAGATGATGTCCAAAGGATACATATGTCAACTAGTTAGAGTGAAAAATTAAGATGCAGAGCCACTAACTCTTTAATCTATTCCGGTCGTGAATGAATTTCTCGATGTATTTTCTGAAGATTTTTCTTTTGCCTCCAGAACGAGAAGTACTGTTTGGTATTGATGTGATTCTAGATACTCAACCTATCTCTATCCCTCCATATAGGATGGCCCCAACAGAATTACAGGAGTTGAAGGAGCAATTAAAAGTCTTGTTAGAAAAGGGATTCATAAGGCCTAGTATGTCCCTTTGGGGAGAACCAGTTTTATTTGTATGCAAGATAGATGACTCGTTGAGAATGTGCATTGACTATCGATAGTTGAATAAGGTAACAATTAAGAACAAATATCCTCTCCCTAGAATTGATGATTTGTTTGATTAGTTACAAGGTGCTAAGTGTTTTTCAAAGATCGACTTAAGGTTGGGTTATCAACAAGTGAGGGTCAAAGATCAAGATATACCCAAGATAACTTTTCAAACACGATATGGTCATTTTGAGTTTTTAATCATGTCATTCGGGCTAACAAATGCACTAGTAGATTTTATGGATTTTTTTAATAGGGTGTTCATGCCATTTCTAGATGTGTTCGTGATAGTATACATAGATTACATTTTGGTGTATTCAATATCGGAAGAGGACCATGTTAATTACTTGCGACATGTTTTACAAATTCTTCGTGATCATAAGTTGTATACAAAGTTCTTTTAATGTGAGTTTTTGTTGAAATATGTGGCATTCTTAGGTCATATTGTATTCGATGAAGGAATAAGGGTTGACAACCAGAAGATAGAGGCGGTTAAGAACTTGCCATGGCCTACAACGCCTACAAGGGTTCATAGTTTTCTTGGATTGAAAGGTTATTATAGGAGGTTTGTTGAAGGACTTTCTTCCATTTTGGCACCTTTAACAAAGCTAAAAAACAAAGAAAATAAGTTTCAATGGAGCGATGCATGTGAAAGAAGCTTCCGAGAGCTGAAGAATAAATTGACTTCTCACCTATATTGGTACTTCTAGAGGGCAAAAAAGGGTATGAAATATATTGTGATGCTTTGGGAGTGGGATTAGGATGTGTGTTGATGCAACACGGAAAAGTAATAGCTTATACCTCAAGGCAGCCACATGAGAAAAATTAGCCAACCCATGATCTAGAGTTAGCAACAGTTGTATTTGCTTTAAAGAAATGGCGCCACTACTTATATGGAGTCCATGTTGACATATATACTGATCACAAGAGTTTTCAATATATATTTAAGCAAAAAGACCTAAATCTGAGGCAACGAAGTTGGCTTGAGCTATTAAAAGATTATGAAATCGATATCTTGTATCATCCTGGGAAAGCATATGTAGTAGTTGATGCATTAAGTTGTAAAACAATTACAACAACTTAGGGGAAGTCCGTGGAAAGACAGGAATAACTAAGGATCTATACCAACTAACTAGCTTAGGGGTTCTCCTTCTTGAGTCTCCTAATGAACGGGTTATCATGCAAAATGCGACAGAATCTTCATTAGTGGCTGAAGTGAATGAGAAGACATATAAGGACCCTATTCTATCACAAATTAAAGAGAATGTTCAAAAAGGTATGACAACAGCATTTGAGCTTATGGAAGATGAAGTACTCCGGTGCAAAAACAGATTGTGTGTATCCAATATAGATTGATTAAGAAAGGGGATTATGATGGAAGCATATGATTTGAGATATTTTGTCCATCCGGGGTCAATAAAATGTATCATGAGTTTAAAGAAGTGTACTGGTGGGTGACATGAAGAAGAACATTCAAGAATTTGTGGCTCAATGTCAAAATTGTCAACAAGTTAAAGTAGAACACCAAAAGCCCGGAGGTTAGATGCAACGTGTTGAACTTCCAATTTGGAAGTGGGACATGATCAACATGGATTTTTTCACTAGTTTGCCTCGTTCATTTTGGGGGTTTGATTCTATATGGGTAATTGTTGATAGGCAGACCAAATCAGCGCACTTCTTGTCGGTAAAGACTACTTATATAGTTGAAGAGTATGCAAGGTTTTATATTAAAGAGATAGTTCGGATACATGGAGTGTCAATCTCTATTATATATATGATAGGGGAGCTCAATTAAAAAAAAAATTGGAAGTCATTTCAAAAGAGTTTGACAACATAAGTGAATTTAAGCACAGCCTTTCATCCTCAAATAGACGGTCAGACAGAACATACAATTCAAAAACTTGAGGATATGTTGCAAGCTTGTATATTAGACTTCAAAGGTAGCTAGGATGATCATTTTCCGCTGATCGAGTTTACATACAACAATAGCTACCATTCAAGTATCAAAATGGCACCTTATGAAGCTTTGTATGGGAGAAAATGTTGATTACCATTTGACTGGTTTGAAGTAGGTGAGACATCCTTATTTGGGCTAGATCTTATTCATCAAGCTATGGGAAAAGTCAAGTTGATACAACAATGGTTAGAAACAGCTCAAAGTTGACATATATCATATGTTAATGTTAGAAGGAGAGGACTAGAGTTTTCTATAGGAGATTGGGTGTTCTTGAAAGTGTCACCAATGAAAGAGGTTATGAAATTTAGTAAAAAGGAAAAGTTAAGTCCCCGCTATATAGGGTCATATAAGATAACTCAAAGTGTTGGCCAAGTTGCATATGAGTTATAACTACCTCAAGAGCTTTCAACAGTTCATCCGGTGTTTCATGTCTCAATGCTTCAAAAATTCATAGATGACCCATATCGTATTACTCCTACGAAAGATGTACAAGTGACGGGAGATCCCACTTATGAAAAAGTACCTATTGTGATTCTGGATCGACAAGTTAGGAAGTTAAGAAATAAAGAAGTAGCTTCTGTCAAAGTGTTATGGAGAAACCAACAAGTTGAAGAGGTTGCATGGGAAGCAGAAGAAGAAATGAAGTCCAAGTATCCTCATTTATTTAAATATGAAGAAAAGGTCAAAGTGTTGAGTTGATGCATTGACTAGTAAGTATAAGTTTATATGAATTATGTGGCAAATAATAGAATCTAACTAAAGCTTGAACTATTATGGGAATGACTAACTATGCTAACATTCGAGGACGAATGTTCTTAAGGAGGGAGACTGTAACATCATGTATTCTCATATGCCGATTCTATATTTATGACACTTGACAGAGAATTGTCATATATGTCAGAGACCAAGTTTTTTATATGAGAAGTGATGATTTTAATTTAGATCAGAATGGGATTGATGCCCACACATTTCAGCGGGTATATGTCTAAGTTAACCTCGATGGAAGTGTTTAAATTGGAGATAGTAAGGTAGAATTTGCGCTTAAAGTTCAAAGTAAAGTATTAAGTTAAAGCAAAAGGGAGTAAGATTTAGAAAATTGAATAAAATAAGTAAGTTGCTTGCTTGAATTAAGTAAGTTAGTAGGTGACAAGTAGGTGCATCACCTACTTTGACTCATTGACCAGCCTAAAGAACCAAGTAGGTGGATCACCAACTAAGACTCTTTTGAATAGATTATTGGGCCAAGTACACTACCACCTACTTACATTAATTATAGCCCAAATTGAGTAGAATAGAGGGATAATTGGCAGCATGTCCCAACAAGTGTTGAAGTCCTCAAAGGCCCAAGTTAAAAGGCCAAGTAGGTGGGTCACCTACTTGAAAATATATGGCCCAAAATTGGCCAAGAAAGTTAGCCAATGAACCTCTATTTTAAAGGAATAAAAATCAGATCCTTTGCTTCATTTTAACTTTTATAAAATTTCAAATTTATTAAGTTTCTCTCTTGTTCTTTCTTGGCTTCACACAGCAGCCCTCAAACACCTTAGGATTCTTAAATATTGTTCCCCTTTTCAAGTAAATGTTTGAAGGCAAGTTCAAGTTCTTGAAGTACAAGTTTAGAGGATAACTTCCAGAAACTAAGTTAACGCTAATGCCTATTTTTGCCCCTCTTTAAATATAGGTTTGGGGTGGAAAATTTTGGATATATTTTTCAAGAACTCATGGATGGTGATGAATCCTTGAGTTCAATTTTCTCCTATTATGCTGAAGGATTTTTGTGAATAGATAGTGGTTGCCTTATGTATATTGTTGTTGGGGGCAAATTGGGTATCTTGGCAAAGGATGTATGAAGTTGTATTAATATATAGAAGAAGGGTGTGCTGATTTACCATCCTACTGTCCCGTCAAGTGTTTAGCTACTGTTTTACGAGGCCCTTAATGTGATTAACTGATAACATTAGTTTAATCATGAATTGTACTGTAGATTAACACCCAAAAAGGGAGGCTGAATCATGATAGTTGTATTTGTCAGAAAATAAGATATGTAAGGTTGTTTGATTCCATATCCCTTGGCATAAAATCTGGTATTTGCAATTCATATCAACAGAGTGAATTTCCTTAACTCTATCCCTAGTAAGGGAAACATAGTGGCAGCGTATGATCTCCAAATAGCTAAAAATATTTTTCCCCTCTTCCTAGTGTGTCGAACTACTTCATTACATGTTCATTACTCTACATTTGTATAATTATCCTCCTATGTGCTAGTATTAGAAATGGTATTCACAACAGCAAACTTGGTGCATTCTCCTCTTAGTCAATTGAAGTCAATTATGTCATTTAAGCTCATAAGTAATGCATTGATGTTTCATAACTCCTTATGTAATTGTTACTACCTTGAACTTATTATTCTCATGTATTCTACTACTAGTCTGTAGGTCCAAATCTCAAAAATGAGTATGACCACCAAAACAACAATCTCAAAGATTAAAGAAACTAAGTGAAGCAATCTATATAATTATGGGTGGCACCCAGGGGAAAATGCCTAGCATGGGTCGATCGTATAGAAGGGTAGAAGATTAGGGGCAAAAGCCTAGCATGGGCCGATCCCAATTTGTGTAATTATGAGGACAACAACCTAAGGGTTAAAATGTCTAGCATGGGTCATCCTCTTCTACCACTGATCAGCTGGTCATTTGTATCACATGCTTTACAATGATTATAACACATAGAAAAGAAAATTAATGAATGTAAATACATGATCCCACAAGAGTAAACAAAGTTGGTCTTGTATTATGATCTATGCACTTATATATTGATACTTGATTTCATTTGAGCCATTGTTTTACTTATGCTATCACCTTACATATTCAGTACGTTTTTTCGTACTGACGTCCCTCATGGGGGATGCTACATTTTATGCTGCAGGCACAGGCAATCCAGCTTGTAGACCTCCTCAATAAGAGCGCACGACACTCATCTTCTTTTGGTGAGCTATAGGTTGGTTCAGATCTTTATTGAGTCCTTGGTAGATTCATTTGGTATTGTATTAAGGGTAAGGTGGGGCCTGTCCTGACCTACTCTAAGTTTGTCTATCGTATAGAGGCTTTCTAGACTAATCTATGAGGTCGAGTAGTTACATTTGGTTCCTTAACAGTTGTGGCCTTAGCGGCCAAGCCATGTATATATATATGTTTGTGTTTTATCATTGTGGCTTATATGCATACTTGCTAGAGTTTCGTGATTGTCATAGTTGTATGCATGGTAAGCATAGGTTATGCGTGGGTTCTCCCAGACCTTTATGACATCGTGTGTTTGTCCAACTCAATGGGATTAGAGGTGTGACAATATCCTGACACTGAAAATGGAAAATCCTCTAGGGCTCAATGGTCAAAATATTTTGAGTCAATTTCTATTAGTTCCTACTTCTAATTTCGTTATTGTAACCATTCTTATGATTACAATAGATCTTTGTGTATGGGATCCAGGAATATGTTTAGAGTTCATGGCTCTTACAGATTTCACTAAGAACGCAGAGGTATTACTATTGTTGGGATGCACATGAAAGTTTTTCTTAAATGCATTGCTACTTGTCGGATTGGTTCTCTGTTATCTGTAACTACATTGTATTCACCTATCCTTCAATCGAATATATCCTTCAGATTTTTCATGCTCATTTTAATGTGCTCCCAATTGGCATCACAGGCCCTATGAAATTGTTTGGAAAACATAGTGCTGAGCATGTAGTACTATCTGTGTCTTCTCATCACTGGTCATTCAAGATTTGTTTACATGGACTTCTCCACAAGTTTTTTACCAAAAGAAATCATTGGTTTGTTTATGTTGTTATTAATGGTGATGTTGGGGTATTACAAGATTTAGATTATGTGTGGGTGAAGGTATTGGGGCAATGGTATCTTCATCGATTACTGTTTATACATTATCAATTCTTTATCATGACAATGTTTCTTTTATGTATAACTTTTTCTTTGGGGAAGTAGTGTTAAAGAAATACCTTTTCTATCAAGTTTGAAATTTAAATTGTTTGTGATTAAGCTATTTACGGAGGAATTTCCACAAGAGGAGAGATATTTTTTTACTGTGGTTAGTTGTTAAACTTTCATGATAGGCACGAGATTTGTGTATGTGTTATTGACAGAAGAAGATCAACGAAAATCCTTTTCTTTGAAGAATTGCTCCAAGCCAAACTTGAATCTGAAGGAAACAAGGTAAGTGATTCACAAAATCAATGTCTCTTTTGTTGGGTGTCTTTAATATAAGAAGAATATTGCTTTTCTGTTTTCTCTTTTCTTTTCATCTTTTGTGAAGAGCGTAAAGTTTCTCTTTTAAAAATAAAGGATTGTGTACGTTGGAGCAGTTACTATGTAGTTGTTCCTATCCTTATTTTTAAATTAGCACCTATCTCTTCTTCTTTTTACAGATAACAACTTCAGGTCGGGTCGATCGGGTCGATCCACATGGGGAACCACGACTCAAAACTTACATCTCCCACTTCGCACATGGTAGCTAAGACCCAAGCCAACACAACATCAACTAGACACATAATTCATACGAAAAATAGTTTGTGCGACATATGAGCATCAAGAGCTTACCCTTAAGGTTTTACAAGCCCCACATAGGAATCCAATCACATGTGAAAGGAATTCACTACTAATATGAGAATATTATTACTCACGATACCCCATACTTCATTCACCACTTCAGTAGTTACTTATTGGATCTGTCATCCTCTTAAAGAAGTTAACTCAAGTTCATGTTTAACTTTGTACATACAATTACACTTTATACCAATATCCAGTGGCGGAGCTAGAAATTTAACGATGGGTGTCCAAATATTACATAAGTAATTTTTTTCGATAAATGGATGCACTGAAAATTTTAAAATTAAACTACTTAATATTAATATTACTTTTTTTTTACAAATAAATGTTCCAAAATTTTTAAAAACAAATTGCATAATATTTCGTTTTAATATTTGTATTTAATTTAATATGAAGTGAACGAACAAAGCAAAAAAAAGGGGGGGGGGGTATTTTGCTTAATATGAAATTATTTTTATGTTTCAAGTTTTCATAAATCTCTGGTGACACCAACAATAATGAGACATGAATAATGGAGTCAGAATCAAACGAGGTGTTCTTATGTTCGCTTTATGAATAGTTTAGAATTTTTTTACTAACTTTAAATTAAATAATTACATTTAAAATTTATTTCAAATTTTAATGAAAAGAAATAAAAAGGTTCAATTCATTGAAAATTCAATTGGCTACTAAACGTAGATTTCTAATTAAAAATTGTTTTGATGAATAATATCTGAATTACTTCAAAAATAACAAATTTAATAACTATTATTTAGAAAGTAATTTAATTAGCTTAGACAATTAAAGGAGCAAGTTAATAGGAGAGCACTACTAAAAATGAATAAAAAAAAGCACCTGCGGGGACTCGAACACACGCTTGCGGTGTGAGCAAGAGAGCTTCATACCACTGCACCACAACTTCTTATTATGTTAAGGGTGTTCAAACTATTAAATTTAACCAATTCAAGTAGCATTTTACTTATAGATACAGTATAATTTTCCCGCGAAGGGTGTCAAATTGGACACCCTCGGTACACTGTAGCTCTGCCACTGCCCATATGGTTAGTGCAATAGCCAGCTTGTGTGTAAAAGTTTATTATTTAATTAATCGACTTTCCTTTCTACTTGAATCTATCTGCTCCAATTCAACTTCCTTCCTAGACATGCACTGCATTACCAAATCATTCATGGCTAATAGTAGCATGCTAAAGTAGCAACATCGATTGAAATTTCAAGAAACAGCAAAAGGTCAAAGGGTATTTCATTGAAAAGTCATATTAACTTTTTAGGATCTCACACAATGAAGAAGCAGGGAACCATTCTTTCATTGACCCATTGATTGCTTGACACACGTAGTATGAAACACGAGCTATGATGTTTTCACCTTCAACGAGTGTATATGTATCATTCTTCCAATTATCCCACATCGTACAGGCCTTGGTCTAAACACCTCCAGATGTTTTACTCTAGTTTCTCTCTTCAGTGATCCTTAAACTCATTTTTAGAGAAACATTTGTCTAGCTCATAAAACAAGTCATAATATGGTGGGGAAACTCATCTCTTCACATTTATCGACGTAAGAGGCAATTGCTCGTGTGAGAGAGTCAATCGCACGACTTGATCAACACACTTTATTTCTTACAAAATATCACATGCATACTACGTTTAAACATAAATTGAATAGTATTATATAGGAGAGAATATTATAACAATCAAGTTATTTTACAATACTAAAATATCATCAAATTCTACGTAAACCTAGAGCCTTAACATGTTTTTCAAACAAGTCTCTAGAGATGACCTTCGTAAAATGATCATCTATAATTTCATGTGTAGGAATGTATTGTAAAGTTATTTCTCCACTTGCCACTACGTCTCTCACCAAGTTATACTTGATGTCAATGTGTTAGGTCTTGTCGTGATACTTAGGATCCTTCATGTATGCGATAGCTGCTTGACTATCACAATATAGAATCATGGGACCCTTAGAATTATTTGCAATACTCAAATGCTCAAAAATTCTCTTTAACCAAACAACTTTTTGTACTGCAGAAACACAAGCCACTAATTCAGATTTCATGGTTGAAAGAGTTGTGCAAGTTTGGTTCTTACTTTTCCATGAAATAGCACCACCATTTAGTAAGAAAGCATAACCGGATGTTGATTTTCTATCATTTCGGTCACCAACCCAATCAACATTTGTATAACCTCTTATGAATAAATCAAATCCTCTATAACACAGTGTATGATCTGCAGTTCCCTTCAAGTATCAAAATATTCTCTTTACTATTTTTCAATGATCTCTTCCACAATTGGATTGATATCTGCTAACTAGACTCACGTCATAACAAATGCCTAGGTGAGTACACATCATAACGTACATCAAACTCCTGACAACACTAGAATAAGGAACTAGAGACCTGTCTTCCTTTTATTTTTCAGTCTTTGGACACATTTCAAGCCTTGAAGTTTCACCCCTTGCTACAAGAGTATCCATGGATTTGCAACTTTTCATTCGAAAATGTTCCAATATTTTCTTTATATAAATTTATTGGAACGGTCTCTTTGGATCTTAACACCCACTATATAGTATGTTTCACTCATATCTTTCATATCAAATAATTTGAAAAGTTATGACTTGATAGTTTTTCATATACTCCAAATTATTTCCATCTAATAAAATATCATCTACGTAAAGAGAATGAATTGCAAAATTCCCGCTGGACTTTTTCTCATAGATGCAATGGTCTTCATCAATCACAGTGAAGTCAAATGACATCACTCCTTATGAAATCTCAGGTATCACTGCCTTGAAGATTGATTTAGGCTATAAATTGATCTTTTCGATTTACAAACTTAATTTTCTTGGCCTTTAACAATGAAACATGTTGTTTGTTCCATGTAGATTTCCTCATTTAGTTCTCCATTGAGAAAAGAGGTCTTTACATCCATTTGGTGTAATTATAGATCTAAACGTGCAATAATAGCTAAAGGTTATCGTATGGAGGTAAACTTCTCAACTAGTGAAACAATTTCATCATAGTCTATTACAACTTCTTGAGTAAAACCTTTTGCCACCAATCGTGCTTTGTGTCTTTTTATCGACCCATCCGATTTGAGTTTAACTTTGAGAATCCATTTATTTCTTATAGCCTTACATTTCTTATGAAGGTCAACTTTGTTGGTTTTCATGGACTCTAATTCTTCTTTCATCGCTTTTAACCATTCATCCATTTTAGGACTCGATAAGGCATCAGTTACAAAATTAGGTTCATCCAATTCTGTAGGAGATACCAAGAAAACATAATGCTCAATCTTATAAGATCGTTTAGGTACACCTTTTCTTGTACTCTTACGTATGTGAAGTTTAGATTCCTTTATAGGATTTTGGGGTTCATAACTCCTGCTTAGACCAAAAATTATTTCTTAATCCATTGAATTATCAAGTATGTATGACAAAATTACCTGATCTTTTGAATTCAACATTTCGTAGAGAGGCTCAACTTCATCTACTTCACCTTTTTTGGGAAACTCATTTCCAAAAATCTAACATCTCGTGATACAATTTTAGTAATACTTCCATCCTCTAGTTCATCAATTAACACATACCCTTTGGAGCGTTCATAGTACCTTATAAAGATGCAGTTCTTTCCTTTTGGACTTAGTTTATCAAACTAACCAAAATAATCTTTAATATATGTTGCACAACCCCACGATCGTAGATCATTCAGGTTAGTTTTATGACCAGTCCAAAGTTCATAAGGAGTGGATGACACTAATTTAGAAGGCACTTTGTTCAATATGTAAGTTGTAGTCAATAATGCATTTCCCTAGAAAGAGATAGACAAATTTGCCTGTGCCATCATTGATCTTGTCATGTCTAATAATGTTCTATTCCTTCTTTCAGCTACACCATTTTGTTGAGGTGTATAAGGAGTAATTAATTGTCTGATAATACCCTTTTTAGTACATAATTCTTCAAATTATTTTGACAAATACTCACATCCTCGATCGGTTCTTAAAGCCTTTATGCTTTTATCCAATTGATTTTCAACTTCATTCATATATCTTTTAAAGCACTCAAGTGTTTCAGATTTATGAGAAATCAAATAGACATAACCAAAGCGCGTGAAATCATCAATAAATGTAATATTGTATGTAGCACAAGACCTTGCCCTTACATTCATTAGACCACAAATATCAAATGAATTAATTGAAGTGGGAACTCAGCTCTCTTAGCCTTCCCAAATTGTTTACACATAATCTTTCCAACAAGACAATTTTCACAAGTTGGCATATCAATTTTGGTGAAAGAACCTAAATTTCCTTCCTTTACCAACCTATTCATTCGATCTTGCCCTATGTGGCCCAATCTTACAGGCCATGTAATAACATCAATATCATTGTTACTTGAATAACATGCAATTACACAACGGTCAAAATAATAATCATAAGTTGAAGGATTACAATCTAAAATGATAAAACGATCATAGCGTAGTACAAAACCATATAAAACATTATCTAGAGTTATTCTAACACCATTATGACTAAAATCAAATCAAAATCATCTAAAAGAGCAGACACATCATAGCTTTATTTTCTATGTAGATCCACCTTGATTTAGATGAAATTTGACAAAAGTCCACAAACGCCTTTCTATCTCGACTCACGTGGTTGGTGGATCCTGAGTCTACAACCCACATAGATAAGGAGTCAGTTAGTAAAAAAGTGCTAGAAACATATATAGCACTTAGAGATGCGTTTAGAAATGCTACCTTTTTGGGCTCGGTACATGCACGAGCAAAATGCCCAAATACGTGACAATTGTAGCACTTCATTTTACTCTTGTCTCTCTTTTTGAAGAACCATTTTTCTTTTTTGGAATTTTACTTCTTCTTTTTCTTAGAGGGCTCTTCTCCAGTCTCTTTTTCTTTCCCATTTCTTTTCCAATTATTCTTGTGCTTGAAGCTTGAAGATTTTGTACCACTTGACTCTGCCACGAAGGCATTAGAAGTAGCTTTAGCAGCACCAAGCCGTTCATCTTCAAGTTCAATATGACGGGCAACATCAGAAAAAAGTTTTGATGGTATCATTATGGGTCAAGTTAACCTTCAAATGTTCCCAATTATAGGGAAGAGACAAAATCACTGCATGAGCTTGTTGCATATCTGAGAGAACATGGCCAACACTATTGAGTTGAACTATCATGTTTGACATCACCCTAAGGTGCTATTTGATATTCTGATCATGACACTTTTTGTAAGTGTCAAATTTAATAGTTAACTGTTGGAGACAAGTTACTGACGTAGTCCCATACATTCCTTACAGATGTTCCCACATAGCATGAGTAGTCGGGAATTCCTCGCATTCATGTATGAGGTCATCAACCACAAACTAATTATTATTCCATGTGTAGTGGAATTAGCTTTTTCCAAGCTTTGTAAGCTTCAAGATCCCTTCTGTGTTGTGCAGAATTACCCTCTTCTGATTGATTCAAACATGGTTTATACCTTCTAGAGCATTTTGCTCTTTCTATGCCAACCATATTTTTTGACTTCGGATGTCTTAATTGTCACCGTTTAGTTTTTCACCTTTATGTAAGTCAGCAATGATACTTTTTGATGCCATGTCTATTATTGAGATATAATAAGGCAAGAATTTTTATGCAATTATGCATGCGACGTACACATTCAAGCAAATCAATTCTCATAAAGGTTTCCTATTTAATGTAAAATAAAAAATACACATATGCATCCAATCATCATCTACAAACTAAATATTTAACCAAAATTCAAATCTAATTTCTTAATGTATATACTAATATCGTGAAGACTTTAATAATAAGGATTCTTAAGTCTAATAACATAAATAGAGGAAAAACAAACTACATAATTCAATTCATATATTGAAAAACAAATAAGAAATAACAAATTACAAGTCATTCAAAGACTAAAATTCTCCCACAAGTCTTCAAGACAATAAATATACACACTAAAAGGCTGACTGGGTGAAATATCATGATAAACATCAGTCAATCTACTACCCAAAGGTTCACGGAGAGCGTCTGTTATATAAGCTAAGGCTCTTCAATATGAAATTTCCTTATAATTAGCTAGTTCAATCCATTTTATTTCAAAAAAAGTAAATAAAATCACGGGATGGAATATAAGGGGACATCTTCAAAGACTCAAACTCTTTAAATTTCTTATCTTTTTTTCCTTCAAATGACCCTTTGATTCCTCAACAGATCTTGTGTCACCCCTGGGACACCAATCTGTATGATTTCATGCCCTCAGAAATGTCTTACGGCAACTTGCTCTTCTACCTTGTCCCTTTTCTCAACTTTGAGAACTCCCACTTGGAGTAATTTGAGCATGTTCCCGTTCAGCCATATTTGAAATGGGAATTAACAAAACATAAATATGATTAATACCATTTGATGCGACAACGTATGTCACAAATTTCTTGTAGAAGACAAAGAATTGTTTAAGGAACATAAGGACTAAGCGAATTTATCAAGACCAATTTTAATAGACATAATTAAAATCATAATCTAGTAAAAATAATTTGTCACTATTCTTTATTAAATAAATAAGATAATTTAAGGCCTTAAAAAATTAAGTTTTAAAGTCAACCATGATCAAATTCGACCACTTGAATAATCTATATTAAAGTAAATAAAGTAAGTACTTTATTAACATAAAGAGGTACTACACATTCATTGTCCTTTTTTCTCTTCGTAAAAACCATAGTACTTCATGATTCACAAGGAAAAAAGTAGAAGTACTTTATTAAAATAAAATAGGAGTATACTTTATCGAAAAATAGTGGGACTATTTTTATTTTATTTTTCTTAATACTTAACAAAAAAGGAAAAAAAAATAAAGTGTCCACTTCTTCTTCATCCAAAAAAATGGAGAAGCGAAAAAAATAAGACGCATACTCAGTATCAAAGTTATCCCAAACATGTGAGAACAAAATAAATCTCTGCAATCTACAACCGCATCAATATCAACGGTTGATCAAACTTATATAGATTTTTTTCGATAGTTTGCAAAAAATAAAGAATCGAAAAAAAAATTTGGAGCAATGAACCATGCTCTGATATCATTGTTTTACTTTCATAATAGGAATGAGATTTGTGTATCTGTTATTGACAACGGAAGATCAACAAAAATCCTTTTCTTTGAAGAATTGCTCCAAGCCAAACTTGAATCTCAAGGAAACAAGGTAAGTGATTCACAAACTAAATGTCTCTTTTGTTGGATGTCTTTAATTTAAGAAGAATATTGTTTTTCTATTTGTCTCTTTTCTTTTCCTCTTTTGTGAAGAGGATAAAGTCTCTTTTTTAAAAATAAAATATTGTGTACCAAGCAGTTACTAGGTAACGGTTCCCATCCTTATTTTTAAATTAGCATTTATCCCTCTTTTTTTTTTTTTTTTTTTTATAGATAACAACTTCGGATCGGATCGGATCGGGTCGATCCATGACCCAAAACTTACCGTCAGATAAAATTTCACAAGCTATTGGATGGCATGGAACAAGTTGAGTCTAACCTTAAATTTGTACATTTCAAGGATAGCTGGGAGCCTCTTCACTATATTTGATTTTCCTCATTGGCTTACTTTGTGGGAAGTTCAACTAGAATTGTCCATTTAGACAAATGGTTTTATGGGCAAAGGCTTAAGGATAATGTGCAAATGCCTAGGCATAACAATATGTCATGGATAAGAAATTCTGGGCTGCAAGATGGGAAACATGTTAATTTAACTATGCTTCAAATTTTGGTGGAGGTCTTCCATAGTGTTGGAGATGGATTACACCTTAGTTTGCCTCTGTCTTGTGTTCTCCCTATGTTAAGTCGGAGTGTGAGTGAGTATCATGCAAATTATAAGGCTCTTGGAGAACTTAATCATGTCAATAATGGTATCATTGTAGCCTTTAATATGATTTCCTTTCCAAGGATATTGTGGCCTATGGGACATTTAGAGAAACTACAAGTTTTTTCTTATCACAGCCATGTCCAACGTGAAGTGAACTATGCTGCCACACTAAACAAAGCTTGGAATGAAGCTCTTGATTTTTCTCACAAGGGACTTGTTGGTGCTTATCATCAAATGCACTTCATCCATCTTGAAGTCAATATAACTACACCTAGATTACCAATGCTTTTGTTGGCAAGATTTCTTGACTTGAACCTTGAAGACAAAGTTCTTATTGAGGACGGGAGTATTATTATGAATCAGCCCCAGCCCAATGACAATACTAACAAATATATTACACGAATAGATATTAGAACAAGTATGTCCAATACAAGCAACATGGCCAGACCTTCACAAAGGATAATTTGGAATGCACACTAAGGGTATTGTGAAATAGAACATGACATCACTATCAGAGGGCATCGTGAATTATGTGCAAAGGCACCATCTGCGTTTCTCATCCCCATTTCTGAGTCTAAGCTTCCAATCTCCCTTCTACCGTTTATCAATCCCTAGCTCTTACGTTTAGTATTTCTATATTTCTGTTTGGACTTTTGCTAATTGAGTTGTTGCATTTAGTTTTTGGATTTGTAATTAAACTCTAGTCTTATTATAATAGTTGAGAAGTTGGTTACTGTTACATTCAATTTGAGTTCATTACACCAAGCAAACAAAGCCTTCATTTAGATGCACCAATTTTCAACTTAATAAACACTAGCTCAAAAGTTCACAAAATGGCTAGCATATATACATGAATATTTATAGGTGAATTACACTATGTATCTATATTAATGTATGTATATCTATCTTCATTAATTTAGTCTACACTTCATATCTTCCCGAGTACAACATGTATAATATCACTAGACTTTGCTTTCTTCCAAAGTACATGAACAATTTCACACTCAATAGACATGTATCTCAAAAACCAAGACACTCAATTAATACTCTACTTAATAAACTATACAAAGAAGTTTAATATTTTAACAATATACTGGTGCTTTACGCTTTTTATCTCACGTGTTAATCTACTAACAGTAAAAAGTAGCATTATTTAATTTTGAATGAAATTACGTATCTCTCTTAATCTTAGCCCAAAAATATATTTTTTTTTTTAAAATAGAAAGAAAAATTCATTTGGGAATAGACGAAGTGATACAAAACATTTGTTATTAACATTTGATAAAATTAAACAATACCGCAGTAGTTAGTTAGCATTGTCAATTAATCTTTGAATGAAACTATTAAAAAAAAAAAAAGGTCCGGTGCACTTAAGCTCCATGTATAGGGTTAGGGCTCGGCCACAAGGGCCTATTGTACATAATCTTACCTCGCATAATAATGCTTAAAAATGTTGTGACCTCCTCATCTCATGTCATCAATTTTACGGTTATCCCAAAGTAATAATTTTATTATTAATACAATCAGCCCCATAAAATAAAAAAATACAAAATACAAAATACTAAATGCCATACATAAAACCAGCTCCATGAAACTTGTCTCTCGTTAATGCATCAATACGTTCAATTGTCTTAGCATCAAGATAGTTTTTATGATCTCCAACAACACCTTGTCTAAAGAAAGAATTGTAAGGAACTTGAAACCAACTAGGAAAATCCCCAGATTTGTTCATCTCATAACTACTAAGAATATCAAAGCTACAATTCTTCACTATCTCATCTACTTCCTCCTCATTCATAAACGGACACCCTAGAAACTCCGCCAATCTCTTCACATGAATTTTCGTGTCCTTCATTAGCTCTTCATAAGTTATCAAAAATATATTCTTCGGTTTCTCCAAACTTGCATTTTTGAATCCCATAACATGATCATAATAAGGTCCACCAGGAAATACTCCAGAACAAAATTTCTCTATAGCTTCTTCGAGATGCCATGGTCCATCTTGATCTGCATCCTTCCATTTATTCGTGAAATGCCACATTGATACCAACGTATCCTTAGGATTTCTTGTTATGTAAACAACTCGACAGTTAGATGAATCGAAAGTGTTACCTAAAAGCTGGTAAGGAATATGAGTCGAATATAGTCTTATTGAATGAGATTCATCATGAGTAGTAATTGAAGATGATTGATGAGTTGCTCCAAAGACTTGCACCTCAAGCGTAGGAACAAGGTCATGAGGATTGTGCTTCACTAATGACTCTTTTGAAGATCGATTTACAATGGAAAAGACTAGAGATTTAAGCCATGTTGTACCAGTTTTTGGAAAGGAGGCTAAAATTACATCATTAGGAAGTGGTTTGAATTCATTAAGAACTCGAATTGTGCTTGGGAGAAATTTAGGAAGGAACCAGAAATCATTTATTTGACAGACATAGTTTTTGCCCCACCAATTTTCCTTTGGTAAGGACAGATCATGGACAAGTTCCAAGATGTTCACCATGAAGTTATACTGAGAGAATTAGCTAATAAAGATTAGGACTCACTCCTACAAGCTTACATATATAAATAGCGGCAACAAGTTAGGATTAATGCTCTTATGTATTTTATCTTTTTTAAATTAAATTTTCAATTTTTATTTGTCAATTATATTGTGACGTATAGAAAAAAGATAACTATTTTTTCTATTTTAACCTCTGCGTTATTTAGTTACTTTTTTTTTTTTTGCAACAATGGTTGTTCTTTATTGAATATGAGTAATATTATTACAATACCTTTTAAATATAATTAGATGTTGAATAGTATTACTAGCAAAGGTAAAACAGACAAAAAAATGTAAATTATCTCTTAATTTTTCTAAATAGACAAGTATTGTTGAACAACTATTTAGTATAGTGGACAAGTAAAAATAGACGGATGATGTATTTCTTAAAATCTAAAATTATACATCAATTTATATGGGTATCGTGGTAAAATATTCATATTAATTACTCTCTCCGTTTAAAAATGAATGACTAACTTTCTTTTTTAATCTGTTTTAAAAATGACCCCATTATTTGGCCACACTTTAATTTTAGTTTTCCACGTGACATGTTTATGACCACAATATTAAAAGACATTTTGATACATTTTACATAATTTTTATTTAAGACCACAAATATCAAGTTAAACTAGATTATTCTTCTTAAAACGGAAATCACATTTCTCTATCTCTAATTACTTGTCCACTTTCGAATTGACACACCTATTAAGAAAAAAATAATTAACATAGTGACTTTATCATTTTACCACTATTAATTATGAAACTGGTATATTAAAAATTTAAATTTTTCAAAAAGTTCTACCTTTTTTAAAGTAATTAATTAAGGGTATAATAGGTAAAAAAAAAAAAATTATCCTTTCTTGATTTATCAAAATGGACAATTAATTATGGACAACTAAAAATAAAAAGCGGACAAGTAATTAGGGACATAAGGATTACTCCCTCCGTCTCAAAAAGAATGTCCTTCTTTCCTTTTTAGTTTGTTTCAAAAAGAATGATCTCTTTCCTTTCTTGGTAACATTTTAATTTCAGCTTTTCAAGTGGTATGTTTAAAGCCACAAGATTGAAAGAAAATTTAGTACATTTGACATAACTTTAATTTTAGGACCATAAGATTCAAAATTTTTTTTATTTTCTAAAATTTTGTGTCAAGTTAAACTAGGTCACTCTTTTTTAAACGAATGGAATATTATTTTTAAGAATATGCAACAGAAACTGTATGATGTATCCTAAATAGTTGATACTATAATTCAATATTTTCGTCTAACTTGTTATAAAAGTCAGATCTGGCAAACTTCGAAAATCTCCCACATGGGGCATTGGTTAAGTAGGCCACTAAACCTTGTGACTCGGCATTGATTCAGCAATAAATATAAATAAATATTGAAAAGAAAACAAGAAACGAAACTTTTCCGTAGTGTATTACCTCGGCACTTTGGTTTTTGGATATCTTTTTAAGAAAGTATGTTTATATTTTATTATTATATCCATATTAATTTGATGTTTCATATTAGATTTCCGAAAAATCATACGAAAGTAAGTAGTTAATATTAAAGTAAATATAAAAATAAAATTCTAATTTTTAAAAAATAAACAAATAAAAGTGAATTGAGGGAATAACTTTTTTCGGGGGAGTGCATATGCGGAGAATCTTTTTACTGGATTTCAGCAATTTGGTTTACGCTAGTCTTTTTATCGGTTGAACACGAACGTACATCTTGTTTATTGCTAAAGAATGGAGGCCACTCCAATACCCCAAATCATCCATAATAATTTGAGAAGTGAAAGTTTGCTAGATCCAAGTTTGAGAAAAAGCTCAAAATAGTCTTTTATTTTTGAATGAAGACTCAAAGTTATACTTGAGTTTTCACATGAAACACTAATAGACTTTTATATTTGTAATATTAGTGCATTTGTGGTTCTCTTCCAAACTTTTTTCTATTTTTTAATATTGATTTTATCCACAATTTATATATAGAATGTTCAATCGTGTTTTTATATGAGAGAAAAAGAAAAGAAGAAGATCTTATTTGAACAAACAATTTTTGTAGATGGATGGCAACAGTTCGAGAGAAAGTTCAGTACTCCACTGTTGACTGCTCCTACTTTTGTTCCAGTCTGAGTTGCACTTGAATTGCATCAAGCTGGCCATGTTATTTAAAGGGGGAATTTTCACATATAGTCATTCAAAACAGTTTAATTATGCTTCATCGCTGTAATTTGCTAATTACGATTCATAGCTACATATTAGAGGAGGAGAGACGTGATCAAGATTGGGAGAGGAAGGAGAGCGATGAGCGAGAGAGCGCAGAGAGTGGAGAGAGGTGAGTGATCATCTATATCTATAAAAATAAATTGTATATATGTAACTGGTATACATATGTATTTAAGTATCGGCGAGCAAGGTTGGGAGAGGGAGGAGAGAGGTAAGGGAGAGAGGACAAAGAGTGGAGACAGATGAACTGTATATGTATATCGGTTAGATAATTGTATATTTGTAAATACTACGTATATGTATCAATTATTGTATTTATATATCTGCATACAATTTCAATTTGTATATAATTGAATCAAGTTGAAACATTTGTATTTGTATAATTATAAATGTATAGGGCGGAGAGATATCTGTTTGTATTTGTATATCCCGCCTATCTCACTTTATACGAACACAAACACAAATTATACATTTATGTCTCTGTTATGTCATAATTTTACTATCCTTTAGAAAAATCACTTTTTGACATTTTCTAAGTATAAAACAATTTGAGAAAAATACTTAGAAAAGAGTCGCCACTTAATTTTTTAAAGAAATTAAGAAAACTTATTTTAAAAAGGCCTTAACAGATAAACCTTTAAAAATTTAGAGAAAATGGGAAAGAGGTTCTTATTTCTACTCTAAGAAGGTATTAGCACTTAAAGTACCTGCTAACATGCGGTTATCCTATGACTTGACTAAAATAATTTTTGACTAATTCTTTGAAAAAAGATGGTTTAATACAAAATGTAATTTAAAATATTCGAACTTTTGAGAAAATAGTTAAATAACGAATCATTTTTCATTTAAAGGGCCTAAAATGAAATATTTGAATTAAATTACAAGTGATTAGAATTTTAACAAAACTAGATTAATTAGCATTTGTTTGAATCATTTTAAAAATAATTTACACCAATTTAGTTGATAAACCAAGAAATCATTTTAAACTAGTTAAAAGTAAGTGAAAGTTTTGAATAGAAAACATTTGAATAAGTAAATAAGGGTGCAAGAATTGATAAAATAAAATTTATTAAAGTAAACCAACACAAAGAAAATAGTTCAGCCTTTGGGAAATTTAATTAAGTTATTTAAAGTTAGAATTAATTAAAAAAAACTAACAATAAGTAATCACAATTAAATAATCTGGGAGAATAAAGGAGAAGATGAATTTAGGCCCTTTTTTGGGCCAAACTCGTTGATGATTTGGGCTCTTGGCTCAATTCCCCTTTTTGTATACCCCTGATGTATATCAGTGTATATCAAATGTATACATCCCATTTTTCTTCTTTTCGAAACCTATTTCAGCTTCTAATTTTTTGAAATGATGAGTTCAACTCGATAGTGCTGAGTTCGAGACTCCATGGCACATCCAAAATGCAAAGGGAAGAGATAGAGGAGCGTCCAATGGACTCAAATCAAGGAGGTTCATGCAAGACAAGATAATAAGGATTAGTAAACGACAGATGAATAAACCGGAGATTGACTCAATGTGTTTATGTATTATATCTAAAATAAATTACGACAAATTTCACCCACAACAAGGAAAATGTTATGAGCAAGCTATGATGGTAGTTGCAAGGCATTATACATTAGCAATAAATCAGAATGTAGAAAAACATACTGCCACTCAAAGTGTGAAATAACAAATCATTATTAGAAGAAATACTTTAGCATAATCACTTTAATTACCCTAGAATAGTTGGCACAACCATAACTAGACATCCCAATTTTAAAGAGAGGAAGTTGGTCAGTGATGAGGAAATTGGGAGCAATTTTCAGAAAGAAAATTGAAGATCAAGCATGTACTGATTTAAAGAAAGGAAAAAAAAAAAGTTACAAATAACACCAAAACTTGAAATCTCATGGATTACTACACAATATTATACGATCACTTGTAAGAAAAATGATGCAAACTGTTTAGTATTAAATCATAAAACTATACTCCTCTGAGTTCAACCAACTTGTATGAATGCTTGAGATTACAAAGTGTTCTAGGAGATATTAAATAATCAAGAGAGACAAAAGATAAGTAAATTCAAAGCTTAAACCCATGACACAATAACTTTGACATTCTTCATAGCAAGCTTTCATACAACTAACAGACTCAACTGTTAAAGTAATCACCCAAATCAAATCAAAATACAACAGACAAGTAGTATCATAAGATCGAATCGCTTGAACTAGGGCAGAGGCTAACAAAATCGAATTTTGAAGTAACACTACAAATAAATCGGTGATAGGAAACATATTTCGCATTCAAGAACCAAAATGCCAAGAATTAGAACTAATTACCCTATGCAAATTAGGCTAAGATCAAGACTACGATAAGTCCCAATACACAGAGAAACAGACAAGATTGCATTTGTATGATATAGAATATGCCAAACAATATTAATATCACAACTAAGAAAATATCTTTATTGAGCTAGCATATAATAATTTAAGTAAAGTAAAGGCAAATTGAGCTTAATCTCGAATGGCCTCGTGCCAAAGAATGACCCAACTGATATTTTGGTGCTCTCATTTAAAAAGCCAATCATTAAGATTTTCGAAATATCATATTTTTAATATCACATAAACTGAACTCGTAGCATATGAACCTTAAGACACTAGACGAGGTTGTAAGCACAAGGCGATGATAGAATAGCTTTTATTAGATACAAAGATCAACATTAGAAAAGAATTCATTTTCTTAAGATGAAATATTTTAAACTAAAATAGTGAGTAACAAGTTGATTCAAAGAACATGAAAACAAATATTTATCCTATCAAACATATATTACAGATTGCTCTCATCATGATGTAAATTAGATTAGAACAAAATTTCATTAAACATAAAGATTAGGACATGAATCGTGTGCGAAATGAGAGGTATTCAACTATATGAATGAGCAGCTATATCCTAAACTTAAACTAACATATGAGATAGTACACCATAATATGAATAGAAGGTAAAAATCCACATGAGGAATAGGCAAAACAGATTCTACGAACGGGTGACTAAAATCCAAGATAAGAACTCAAACTTCGGCACATAAACAGACACAACAAATAAAATCAAACCAAAGTATCTCCTATACTAGAAAATCGCAAACAACATACTAATACTAACTCTTTAAACGCCAAGATAAAAAAAACTGATCAAATGGAGATTCACATACTTAAAAAAAAAATAAAACCTATAAAAGAAAAAATTGAACTGCTCAACAAAAAGGAAAACAAAATAATCAGCTAACAATAATAACAAATTAATCAATACATCGAGAATATACAAGAATTTAAATAAGACGATAAAAGTTTACCTTTTTTGGGGCAGTAGCTGAGACAAACGAGTTGAAGAGCTTCTTACTACTACTGACCACCAACAAATGAGTAAAGAACTTGAAAGAAAATTGAAAATCCGAGGCTCAAACCTTCATGGGTTCGATTTCAAAGAATACTATTCTCCAACCTTCAAATTCGAATTCTCTGTCCTTATTTTTTTTTTCAATGGCACCAATACCATGTATTTATAGCAAAAATAGAGACTTTAATTCAAATAGCCGTTGGAGCAAGAGATGAGAGATTGATAGGAGATAATGGAAGGAAAAACAAGCAAGAGGAGAACCTACCCCTGAAAATCTAAATTCGATGTAATATCTCTTGATCCGCATCAGATTTGGGTGAGATTTCTCTCAGCTAAAGTGAACAAATCTTGTTTCGAGATCTGTAATCTTTGAAAATAAGGAGAAGAACTGATAGGGGTGATGGGCGGACGAAGAAATTAGGGTTCGTCCTTGAATTTAGCATTTTGGGGAAAAGAAAGGGGGAAAAGAGGTGCGCGTGAGAGATGAAAAATGAGAAAGAGAGAGGAGAGTGTGAGAATCTGGGAATATAGGATATATGCATATATGTGGGCTGGTTTTAAGAATAAAAGGATGGCCCCTTTTTATTAAAATTTGGCCACTTTAATTGCTATTCTAATCCAATTAAACTTAGATATAACCAAATTGAGTCAAATAACTAATTCAGCCAAAATTAAAATAAGATGAAAAATTATCGATTAAGTATTTGAGCTTCTTAATTTAAACAAGACAAAATAATTACCAAGACTTATTCATTACTTAAAATAGAGAACTAATAATACAAATTATATAATCCACTAATTTAAAGGAAATAAATATGTATTTATGCTAAACACTATTTTTAGGCTATTTATTAAATGTTTATATAAAAGATGAAAATTATATGAACCAATATGTAAAATTATATAATTATTTTTGAAAAATATAAACCAAAACTAATCAGGAAGATGTATATATATATATATATATATATATATATATTAGGATTTTTCAAAGACTTATTTCAAATTGATTGAAATTGAAGAAGCTTGATAGTTAACTCAAATTGCATAGGGCCGAAATTGGGTGTCAACAACTGCCACAGTCTTTGTGTAGGGTTGATGAAAGGGAACCTGGGCAAAGAAGATTGACGAATCCAATTTTGACTAGCCCACTTTCATCTCTTTAAAAGAAAGGCTCGATATGGATTTTCAAGGAATTATGGCCAGACCCTAACATTGAGTTTCCTACATATCTCAAGTTACATGAGAATTCAGGCCACTTTTAGTTCGATACGCTTGATTTGACGCACAATTATGAAAGAATTCGAAAGCTATCCCGATATCGAGTTATGCAGAGACAGAAATGCTTGGGAATAAGATTTAAGAGAGAATGTCGAAATATAGCCGAGTTTTCAGCATTGAGCTCGCCTACATATCCTTCAACTCAAGGAATCAGGTTGTTTGTAGTTCGACTCGATCAGTTGAAAAGGAAATCTATTATGCAAGATAACCTTTGGTTCTGGAGGAGTGACAAGTAAGTCGAGTATGAAAAAGAGGCTTGCAACCTCTTAGCCATGAATGTGGTGCACTTCACACCCATAATTAAGAACTTACACAAACATACTTTCAAAAGCTCTTCGTGTATTGTCACTCAGATTGGCAAGCTGCCTCCGGTGAGAGTGAAAAGTTTTTCGGATGCGAAATTAAAACCGATAAACCCAAAGAAAAACCCACATGCCTTCTGATAGGGGTGTGGTTTGATTGTGGTGAAAGTTGCTCCTCAGTTCGCATCCTAAGAGTTTGATACTCCTTTTCGAACTATGTCCTAATTCGCTGCTAAGAAAAGTTCCACGTTGTGCTGCTTCCTTTTTGCTGACGTCCGCACCTGAGGTTTAATTGACAATGCATCCTCTCAGATGTTCTCGCTAAAGACTAAGATCAAATTCGTTAGTAGAAATTATAATTCAAATAGGAAAGTAGTGTCTTTACTATGTTGGTACGCCAGCCTCCTCCGATTTTGACGTTGAGCAAATGAGGCACCTGTCCAAAGTTTGATGTGATTTATAATATACTTCTCAAACTTTAGCTTCGTCCAGTTTTGGCACGATATATAATGATTTTATATATTGTTATATGTTCGTGGCCCTTTCGGTAATAATGTCGCCTCTTTCGGCAAATAATATGGATGACCCTCTCGGTAATGATATAATAAACTTTATTAATATAATGCTGACGGCTCTCTCGACAATGATGTTACCATCTTTGATAATATGAAACGGATGGCCCTCTCGGCAATGATATTACCACCTTTGGTAATAAAATGTTGATGGTCCTCTCGGCAATGATATTATCACCTTTGATAATATAATATGGATGGCCCTCTCGGCAATGATATTACCATCTTTGATAATATGAAATGGATGTCCCTCTTGGCAATGATATTACCACCTTTGGTAATAAAATGTTGATGGCCATCTCGGCAATGATATTATCACCTTAAATAATATAATATGGATGAACCTCTCGGCAATGATATTACCACCATTGATAATAACATGTTGATGGCCCTCTTAGCAATGATATTATCACCTTTGATAATATAATATGGATGGCCCTCTCGACAATGATATTACCATCTTTGATAATATGAAATGGATGACCCTCTCGGCAATGATATTACCACCTTTGGTAGCATAATGTTGATGGCCCTCTTGGCAATAATATTACCACCTTTGGTAACATAATGTGGATGGCCCTCTTGGCAATGACATCACCACCTCTGATTACATGATATGAAATGGACTTTCGGCAATGCACATCACTGTGCCTGGTATCGATATGACTTTAAAATATCCTTCAACGTTAGCCTCTTCCGACTTTAACGTGATAGTGAATATTTTGGTAAGTTGCACTTCAAATTCTCTCCGATATTTGATGTGTCTTACGTGTGCCCTTCAGACGTCTTTAACGCTAGAAAATTCAATATGACGTTATCATAGTCATTTGTACATCTTAAAGTGCCATCCTCTTAATGCTTTCACCTATTTTTCCTTTGACCAATTGTATCTTCATTGTGGCTCCTATTTTTTGTTGAGAAATATGAACAACATTGTTATTCAAAATACCAAGTTAACTACTTTTATCGCAGGAATATCAATGCCTTTTCTTGCATAAAGAAAATGTCAGTCTTGGGCGCTTCTACTCTTCTAAATTTCCCATATTTGTTGAACATGATCTCTTGATATCCTTGTAAACCTGAATCCATAGAAAATTTATTAGTTTTAAATGAATTAATTTGTGTTGACTTCTTTAATTGTTTGTTCTTCCTCTTGCTATCTTTGGTTGAATACTTCTAGCTTCCCGCTTCTTGGTAGACATAAGATAGATCTATATTTTATACAAAATATTTGATATATGTCTAAAGTTTTAAGAAAAATAGATTTTTGAAACGTAATTTGATGAGGGTCACTGCCAAGTGTCATGTCACATTAAAGCTTAAATGAACACTTTAGTTCAAGTTTTGATATATCCAATTTGAAAGTCCTTTTAAGCTAGGGAAATCAGAAGATAATTGAAGTTTGACTTTGAATTTCTAAGACATTGGAGTTCATGAGCTTCTGATCACACTGGAGATTACTTGTCGTTAACTTTGAACTTCTGATAGTACTTGATAGAATTTTTTGAGAACTTCTCAAAAATTCTACCCAGTGAAATGTCTGGGCATTTCTCAAATATTTGGTAGGAACATTTGCAGAATTTTTGAGATCTTCTCAAAAATTCTGCCCCAGTTGTCTTTTCCTAATGCATGCTCAATCTTGTCTTGCTAGCGAAGGATCTTTAGAATTTTTGAGCTCCTCTCAAAATTTCTGCCCCAGTTTCCATTAAATAGGGAAATGGAAATTTTATGGGGTGTATGACCGAGTCGTTGTGGCACCTACGTATTCTGTTGAGGCAGGAATCAGGTCAAACGTAGTTTCCCTTTTGGGAATAAAAGAAATAGGAAATTTTAATAAGAAAATGACTGAGGCCAACATAGGCCACCTATGTATCTCATTTTTGAGAATTCAGGTCAGACATAGTTCAATACAAGGATATAAAAACTTAACATAAGCAATTACAAGAAAATGATACGATTACAAGGAAAGTGATGAGAGAAAAACTAATCTTCAGACGTAGTATCTCTTGACAGCATCTGAGTTGATTGGTTTTGGCCACTCCTGGCCATCCATCTCTGACAGGATAAAGGCACCTCCAGATAAAACTTTATGAACCATGTATGGTCCTTGCCAATTTGGTGCAAATTTCCCCTTATACTCATCTTGATGGGGGAAGATGCATTTGAGGACCAATTGTCCTTCTTCAAATATTTGAGATCTCACTTTTTTGTCGAAAGCATGAATCATTCTCTGTTGGTATAGTTGGCCATGACAAACAGCGGTCATCCTCTTTTCATCAATTAAGACTAACTGTTCAATCTGATTACGAATCCAATCAGCATTGCTCAGTTTGGCTTCTTGAATGATCCTTAATAAAGGTATTTTAACTTCAGCAGGTATCACTGCTTCTGTCCCATATACTAGCAAGTATGGAGTTGCTCCAATTGATGTTCTAATGGTTGTTCAGTATCCCAACAAAGCATATGGTAACATCTCATGCCAACCTTTGTGATTATCAATAATCTTTCTCAAAATCTTTTTGATATTCTTATTAACAGCTTCTATGGCTCCATTCATTTGAGGACGATAAGCAGTCGAATTTCGGTGAGTAATCTTGAATTGCTCACATATCTCCTTCATCAAATGACTATTGAGGTTCGAACTATTGTCTGTAATAATGGAATCAGTTAGTCCAAATTGACATATCAAGTTGTTACTAACGAAATTAACTACTACCTTCTTCGTCACAGATTTATAAGAATTTGCTTCCACCAACTTGGTGAAGTAATCAATGGCAACTAAAATAAATCTATGTCCATTAGAGGCGACTGGCTCAATTGGGCCAATGACATCCATGCCCTAGGCCACGAATGGCCAAGGCGATCCGATAGCATTAAGTTCCTGAGGGGATACTCGGATCAAATAACCATGTACTTGGCATTTATGACACTTTTGTACAAATCTAGAACAATTGTGCTCCATAGTCATCAAAAAATAACTAGCTCATAGGATCTTTTTTGCCAAAGTAAGCCCGTTCATATGAGGTCCACATACTCCAGCATGTACCTCCTCGAGAAGTCTTGTAGCTTCCATGGAATCTACGCACCTGAGGAGTCCCAAATCTGGTGTCCTCCTATAAGGATTTCCCCACTTGGAAAGAAATTGTTAGCCAATAGACATATTGCCTTCTTTTGATTGGATGTCGCATCTTCTGGATAAGTTCCAGTCTCCAGGTACTTCTTTATATCATAATACCAAGGCTTTTCGTCTGGTTCCGCTTCGTCATGCGAACAATGAACGGGTTGTTCCTTTAAATCTAACTCCAAAGGATCAATGTAATTTTGATCTGGATGCTTGATCATAGAGGAGATGGTGGCAAGAGCATCGACAAATTCATTTTACAACCTTGCAGTGTGCATAAACTCTATCTTTCAAAATCTTTTGCACAATCTTTGCACCAATTCTACATATAGTACAATCTTTGGATTCTTCACAGCCCATTCCCCTTAAACCTGGTGAATTAACAAGTCTGAATCTCCAATTACCAGCAACTCTTGGACATTCATGTTCATGGCTAACATTATGCCAAGAACGCATGCCTCGTATTCTGCCATATTATTGGTCTAATGAAATCAAAGTTTAGCCACTACGGGGATATGCTGACTGGATTATGATATTAGAAAAGCTCCAATTCCAGCTCCATTATAATTCACTGCTCCATCAAAGAATACTCTCCAACCAGGGTATGACTCAGAGATGCTTTCTCCTATGAACAACACATCTTCATCAGGGAAGTATATTTTGAGCGGTTCATATTCTTCGTCAATCGGATTTTCTACAAGATGATTGGCTAGGGCTTGTCCTTTTACCACTTTCTGAGTAACATACACAATGTCAAACTCGCTTAGAAGCATTTGCCATTTTGCCAGTTTTCCAGTTGGCATAGCTTTCTGGAAAATATACTTCGATGGATCCATTTTGGAAATAAGATATGTAGTATATGAAGACAAATAATGCCTCAGCTTTTGGGAAATCCAAGTCAAAGCACAACATGTTCTTTCCAATAAAGTGTACCTAGCCTCATATGAAGTAAACTTCTTACTAAGATAGCAGATCGCGCATTCCTTCTATCCAGTTTCATCATGTTGTCCTAATACACACCCGAATGCATTCTTTGATACGGACAAGTATAGTAATAATGGACTTCCTTCTAGCGGAGGTACCAATACTAGTGGATTTGTTAAATAATCTTTGATAGTATCGAAAGCTTTTTGACACTCATCGGTCCACACTGTCATTGTATCTTTTTTCAACAACTTAAAGATAGGCTCGCAAACCACCGTGGATTGAGCTATGAATCGACTGATGTAGTTCAATCTTCCAAGGAAACTCATAACTTCTTTCTTAGTCTTTGGGGGTGGTAAATCCTGACTCACTTGACTTTGGTAGGATCAAGCTCAATGCATCTTCTACTAACTATGAAACCCAATAATTTACCAGCTGGTACTCTAAAAGCACATTTAGCGGGATTCAACTTTAAATTGTATTGACGCAACCGATCAAAGTACTTTTTCAAATGGCTCAAGTGATCTGAACTCTTGTGGGACTTAATGATTATGTCATCTACATGCACTTCAATTTCCTTATGGATCATATCATGGAAGATAGATGTCATGGCTCTCATGTATGTGGCTCCAGAATTCTTAAGACCAAATGGCATTACCTAGTAATGATAAGCACCCCATGGTGTAATGAAAGCCATTTTTTCAGCATCTTTTTCATCCATCAAAATCTGATGATAACCTGCAAAGCAATCCATAAATGATTACATTTCATGCTTCGCACAGTTGTCAATGAGAATTTGAATATTCGGTAATGGAAAATTGTCTTTGGGACTAGCTTTATTGAGATCTCTATAATCAACACATGTTACAATTTTACCATCTTTCTACGCAATGGAACAATATTGGCTAACCAAGTTGGATACTTAGTAACCTCCATAACTTTGGCTTGAATCTGTTTGGTAACTTCTTCTTTGATTCTCAAACTCAAATCTAGCTTGAACTTTTGGCTTTTCTGCTTTACCGGACTGAAATCTGGATTGATTGGCAACTTGTGAGAAACAATATGCGTGCTCAACCTAGGCATATCATCATAAGACCAAGCAAATACATCGATGTACTACTTAAGCAAACTGATGAGCTCTTCTTTCTGAAATTCTTTGAGATGGACACTAATCCTAGTTTCTTTAACACTTTCTTCGTCTCCCAGGTTCACATCTCAGTCTCCTCTAAGTTTGGCTTCTCTTGATTCTCAAATTGTTTCAATTCTTCTATGAGGTGTCCTGGAACCATGGTCTCTTCATCATATTCCTCGATCTCATTCTCATCTATCTCATTTTTCTCACTCAGCTTATGATATGACTCGATTCCCTCTCTGAGGCCATCATCATTCAAATATTCTCGCACTGAAAAGACTAGTACAAGTGAGGTACCGGTTTTGCTAGTTCCCAATCAACCACCTTGTTACTCCAAGCTTCCATCTCATCGTCTACTATTGGGATGTATCCCAAGACAAACTTTGAACGTTTTTTGAAAATTTCAATAAGCTCAATGATACCTTGCAAATATTTTCCCAACCCAAAAACAGGTTCAAATCCACTTCTCAACATCAAAATGGCTATCATTTTGTAAATGGAAGGCATAGGGGGATGTGAAGCAAAATCATCATCGGTAGCATTAACTATCTCTACTTCATAGAAGTCAGAACCTTTAGCCACATCATCAATAGTCGGGGCATAGTCATTCAAATGTCTTCCTTCACTATGAATGACTACTTTGTGATCGTTCCACACAAACACATCAATTGGTGAAGGATAAAGGGGACG
This sequence comes from Solanum pinnatisectum, assembly GCA_035578085.1. Lineage (NCBI taxonomy): Eukaryota > Viridiplantae > Streptophyta > Magnoliopsida > Solanales > Solanaceae > Solanum > Solanum pinnatisectum. Next base: position 17,021,601 of record CM069079.1, read on the forward strand.
GCCCCAGCCATATGGATCCAAGGTCTTCTGAGTAAAAGATTGTAGCTAGTGGTGATGTCCATCACCTAGAACTCGACAATGAAATCTGCAGGTCCTACTACAATACCTAGACTAATAGCGCCCAATGTTTCTCTTTGACCCCCGGTGAAAGCTCTCACATTGACTTGGTTCTGACGAATCTTTCCAAGATCAAAATTCAGTTGCTTGAGAGTTGACAATGTGCAAATATTAAGGCCAAACCCGTCATCTATTAAAACACGATTCACAATCTTTTCCCGACACTTGATTGTGATGTGCAAGGCTTTGTTATGCATCACCCCTTCACAAGGCAACTCTTCATCGCTAAAACTAACACGATGGCCTCCGATGACTTTGCTTACCATGGCTGCGAGGTTATCACTATTTGTCCCTACCAGTACGTGAGTCTCATTCAAAGCTTTTAACAAAGCATGCTATGAAATCATCAATAATGCCCACATAGAAATTTGAGCAGGTGTCTTCTCCAAATGTTTCGTGATGGAATACTCTTTAGGCTGTATTCTTTGCCAAAACTCCTCGACTTCAGCTTCACTGATTGGCCTTTTCTGGTGGTCTCCCTTGTGGCCTCCTTGAGCCAATTCCTCTGGTGTATAACATCTACCAGATCTAGTCATACCATGGGCAGTAGCGGTCTCGATCACAAACCCTTTCTTGGTAAGGCCTTCCTTTGGCACTGAAGTAAAATCTTGATAAGGTGCTATTATCACAAACTCTTTCTCAGTAAGGCCCTTCTTTGGCCTTAAAACAAAAGCTTGATGGGGTGTTATTATCACAAAGTCGAGATTCTTGCTTATGCATAGAGAGGCTACAACCTTCTCAAAACTGTCAAGATTTGATGGGACTATCGTCTTAGCAGCACCCCAATCTTTTTCTATTTCAATCATCTTAATAGTATCCCCCCCATGATTCGGTAGAGGATTACTATGCTCATTAGGAGAGGCAGTCTGAAGGGTGACCACCTTGTGATCAATTAAGTCTTGAATCTTATGCTTCAGGATGATGCAATCTTCGATGGTATGTCCTGCACTATTGGAATGGTATGCACATATCTGATCAGCTCTAAAGAATTTAGAATTTATGTTCACATGTTTAGGTTCAATGGGATGAACATGCCGACAACTTTCAATCTTTCGAACAACTTAGTTCGACTTTCAATGAGAGGAGTGAAAATTCTGGGAGGTTTCCTTTCAAAGTTTGGACGAGGAATGTCATAGTTATTTTGTGGAGGTGGAGGTACCTGATGGTAATTTAAAGGATTTTGGCGGGGAGGTGTTGGTGTTTGGAATTTTGGGTATGGTTGAGTTTGGTAATTTGATTATGGAGTTTGGTAATGTGGAGCTGGGATATTAGGAGGCGGAGTTTGGAAATTTAGTTGGACATAGAAGATTGGGTAAGGGTTTTGTGGAGCTGGGGGATAGACTCTAGAGGGTGAAGATTTTCTAGAGCTAAACCCAAATGATCTTTTTGTCCTTCCATCGGACGCATGAGAAATAAAGGACACATCATCTCTTTTCTTTCTCAATAGTCCCGAAGATCTAGCTTGGGCTGCCATATGGGAAATCTTTCCAGTCTTAAGGCCATCTTCAATAGTCTTACCTACTTTGACTATCTCAGCAAATTTTGCTCCAATGAGCAACATCATTCTATCATCGTATTCTGGATCTTGGATGCAGACAAATACTTCAGTGATCTCCTTTTCAGACATGGGAGGTTGAACTCTGGCAGCCTCTTTTCTCCACATATATGCATGTTCACGGTAGTTTTCAGGGGATTATTTCCTAATCTTTTCCAAAGAGTATCGATTTGGAACAATCTCTACATTATAAGCAAATCTCTCAATAAAATATTTAGCTAAAGCATTCTAACTAGGCCATTGTTTCATGTCTTGAGAGGTGAACTATTCCAAGGCCTCCCCATTCAAACTTCGGCTGAAGAGTCGCATCAACAAAGCTTTATTTTTCCCAACTCCTACGAGCTGGTCACAATACGCCCTTAAATGAGCTAAGGGGTTCCCAATTCCTCCAAAAGTGTCAAATTTTGGTACCTTAAACCCCTCGGGAAGGTCCAAGTTTGGATGGATACACAGGTCTTCATAGTTTACCCTCATAACATTTGGAGTGTAATGAAGTTCTTTCATAGCTTTCATAATTTCTTCCTTCATGCTCTGCTTATTCATTTCCTCTTTGACCCTCCACTCCTTTTCCTTCTCCTCATAGTGATCGGGTTCGGGATATGTAGTGTAGGGAAGATGTGGTTATATGAGGATTGGAATATGGAAAGTGGCTTTTGGAGGTAGGGGTTGAGTAGTAGGTGGGTTTGAAGTGTTTTGAGGAGGAGTTTGGTACATGGAAGGGAATGCTTGAGAGTTGTTAGAATTTATGCTTTGAGAAGGATGAGGCATTTGGTAGGAAGAGCTAGCATGATGTTGGTTAGTTGTGTTTAATTCGACGGTGGGAGGCTTTTGGACTGGAACAATAGGTGGATTGTGTGGGGAATATTTGGGTGTTGGATTAGGAGTAGGGAAATGGAGTGGAGGTCTTTTGTTGTTAGGAAGAGGAGTGTTGGCAGTGATAGCCAAATTTGCCAATTCCTGAGTCTTATGCATCTCGGCCCTCATTTCAGCAATTTGTTGTGCCAGTTGAGCAATTAACTCATTCTGCTCAGCAATGATAAGGTTTGTTATTGTGATCCTATGTTTTCACCATTTCAAGTCATCTTTTATTTTCCTTTCAATAGATTTTGGCCTGGGAAGGAATCTTTAGGGACTTTAGATCTCGTGAAGTATGGATGCTCAGCCAGTTTCTCAACACAGATCAGTTCTAGTTACCTGATAAATGAAAACAACTAAAAAGTAGCTATATTAGTTATTGTTTCTAATGAGAAATACAAATAAGCTGTTATAAGAATAAACATATTGTCATTTTGCTTTAAGCAGATTAATCCACGGATGTATTTTGGATTAAAGGGAGGACTCAAATGGAAAGATTTTTTTTTGGTTAGTTCATTTGAATGAATCAAGAAAGTCAACTTGCACAGAGTCTTGTTAACTTCTTCCACTCATATCTTTTAAGTGAAATCTTTCAGAATCTACAAGAAAAGGGAGAATAAAAATTTACAGGATAGGGACCGAGTCTTAAGTAGGCTGCCTACATATCCTTCTAGGGAATTTAGGCCAAGTGTAGTCTGAATCAGTCTTGGCAATTTTTTAAATATTGATTCTTCAGTTTCTTCACCACTAACCAAATCAATGGTCGGCATTGGCGTGCTAGCATTTTTTCTAGACATTATAGCAAGTTAACCTTTCTTAGAATGAGAGATGGAAGTTTAGAAGATTTTTAAAGGGTTTATATATTTTCTGAGAAACTTAGACAACACTTCAGGAGTAACTTGGATGGACTTTGTTGTTGTGGATTTAATATATGCTTAGGGTGTTCTAAGGAACAAGAGTGGATTAATTCTGCTTTTAGACAAAATGACATATCACAACATAAAGCAATTATATCAAGTAGCACACAAACAATTTATATCGCATCCTAAACTTGTGACCCTATCGAATTGAAGGATGTATTACGCCATTTGAAGACAATTCATTATGCCCCCCCTAAAATATCATAGATAATAAGACAAGTCAATACATGCAAAATGATAGGGGGATACATTTTAGGGAAAGGGAAAAAAACCTACAAAATATGATAGAAATCAGTCCCACATAGGGGAAAAAGATTGCTAAAAGGTGGACAGTCCTGCTCTTCCTTTCGCTTTCTCCACTTCTTCCTGAATGAGGTATCTGCTAGTCACTACATGCGGTTCGGCTACAAGGCTTTATCAAACATCGTCACGTGGCGAAAATCTGACCATCCAGGTTCGAGTCCAAATGCATTAGACATGCCCTTGCATTGGCTAACTCTTTTGTGACGAAAGATAAGACCCTTTGGCTTTCATACTCTCTTTGTTGGAACTCTTGTTCCCTACGCAGATATTCTTGCTCTCTATGCTGAAACTCTTGCTCCCACTGCTATTGGAAATGGTAGGCTTGAAGTTGGAACCTTACTTGAATATCTTCGATTTGCCTACCCATACATGGCGTCGGGTTGAGTGTACCAAGTAAATCATCCTGCAACCATTTCTTGTACTCAGCCACATACCCAGCTTGATAACTATTTACGACTTTGCTTTCTTTTAGGTTGACATGTCCATCCCATTCTTGTAGAATCTCCCTAGCATGGGGTATCTTATCACACCCATTGTAGTCGATGACGTATCGGCTAGTCTCTCATTTCATAGGTAGGATCTGTTTTTTACCGAACAACTGCATTACCTTACTAGGATTGTAGGGTCGTACCCCTCTGATGCCTAGGAGGATCAGGAACGGACACAAAGCCCCTCGAATGGCTATTTTTTCTGACATAAAATCATGAAACATCCATTGAATTTTTTCCTCTCTTATATCGTAGAGGACTCGAGCCAATGCTTTCCTTGTGTTATGGATCTTAAACTTGTGGATGCTTAAGTGGAGTTCATAGTGATTAAGGGGACTCGACTCTTTTGGCTTGGTCAACTCCTATGTTTGAGTCTTATATATTCTAACCAGATGTTTAGACATCCACCATTGAAGCAAGATATTACAACTTTGAAAAAATGGGAATCGACTTTTGCATTGACCCAAAGATTGGTAGATGTCAGCCAAAATGATTGGGGCCAGATTGAAGTATTTCTTATCTTTTCCTTCTTTACCAATACCCTCAAAGATAGTGTGTGTAACCATTACAACCCGGGTATCAATTTCATTTCCTCCGTCCTGAGGAAATACCATTACTCCTAAGAGGCATACGGCAAATGCCACAGTTTGAGTCTGACTCTAGGTACCATGATTGAGAAACTCATTTGGAAAATTTTCATAATAATTCTCATGCCCCCAGCATTCAAAGAATTTCACAAACGGGATACTCGGGGTGTCTAACCAGTCTACATTTACCAGTTACAACACGTTTTTCAGTTTTAAGCTTGTCAGCTTATCCGGTAGTAAAATGTGATGATCTGGATGTTTTTCCTCTTTTTGCACATCCCGATGGTGTCAAGACAATCTCTAATCTCCTCGATAGTTGGTTTTATTTTGACATTCCCAAATCGAAAAACCATTCTCTCATCATCCCAATATCGAGTGATCACTTCAATGAACTCATGCCAAACTTGAAGGTCCATTAACGACGGAAAGTGGCCTAAGTGGATTGAAATTTTCCTTTTTTGATATGCATTGAGGCGGTTCCACCATGAATGCAGAAGGCTTGGCGTCTCGGTAACCATTTTGAAACTCAGGAACTGTTTAGCCATCTACAAAAATATACAAAGGATTAGCAATCCCCCTAAGCCCAAGGAACAACAATTTGTTAAACAGCGCATACATCCTTCAAACACGTAAGTATGAGAGTCCGTTTGGGCCGGAGTCCCTTTGGACTCAAGGTAATCTTTCTAATGGGCCCAACACGCCTTGGGTGTTGAGTCATCTTAGGCCAATGCACTAATTTATTGGAATTGGGTTTCGCTCTACGCTAGTTGACTACGAGTGGGATTTATTTGAATTGGACTAGTGACCCAAGCAGATAACTTGAACTGGGGTAGTTAGAGACTGTTGACCATCTAGTGGTCAACTACATTCGCCAAGGTACCCCGAGAAATAATTGGTTAACGAACGACTGCGGCTCGCATAATCGTCCTTTAAGTGAAATAAAGAAAAAATGTCGTTTGACGGAATAGATGATATGCATGCAATGAAAGTTGATATCACAATTTAAGAAAATTAGGCACATAGGAGGCAAAACCATTCAACAAATATTAGCAAATAGTCAAAAAGAGTCAAGTCATTATCGTTAGAACCTAATTAAATCCCCAGCAGAGTCGCCATTTCTGTTATGTTGTAATTTTACTACACTTTAGAAAAATCACTTTTTGAAATGTTCTAAGTATAAAACAATTTGAGAAAAATATTTAGAAAAGAGTTGCCACTTAATTTTTTAAAAAAATTAAGAAAACTTAATTTAAAAAGGCCTTAACAGATAAACCTTTAAAAATTTGTAGAAAATGGGTAAGAGGTTCTTATTTTTACTCAGAGAAGGTATTAGCACTTAAAGTAGCCGCTAACATGTGGTTATCCTACGACTTGACTATAATAATTTTTGACTAATTCTTTGAAAAAAGATGGGTTAATACAAAATGTAATTTACAGTATTCAAACTTTGATAAATAGTTAAATAAAGAATCATTTTTCATTTAAAGAACCTAAAATGAAATATTTGAATTAAATTGCAAGTAATTAGAATTTTAACAAAACTAGATTAATTAGCATTTGTTTGAATCATTTTAAAAATAATTTACACCAATATAGTTGATAAACCAAGAAATCATTTTAAACTAGTTAAAAGTAAGTGAAAGTTTTGAATAGAAAACATTTGAATAAGGAAATAAGGGTGTAAGAGTTGATAAAATAAAATTTATTAAAGTAAACCAACACAAAGAAAATAGTTCATCCTTTGGGGAATTCAATTAAGTTATTTAAAGTTACAATTAATTAAAAAAAAAAAGCTAACAATAAGTAATCACAATTAAATAATATAGGAGAATAAACGAGAAGATGAATTTGAGCCCTTTTTTGGGCCAAACTCGTTGATGATTTGGGCTCTTGGCTCAATTCCCCTTTTTGTATACTGCTGATGTATATCAGTGTATATCGGATGTATACAACCCATTTTTCTGCTTTCTGAGACCTGTTTCAGCTTTCAATTTTTTGAAATGATGAGTTCAACTCGATAGTGCTGAGTTCGGTACTCCATGGCACATCCGAAATGTAAAGGGAAGAAATACAGGGGAGTCCATGGACTCAAACCAAGGGGGGTTCATGCAAGACAAGATAATAACGATTAGTAAACGACAGATGAATAAATCGGAGATTGACTCAATGTGTTTATGTATTATGTCTTAAATGAATTAAGACAAATTTCACCCACAACAAGGAAAATATTATGAGCAAGCTACGATGGTAGTATTGCAAGGCATTACACATTAGCAATAAATCAGAATATGGAAAAACATACTGCCACTCAAAGTGTGAAATAACAAATCATTATTAGAAGAAATACTTTAGCATATCACTTTAATTTCCCTAGAATAGTTGGCACATCCATAACTAGACATCCCAATTTTAAAGAGAGGAAGTTGGCTAGTGATGAGGAAATTGGGAGAAATTTTCTGAAAGAAAATTGAAGATCAAGCATGTACTGATTTAAACAAAGGAAAGAAAAAGTTACAAATAACACCAAAACTTGAAATCTCATGGATTATTACACAGTATTATACGATCACTTGTAAGAAAAATAATGCAAACTGCTTAGTATTAAATCATAAAACTATACTCCTCTGAGTTCAACCAACTTGTATGAATGCTTGAGTTTACAAGGTGTTCTAGGATATATTAAATAATCAAGAGAGACAAAAGATAAGTAAATTCAAAGCTTAGACCCATGACACAATAACTTTGATATTCTTCATTGCAAGCTTTCATACAACTAACAGACTCAACTGTTAAAGTAATCACCCAAATCAAATCAAAATACAACAGCCAAGTAGTATCACAATATCGCATCGCTTGAACTAGGCCAGAGGCTAGAAAAATTGAATTTTGAAGTAACACTACAGATAAATCGGTGACAGGAAACATATTTCACATTCAAGAACCAAAATGCCAAGAATTAAACCTAATTACCCTATGCAAATTAGGCTAAGATCAAGACTACGATAAGTCCCAATACACAGAGAAATAGACAAGATTACATTTGTATGATATAGAATATGCCAAACAATATTAATATCACAACTAAGAAAATATCTTTATTGAGCTAGCATAGAATAATTTAAGTAAAGGCAAATTGAGCTAAATCTCGAATGGCTTGGTGCCAAAGAACGACCCAACTAATATTTTGGTCCTCTCATTTAAAAAGCCAATCATTAAGATTTTCCAAATATTATATGTTTAATATCACATAAACTGAACTCGTAGCATACGAACCTTAAGACACTAGACGAGGTCATAAGTATAAGGCGATGATAGAATAGCTTTTATTAGATACAAAGATCAACATTAGAAAAGAATTCATTTTCTTAAGATGAAATATTTTAAACTAAAATAGTGAGTAACTAGCTGATTCATGAGGTTTCCATTAATGATTGGCTGAGGTTCTTGTTTAGAGGACCTAATAGATATGTCGAGCCTCCGCAAAAGGTGTCAAAGGTTCTAGCCACAAAGCCAAGGTTGAACCATAATCCTTGTTGACATATTGATTTGAACTTCCCACCGCGGACTGACAAGGAGAATGTCCCCTTTGTTGAGCTAGATGTGGAAGAATCACTTAGAGATGAGACTAATTTGGCAGCCTTGTTTACTTATTGGCTTTGCAGATTCGTGCTTCCGAATAAGAAAGTAAACTATGTGTGTGCTAGTGTTTTTAAAGTTGCGAGTTTGATGGCTCATGGAAAGTTTCTCGCAACTCGCAACTTTAAAAACACTAGCACACACATAGTTTACTTTCTTGTTCGAAAGCACGAATCTGCAAAGCCAACAAGTAAACAAGGCTGCCAAATTAGTCTCATCTCTAAGTGATTCTTCCACATCTAGCTCAACCAAGGGGACATTCTCCTTATTAGTATGCGGTAGGAAGTTCAAATCAATATGTCAAGAAGGATTATGGTTCAACGTTGACTTTGTGGCTAGAACCTCTGACACCTTTTGTGGAGGCTCAACATATCTATTAAGTCCTCTAAACAAGAACCTCACCCAATCGAGGATGGAAACTCATGGAGATCCACTACCACAAAAACAACTTTTAGCAGCAATAAATATTGACATTAATAAAGAGTGCTGAAGTCTTTACTGGCATTAGTTAAGTGCCATTAGAACCAATGTCGCTAAAGGCTTTAGGGACATATACAAAGAGTGCTAATTGTCATTAAAAATACATATTTAGCGGCAATTAATTCTTAATTGCCGCTAATGATCATTTTTGATGCACTGAGATAACCTTTCGCTAATTTATAAAAAGCTGAAAACAAATATAGACAACTTTTGGGAAGAAGCAATTCTCCTTGAGTATCAACATCAGTTCTTTTGCTGAGGGAATGATTTCATCATAAAAGTGTCCTTATGCAGGAAGAGCTCCAATTGCTTGTAAGTCCAAAAGTAATATGGACATCTCTCCAATTAAAGTAGAAAGCGTGTTGGTAGATGGACGGCAAAGCTCACTAAAAGCATGAAGCATGTTGTTGTCATAGTCGTATGTGAACAAAAAAGTATGTACAGCATCGTAAACCTTGATGAGCTCCAAAATCTCTTTGTGGCGGGGCAACACATCCGTTATCCATTACCAGTAACCAAGTGTGTAGAAAACATTGCCAAAGTTAGATTAAGGAACACTCCAATTGCCAAAACATTCATCAGGATGAGATGGTTTGGAAGATGCTACGTCATGATGAATTGCGGATTTCAATAAAGGAACTTCATACAAGTAGCCTTGCTCAAGAAGTTTATCATGACCTCTTTGGTATCCATTTTTGACCATTTCTTTAGGAGAAGAGATTCATCAAATGTCCCACCAACCGGAGGCTGAACCTCCAAAAGTAGGACTTTGGCATTTGGATTTTGTTGGCCACCCACTATTTCAAGAAAAGGATGTGGCATATCTCAATCGTGAAAGTTCATTAGGTTGTGGGATTGAAGTCGTATTTCTCTATCCAAAATCTTCAAAATTAATTAAAAGAAAAAAGTTAGTTTTGTAAGAACATGTCTAAAGTAAAGGTGGTAACCCCAAATTTTTCCAGTTGTCGGAGGGTTGATTTCAAATATAAAAGCTTAACGAGTACATTTGCAATCTAATTGTGCTTTTCGAATATGATGTATCCCTATCAGTTTTATTTCTGATTCCACAAACCGCTTGTGATTTGTTATTCCTACATCGAGATATGATTTTTCTCATGAAGCTGCACAAAGCTGGGGCTGTTCATCAGAAATTTAAGGTGATTTCAAAAAATAACATGAAAATATCCATGAGTTTTCTGATCCTGACTTTCGGATATATTATAGCTCTACAAGTCTAGTTTCTGAATAATTAAATGGATCACGATTTAGATATTCCTACGACGAGATATGAATTTTCTAGAAAAGTCGCGTTAAGCTGAAGAAAAGATGACGAAAATCAAAGTTGGGAAAAGGACTTACTGAAGAGAGGGGAACTCAGTTGAACTTGGTGATGCAACAAATCGATATACAATCACTAGGGGAATGTGGGTGTATATAGATTTCAAAATATGGATTCCTACGAATTATGGAAAAGTATAATGATGGAAAGTTTACTTCCTACAAATTATGGAAATTATGGAAATTATGGTAATTATGGTAAGTTTTCATAGGAATCAAATTAAGGAGATTTTTCATAGGAATGAATTTATGGAAATTCCATAGGAACCAAATTATGTTAAGTTTCCATAAGAACCAGATTATGTTAAGTTTCCATAGGAAACAAGTTACGGAAATCCCATTGAAATAAAACTTGAAAAAAAATATCCTGAAAACATGTAAAGGTTTCCTAAAAACCAACATGGGAAATAAAAAAAAAGAGGGCTTCGACACGCTCCGTTTATTTCAAGTTACAAAATATGACAACTATGGAAGTTTGTTTTTACTTCAAGTTGCACAAATTATGCAACCATGGAAATGTTTGAAAAAAAAGGGTGCCCTACACCTTATTTCCATCAACTTGCAACAAAAGTATGGCAACTATCAAAGTTACCTCAAGTTGCACAAACATTATGCGATTATGGAAATATTTGATGATAAAAGAGTTGCTTCGGGTTATAAATATGTTTCCGCTCCCAATTGGGGGGAACTTTCCTCGCAATCAACTACGAAAAATTTTAAAATGCATTCTATATAGACATGAAAAGGCCTCCGAATGAGGTTAGACTCACGTAACGAGAATTTGAAGTCCTTAAATTTTTGATTGATGGAGTGAAATTGGAGGAGAACCTGCCAGAAAGGTGTTCACCCCCAAGGAAAGAAACGCCTAAAATTTGTGTTGAAATAAAATGCTCTGTATCACCAAATCAAGCTTATAGACGCAATCCTTGCTCATCGAATTCATGACTATTCTATAGTTGATGACCCAAATTAAATTATTAATTTGCAAAGAAATACCATGAGATAAGTCTTTATGAGCTATACACACTTCAAATCGAAAATGAGTTGGTAATGACTGAAAGTCAAATAATCTCTTACAAATTAGAGAATGCAGTCAGAAAAAACTCAGGAATATGTTGATTTGGATAACCTCAACATGTCGGCATAGTCATTTCTTATGAAGTTTCAAATGTTTCTCCAAAGATGAAATGTGTGAGGAAAAAACATTTGTTTCACAAATACTTCAAGACTTGTCTTTACAAGTTCAACTAATTGTTCACCCTAACAAGCGCGAAGCAGAGGGCATTTGTAGACACTAAAGTTTTATTGATAAATCCATATTAATTTTGGATTAAATCTTAAATTCATGATACGTTGACTAAGTCAAATTATTGGTTAATAAAGTCGGATTAATATTTTAAGTCAAAATTATATGACTTAAATAAAGTCCAAATGACATTTGGGTCTATCCCTTAAGTTGACAAGACGAGCCCAACTTATGTTCTTCAATCCCAAGGTCCTCTAAAATTACTTGGACCAAAATACCCCCAAAACGCTAGCTCACGCCTATATAAAGGGGTCTTCATAAGACCAGAAAAACAGACATAAACACATAGAGAATTGTTGCTCTTCAGTGGTGATCTGCAATTCTTCCACATATAAAGAAGTCGTCACTCCAAGTGTTGAGCCCCAAGTACTTCATCAAATCAAGAGTAATCACAAAGAGAAGAATTAGGGTATTACATCTCTTTTATTAAAGATTTCATAAAGATTGTAACCTTCACACAAATTTAAATACAAATACTATTGTTTGTTTGCTATTTTCCTTTCTTGTTTGTTATGTTAATTTAATGAATGAAAACGCATACAAATTGGCATGCCCAGTGGTACCCTAAACCCTAGTTCATCCCTATATAAATTTTTCTATATTCCCTTTAAGAGGTGTCTCGAATATTCTGCAAAGTCATGGAATATTCATAAAGAGATTAAAATCAATCATCCTATTTCGTGAAATACGTCACTAACGGCCCTCGAATCATGGATAAATCATGAGAGAAGAATCAAGAAAGGAACATAATTGCACTTACATATTGCTAAATAAAGTTATGTTTCTTCATATTATATTTGTGATGATAATTTATTTTTTGTCACCTTAAAATTTGTTGGAAATAAATTGGCACGTCTAGTGGGACAATCTTTACCTCTCATCTCTTCTCTTCAAAAATCAAAGTTCAAGAACATTTTGATAGGTTGAAAGAAGATCAACTCAAAATCTACATCTGCATCTTCATCCGTATCTGCATCTGCATCCGCAAAAATTGATGGATCCAAATTCTGCATTGCCATGGAAAACATCCTTGATGTTACTGTGGGAAGCATGGGAGTTGTCACTAGGAATCAAGCCAAATTACTAGGACAATAAGCCTCACGAATGTCTTCTGAATCCTCTATTGTCTTTGGTTCGTCTCCAAAAGGTGTGAAAGTCTCCTGTAAAATCCACAAAATAAGACATCACAGAAATGGTTGAGAGGGTTCTTTCCCAATTGAGTTTATCTATGTCCAAAAATCCTTTTACTAAAGCCAACAATGATGTCTTAAGCATTTGATCTACTCCACATAATATGTCTACATCTTATGTTTGGGGAAATCGATGTTATTCTCAATCATCTACAATAATGATGCATGCAATGATGACTAATGCTTCGTCTATAAAAGAACAAATTGTGATCCTAACAAGAGCAATTGAAGGCTTGGCCAAATATGTTCAAGATCAGGATGCTCAAATTGTTAAGCTAACCGATAGGGTGGAAGGCATGATGGATGAAGAATCAAGTCATGCACCTAGAAAATGTTCGCAAGTACAAGAGACAATTGATCATCCCACAAATCAAGTGGAACATTCTACGGAGATCCAAATCTCCTCAGAAGGAATGATCCCAATCGACCAAATCAAGGAGTTTATTATGTGGAACATTAAGGATAAGTACGAGGTTGTTACAAAATCCTCCCTTACATATGTGAGGTCCATACACTGCAAGGATTGTTAACTTGAAAATGTCTGCCGGTTATCAACCCCAAAATTTCAACAGTTCGATAGTAAGGGAAGCCTAAACCAACCTGTGGCACAGTTCATTAAAACCTGCAACAATGCTAGAACATATGGTGATTACCTCTTCAAACGATTTGTCTTCTCCTTTAAGGACAATGCTTTCTATTGTTACACAGACCTTGAGTCTGGTTCCATTGATAGTTCAGAACAAATTGAGCAAGAATTTATCAATCACTTATATAGCACAAGATGTGTTGTAAACATGGTGAAACTTACAAATATATGTCAGTAAAATGAAGAGTTGGTTTTTTACTTCATAAATTGATGGAGGCATGCAAGTCTAAACTACAAAGATAGACTTAATGAAGCTTTAGACATAGACATGTGCATTCTGGGCATGCATTGGGGTCTGCGCTATATTTTGCAAGGCTTAAAAGCTAAGACCTTTTAAGAATTAGGCAGTCACACTCATGATATAGAGTTAAGCATGGCGTCAGTCAGAACTAAAATGTTACATGTTCACGAACTATGCAAAGGCAAAGAAAAGCAAGAATTCAAGAAAGTGGGATATTTGTCTGAGGCTGAAAACAAGGATTCCATGAACATCAATTCTTCTCCTGTGAAGTTCACCACAAAGGTAGGTGATACGCAAAGCAAAAAGGTGGTTTCTTTTGAAAGTAGGACAAATCATAAGCTAAACTTTAAACAAATGCAATAGAATCATTAGACGTTTCTTGACTCAGACGTCTCCACAATCTTTGATGAACTCCTTGAGATGAAATATTTTGAGTTACCAGAGATGAACCGACCAAATGAAACTGGGAGGAGTGACGATCCAAAATACTGTAAATACCATCGGTTGGTTGGCCACTCTATTGAGAAATTCTAAGTCTTTAAGGATTAAATCATGGACTTAGCTTTTGAAGGAAAGATTGAACCTGAAGATGAGAATTGAGTTCAAACCAAGTCAGTGCTCCTTTTGACTTACCCAATCTGGTCACGACCTGCAATTTCAATGAAAGAACTTGGGAGCAATACATTTCAAACATAATCTAACAAGAATTATGAAGTTTGGAGACTTCGAGTCCATTGATATAAATGAGTTTTTTTTCTCTTCCTACACTAAGTAATGTGGCTTCCGTTGAAGAAGAATCAAATAAAGAAGATGGAGACCAAGTAGATCATCTTGATGACTAGGGCTATACTCTCATGATTTGCCATAAACACCGCAAAGCAAATTTGTGTAAGGAGTCAACTAAGCGACACATCAGAAAAAAGATGGTAAGGATATCCAAAAAGAGAAATTGATTGTGCACTCAAACACGGAGGAAATGAGAACCACTACCAAAAGTTGCATCGACATTTACATAGGGAAAATATTTTCCAAGTTGGTTTTACACCAAGTTCATATGTAATGGTACAAAATCTCTATGTTGTAATGTCGAAGAAAAAAAAATGAAATATGTAACATCAATATGTCCGCCAAAAGATGCTCCAAAGTCATTTTCTAAAGTCGAGGATGCGTAAATGTCCAAAATCACATTCTCTAATGATGATCTTCTGATTGGTGACACACTTCATAATCTCCCTTTATTCATGGCTGGTTTTGTGCATGATCAAAGGGTGAACCGAATTCTAGAGTCAACATCCTTTCAATTCACCCAGTGAAAAAACTTGGGATCTCAGCAACAGATCATACTGAAAGTCGCTTGATGATTCAAGGATTCAACCAAAGAGGACAAAGGTCCATAGGGGCCATCAAAGTAACCTCACCATTGGAGAGTTTCAATCAAGTGTGTGGTTGCATGTAATTGATGCTAAGAATTCATATAATATCATGCTTGGTAGGCCGTGGATATATGTGAACAAAAAGTCTCATATACCTACTACCAATGTTTGAAGTATTATGAAGATGGAGTTGCTAAAAAGATTATTACAGATATAATCCCTTCGTTGAAGCCAAAGCACACTTTGCGGATGCGAAGTTTTACTTGAAGAAATATGCCACAAAAGTTTATGATATTGCATCCAAAGATGTCGAGCTCCCGAATAATATGTCTAAGGTAGTTGTTGATAAGATAAAGTGACATGAATAGTGTATTTTCAATTAAAAAAGTGACACTTATTCTTTGTTATGTTCCAAAGGCCAAAAAGGACAATGGACACTCTCTCAAATCACAAGTAATACACTAGAGGGATTGACCTTTCCCGTTAAGCAAATTGATGTGATGAAATCATCTCCAATATTACTTGCAAAATTTATCGCTCCTAAATCTTCTCAAATGAAGCACTCCCAACGAGGCGTACAAATGAATGCTTTAATCCTAATGCTTACAAACTATTGGCAAAAGTTGGATACAATCCTCATAAACCATCAAAATTGGGGAAGCTTCCATTAGAACCTGGTGCAAGGCAACAACGTGATGGTTTGGGATACAAACAACCTCCATCGATCCATATCTCCATTAGAAGGGTAAGCAATAACTACATAAATGTGGAAGATAAACGTGTTGCTTCCAACAAAAGGCCTTCTACCTTCAATCGACTTGGAAACTCAACAACGAGGATTTTCGTATTTGAGAGGTTAGGATTGCTGAAGAAGAAAAATAATCTTTGGAGCAACAATGGGACTATGAGAGAATCATCCTTGCCCAAATCACAAAATGTCTCTAAGGATTTCCAAAGTCTAATCCCTTCTAGAATGAGGCGGCAGACAAACCTTGTGGTATCACGTGGTGAAATACTGAAAGCAAAGTCGCATGTTGTGGTCTACACCAAGAAACGTGATGAAGAAAGTGTTGGCACTTCATATCATGCCACTACACAAGATGAGAGTGAACCATAAGAAGATGCAGACGGCTTGTGGATTGGTCCCATAAATGGAAAATTCTTGAAGAAATATTATCCTTGAAGTAACACCTTAATCCTAGCTTGCAAGAGTATAAACTATGTACGGCTCCCAAAAAAATATGTCCTCTAGGTTGAAAATCTCTAAAGGTAAAAGTTAGGACACAATAAAAAAAAATTAAAAGCTCACTTTCTGAACTACGTTATGACGTGATCCTCTTTACCGAGGTACGTAGGCAACTCAGAGTATTATTACTCTAGGTTTAGTTATAAGAAGAAGAAAAACAACATCGTCATGTGAATGTCATGCTAATTCTCTCAAATGAAGAATCATATACAACTAAGAAAAAGAAGAAGAAGAGTAAATCTTGAAAGCGGTAGAAGCAAGAAAGGGTTGAAACTTGTTTTAAACTCCATCAAGGTCGGGTTGTAACATTTGAAAGCTTATTTCTGCCAGAGCGAGTAGGCAATGAATCTAAAGCTCCAAGCTCAAGGTAAAAAAGAATTCTTTTTCGGAGAGAGTGCCCAAAAAGCTCAAAAGTTGAGTCTGACAGATTTTTAGGCAACTTCAAAGGAAAAACTGTACCAATTCATAAAGCCCATGACCATGATTTTTATAAGGATTGAAGATCTAGAAGTTATCTTTCCAATGGAAAAAGAAGCTCACAATTTTGGCACTTCTACTCAGAGTTTAAATTTTCTCCCATAGACATGCAAAGCTGAAAAAATAAAATAAAATTTGAGTGTGACAAATTTCGAGTTGAGTTCAAAGACAAATCTATACTTATTCGTAAAGCCTATGGATGTGATATTTATACAGATTGAAGATCTCAAAGCTATCTTTCCAACAAAAATAGAAACTCATTATTTCAGTGGCCCTACTCCAAGATATGAATTTTCTTCCACATGTGCGGAAAGATGAAGAACGCTAAAGAGTCAAGCACGCCAGATTTTGAGCTGACTTCAAAGAAAAATATGTATTAATCTGTAAGGCCTATGAACGTGATTTTTATATATATTGAAGATCTGAAGTTATCTTTCTAACCAAAAAAAAAGAAGTTCATTGTTTCGGCGCTCCTACTCTAAGTCATGAATTTTCTTCCACATGTGCACAAAGCTAAAGAAAGATGAAGAGTCAAGCACGCTAGATTTTGAGCTGACTTCGAAGACAAATTTGTACTAATCCGTATAGCCTATGGACATGATTTCTATACAGATTTAATATCTTGAAGTTATCTTTCCAACAAAAAAAGAAGCTCATTATTTCGACACCCCTACTCCAAGTTACGAATTTTCTTCCATATGTGCACAAAGCTGAAAAAAGCTGAAGAGTCAAGAACGCCAGATTTTGAGCTGACTTCAATGACAAATATGTACTAATCCATAAAGCCTATGGACGTGATTTTCATATGGATAGAAGTTTTCAAAGTTATTCTTCCAACAAAAAAAATCTCATTATTTTGACGCTTCTACTCCGATTGATGAATTTTCTTCTATGGATGCGCAAAACTGAAAAGTTAACCTTTGGCTGTGATTTTTACATAGATTCTAACTTTTGGAGGCCTCTGTCCAATAACAAAAAAGGGGGCTCGTTGTTACATAAATGAAGCAAACAATCAAAATTCAAAATTCAAAATTCAAGATGAGAAGATATTGAGATATAAGTCACCATTTTATTGTTTCAAGAAAAAAATTACTACAACAAAATAAGCGAATTAATAAATCCTAAGAAAAAACAAAAATCGAACTATGGAAAGAGTTTGAAGCTTATAATTTCTCGGTGACTTGTCTCAACCGTCCCTTCTTGTTTGGCTAGTCTTTCCAATTCATCATTAGACAACGTATGATTTGCCTCAATGGTATAAATTGCACCCTCTGTAATGGTGAAATTCTCTTAATCTTTATGAAGCAGTGTAAGGATCTTCTTTTTCTTAGAGGTCAAGGGTTCTAAGTCTTTCTCCACATCTGCCAGAGTTGTTTGAAGCTTTCCCATGGATCCATCCAACTTTTCATGTGCCAGATTTGAACCATCAAGACATCGGTGTGCATCAAAGACGGCCTTTTCATGTGATTCTTTAGTCATCTTTGATGATTTCAAAGCATCATACTCTACGTATGACTTGAAGAAATTTTCAACAAGATCCTCCAAAGAAGAAATATCAATAATGTCCACTTTTCTAATCACCTCAAGAGTAGAAGCAATACTTGACTCTCACTTTGTACAGTCATCTAAAGAACCTAAAAAAAATTGTATAATCCATCCACACAAAGCGCCCCACATCTCCAGAAACAAATATTGATCTGTCGCGAAAAATAGTTTCTTGTGGCACAAAAGTAGGAGCACCAGGTTGCATAGGCATAAAGAAGGCTTGAATGATTTCGTAATCTGATTGACGACAACTTCAGTCGCATTAATGACATTTGGTTGGAAAACTTCTTCTCATCTGAAGAGGTAAAAGGTGAATTTCTTGGTGGAAATGAAGGTATCACGTCATTAAGGGAAGAATGGAAACCTTTTGCAGCCGCATCAAGATCATTAGAGCTACAGTAAAATCTGCAATCATGTCATTGCAAAGGTCGTCGCCGTATAATTTCTGAAGGTCCAACTAAAAAGGGAGAACAAAAAGATCATCAGATTTAAGGCTTTAAAAAATGGAATGGTATGAAAAAGAAAAAAAAAAGGAGAAGACTTTACTTATTTTGCTAATTCAGACAATGATGTCGTTGTTATCAATGACAATTGTATCTCAAAAATTCATACCACAACAAGCATCAGCTAACTCTTGTGCCTTTCTTTTTGGACGATTCCAAGGATAATCCTTACTCTCTGTTGGACTAGATAATGCATTGGTTTACCCAACACCATTCTATGAAGCATAAATATGTGTAATTTCATCACAAGGTGTCTCAAGAATGGGTAAAGGACATGCTGCCCCACAACAAGTAGATTCTGAATCTCATCAGGGTTTATGATGCGGTATATACTTCTTAGTTCACATACGACTATGACAACAATGTGTTGTTGTTCATCTTGTATTCCTAAGATACTTAGAACAAAACTTTGAAGAACTTGGTAAGAAACAACAAAGTTTAAAGAGTATTTTCAAACTAGAAAATTAAAACTAGTAGAGAAAATAGAATTAGAAATAGATTAGAAACAATATATAAAATATTTTTCTCAAAGAAAGAAAATCGAGCCCACTGAATGCACAGTGTCCCCTTAAGGAAATTATTCCCCTCAAGTACCCGAGGTTAATGGAATATATCCTCCCAAGATAGAACGATCTTACTCACCGGTGTATCGGTACCTAAAACCACAGTGTCATCAAACCACTCAACGGCAATAAAGTACACTTAGAATACTAGATTTAGTAGTAGTAGGAGGAGAAGTCTAGAAAATGGTTCTCTTAAAATGAGAGGAAATACCTTAATTTATAAAAAAACACAAGGTAGTGTGAAAAGGTTCTTATTGTGCCTTACCGGAAAGGTCACAACCCTTTGGAAAAGTCACAATCTTTCGAAAAGGTCACAACCTTTTAATAAAAGTCACAACTTTTCATAAAAGTCACAACCTTTCATAAAAGTCGCAACTCTTCATAAAAGTCGCAACTTTTCATAAAAGTCACAACTCTTCATAAAAGTCGCAACTCTTCATTTTCCATTCACACCTTT
Source organism: Solanum pinnatisectum (assembly GCA_035578085.1). Classification (NCBI taxonomy): domain Eukaryota; kingdom Viridiplantae; phylum Streptophyta; class Magnoliopsida; order Solanales; family Solanaceae; genus Solanum; species Solanum pinnatisectum. Next base: position 17,041,427 of record CM069079.1, read on the forward strand.
TAAAACCCAACAATCCCCAGCATGAGTGGGGAATGGCTCCAAGACAAAGAAACGGACAAGTGTGTGTACTTTACAAGCAAGAATTAATATCATCTGGATAAGTAGGTTTACCTTTGAAATTTTCGTAGTGAACATATGTCAGATATACTCGGTTAATTGGTAGATTTGATATCTTTGAACCGTCAAGCTTTGGTATATACCTAGACAACCATATGTCGCACAATAAACCCTTTACCGTTTATGGTTCTTACAACTATGTTCGTTTCAGCCATGAACACCTCCAGGTTTCATGAGTGTATAGAGAGATGGGCTTTTGACAATCATCCTCTTTGAATCGGCTTACACTTCACATACATAGGTGTTTCTAACCGTGTTATCTCGTAGATACACTATTTGGTCAAATCTGCCAAACTTAGCAAATCATTAAAAACTTTAAGCTTTATTAACTCATTAACATGCCTTAATGTTGTATCCTTGTCCCTGAGTATTGTCTTCATCATGAGAATGGATTGAGCTGGTTGACAATGCCAAACCATCAGTCACAACTTTGTTTTTATCCTTCAACCTAGCTCTTGGGATCTCCAGTCTACTACGTAGAGTTACCACCATGATGACTTGTCCTAAGCCGTTAACCCATTTCCTTAGATGATCTTTCAACTTTCTCTCTAGTTAGGCCTTTCTGTAAGTGGATCCGTCACATAATCCTTTGACTTTACATAGTCAATTGTGATAATTCCACTAGAGAGTAGTTTTCTAACTGTATTGTGTCTATGTCTTATATGACGAGACTTTCCGTTATACATCATGCTTCATGCCCTACCTATTGCATCTTGACTATCAAAGTGTATGCATACTGATGCCAAAGGTTTGAGCCAAAAAAGAATATCTATCAAGAAATTTCGGAGTCTTTCAACTTATTCACTGGCCTAATCTAGAGCGCCTAGCTCAGAGATCATTGTAGAGCTAGCGATACATGTCTTTTTGGAAGATTTCCAAGATACTGCTCCTCCACCAAGAGTAAATACATATCCACTCATGGATTTTACTTCATTTGATCCCGGTGATCCAATTTGCATCATTATTTCCTTTCAATACTTCTGGATATTTGTTATAATGCAAGACATAGTTTTGAGTATGTTTTAAATGACCCAAAACTCTTTTTATGTTCATCCAATGAGTTGGACTAGGATTGCTCGTGAACCGAATCAGTTTATTAATAACAAATGCTATATCTAATTGCGTACACTTCCTGATATACATCATACTTCCCAATACTCTAGTATAATCCAATTGTGAGTCACTTTCGCCTTCATTCTTTTGAAATGCAAATCTCACATTTATTTGAGTCTTGACAATATTAAAATCCAAATATTTTAACTAGTGTAGTACCTTTCAATGTAATGAGACCATGACAATGCTTAACATTATGGACTTCTAAGGACTCTCATACCTAAGATCGCATCAGCAAATCCAAGATCTTTCAAATCAAAGTTGCTTTCTAGCATATATTTAGTAGTATTTATGTCATTAGTGTCTCTACTGATGATCAACATGTCACCGATATACAAACAAACAATGACCTTGTGATTTTAATGTAAACACATATATCACTTCCATCATTCTTAATTTTATTTGCCAACATGGTTTGGTCAAATTTCATATCTCATTGTTTGGATGCTTGTTTTAGTCCATAAAGTGACTTAATAAGTTCGCACACTTTCTTTTCTTTACCAGGAACCACAAAACCCTCAGGTTGTTCCATGTAAATTTCTTCCTCCAATTCTCCATTTAAGAAAGTTGTTTTCACATTCATTTGATGAATTTGGTGGTCATATATCGCAACTTATGTAAACATCAAAATGAAATTATAGTTACTAGCGAGTATGTGTCGAAAAAATCAAGACCTTCTTCTTGTTTAAAGCCTTTGAAAAAATGTCTTGCTTTGTATTTGTCAACAGTTCCATCGACTTTCATTTTCCTTCTGAAGATTCACTTTGAACCCAAATGTTTATTTCCCGGAGAAATATCAACAAACTTCCAATAGGATTGCTCAAGATTGAATCAATCTCACTATTGACACCATCTTTCAAAAAGGATGAGTCCATAGAAGACATGAGAAATGTTACAAAATCAGATTCGAAGAAAATAGATGTCCTTTGACATTTACTAAACCTCTGAATCCCTTTATTAAGAACATTCTCCTTTTGTTCTTTCCAAGGTCTTTTAGACCATTCACTAGACTACTCAAGTCTAATTTTACACTCCACAGTCTTAGGTCCTATTTAATCCTTTAAGGAATAGGAACTTGGACTTTTGCTAGACACCCCCACACTTTGAAATATTTCAAGTTGGATTTCCTATCTTTCCATTTCTCATACAGAATAGATTGGGTCCTGAACAAACAAAACTTTTTATTGCTTTGTTTCTGAAAAGACAAAACTTTTAGTTGTTCCCTTTTGCTGTAAGGATAGATTCTTCACACAAGTTTTGTGGTAAACCTAAACTTATAAGTAATGTAGCCATCATTTCTTTCAACGTTCGGTTTTCCATTAAATTGAGGTGAATAGGGCAGCAGTTTGATGGATAATTCCACTTTTCAAACATATTTATGCAAAAGGAGATTTATACTCTCCGTCCCTATCTCTTCTAATCTTTTTTCTCAACTGAATTTCAACTTCAATAATATACTGTCCAGACGTTTCTATTACTTCATCCTTACCATTCAGCAAATAGACATAATCGTTTCTAATGCAATTGTCAATGAAAGTTATGAGATACATTTCCCACCACGAGATAGCGTTGACTTCATATTACAAATGTTAGTGTAAATCAACTCTAAGGGATTATAATTCCTTTCAATAGATTTAAAAGAATGCACAACATACTTAGATTCCACACAAACTTGACATTTATATTTATTGCACTCAAAGTTAGACAAAACTTCTAAGTTGATCAGTTTTCCATACAAGGTTTTGTAATTGGCATGTCCAAGTGTTCATGTCACAAACAATTTGACTCAAGCAAGTAAGAACAAATAAAAATATTGAGTTTGAAAAGCTCTCCACGAGGTAGCTTTTTCTCACAAATATTTGTCCCTATTTCTTACAATTTTGTATGATACAAACATTGTTTAGAGCCATCACCTTGTCAAATGTTCTTTTTAGAAGGACCTTTCCATAACTTTCAATTTGATTGTTATAGAACTATCCATGAACAAAGTTTCATCGGGTCCAATAAAGGCAATATAATCCAAATGATTCTTTTACAAAACATGACAAATGACTATTCACCAATAATCATGTCTATACAAATAGTTTTATTTAATAGACATATCTTTTCATGAAAAATCACAACATTTTACTTGACATTTTTTCATAAAAGAACACAATCATTTTTGAACAAGTATACATATAATTTGGTACTTTCATACTAGTCATACCATATACTAGTAAAAGAGAACTCAACGACCACAATATCAAACACACTCCAAGAATTTTGTGGGTCTAACATAATACAAAAGTATCATCGTATTTCATATCTTGTGCTTCAAATTTAAATTAGACACTAAGTCTAATTTTAGCTTTGTCATATGCAAAGAACCCCCCACATTTTAAATATGATCTCAAAAATATTTTTCAAATAGTTGAAAATAATTTTTCCACATATTTCCCATACTATCAAAATGTCATTGGCAACATGAAACCTCTTTTGGAAATATTATTCTACGAAAGAATTATAGTGCTTCAATTGTGTTTGACAATCTTTACATAGTGTCAAAGTTCATTTCATAGAGGCACCTATTACAGGCACAAAATCACACACTTTAACTCATTGGTCCTTTTTATTTCTATCACAGTTAGACATACCACTTAGTGTTTAGAATACTAACAATTAAGACTAAAAAAAATTATACAATTTGTTTCTATTTAACAATGAAGTTTGTAGAAAACCAAAAGTTTCACTTTTTTTTTTTGGTCTCCAAACAGAATAAAACACATTCTTAGATTATCACATAGATATGTTTTTCTTTTCAAATAACCTTCCAACTATAACATTTTGACATACTATCTCTAAAATATGCAAATCTTATTCTGCAAACTAAAGAATTTTAAAGGCAACACTACTTGACAAGGAAAATTCATTCAAAAACTATATGGTTTGCAGATCTTTTTCCAAAGACATACATGATAAATATCAAAATTGTTAACTTTTAGAAACTATTTTCCTCCTTAGATAAATAATAAGAAGGTTACCTGGTGTAATCTTTAACCAAAATACCACTAATTCTTCTAGTACATTCTCACTTCGACCTTGCTAAACAAAGCACCGAATTCTAGAGAAGTAGTGTATTAATCTTCTAATTTCATGATTTGTTTCCCTCAATCAGTAGAATACAAGAAAAACCAATAGTATAGTAATTTCCTTAAGGTTGTTGTTCATATTGTATTCCTAAGATACTTAGAACAAAACATTAAAGAACTTGGTAAGAAACAACAAAGTTTAAAGAGTATTTTCAAAACTAGAAAATTAAAACTAGTAGATAAAATAGAATCAAAAACAGATTAGAAAGAATATACAAAATATTTTTCTCAAAGAGAGAAAATCGAGCCCACTGAATGCACAATGTCCCCTTAAGGAAATTATTCCCCTCAAGTACCTGAGGTTAATGGAATATATCCTCCCAGGATAGAGCGATCTTACTCACCAGTGTATCGGTACCTAAAACCACGGTGTTAGCGAACCACTCAACGGCAGTAAAGTACAGTTAGAATACTAGATTTAGTAGTAGTAGGAAGAGAAATCCAGAAAATTGGTTCTCTTAAAATGAGAGGAAATACCTTAATTTATAGAAAACAAAGGGTAGTGTGAAAAGGCTCTTTATGTGCCTTACCGGAAAGGTCACAACCCTTTGGAAAAGTCACAATCTTTCGGAAAGGTCACAACCTTTCATAAAAGTCACAACTTTTCGTAAAAGTCACAACTTTTCATAAAAGTCACAACACTTCATAAAAGTCACAACTTTTCATAATAGTCGCAACTCTTCATAATAGTCGCAACTCTTCATTTTCCATTCACACCTTTTAAGACCCAACATGTTCTTCATGCTTTTTGTCACTTTTGGCGTCCATCTACCAACACACTTTCTACTTTTATTGGAGATATGTCCATATCACTTTGGGATTTACAAGCAATTGGAGGTCTTCCTGTTGAAGGTAAGTGTTATAACAAAGTCATTCCCTCAGCGAAAGAATTGATGCAAATTGATACTCAAGAATAATTGCCTCTTCCCAAAAGTTGTCTATATTTGTTTTTAGCCTTCTATAGATATGCGAAAGATTATCTCCATGAGGTCTCCATCCATGATTGGATGAGTTTCTGGTTTAGAGGACATAATAGATAACAGATATCTCCAATCATGGATAGACACCACCTGGAGATCACCTCACTGAGGGAACCACTTTATCATAATAGTACCCTTGTACATGAAGACCTCCAATTGCTTGTAAGTCCCAAAGTGATATGGACATCACTCCAATGAAATTAGAAAGCATGTTGGTAGATAAACGCTAAAGCTCAAAAAATGCATGAAGCATGTTGTTGTCATAGTTGTATGTGAACAAAGAAGTATATATAGCATCATAATCTTTGATGAGCTCCAAAATCTCCTCGTGGCAGAGCAGCACATCCTCTACCCATTCCGAGTAGCTAGGTGTGTAGCAAACATTGTCAAAGTTAGAAGGGGGAACACTCCAATTGCCGAAACATTCATCAAGATGAGAAGATTTGGAAGATGCTACGTCATGCTCAATTGCAGATTTCTGTAAAGGAACTTTCATACAAGTAGCCTGACTCGAGAAGTTTCTCATGATGTCTTTGATATCCGTTTTACCATTCATTAAGGAGAAGAGATTAATCTGACGTCCCATTAACAAGGGAGAAGATGCTGATAGCCGAAGGCTGAACCTCCAAAAGTAGGTTTTTGGCGTTCTGATTTTGTTGGTCACCCACTATTTCAAGAAGAGAATGTGGCGTATCTCGATCGTGGAAGTGCATCATGTTGCAGGATCGAAGCTATATTTCTCTATCTAAAATCTGAAAAATTAATTAAAATAAAAAAGTTAGATTCGTAAGAATATGTCCAAAGTAAAGGTATTAATCCCAATTTTGTGGTTGTCAGAAGGTTGATTTCAAATAGAAAACTGAATGAGTACAGATGCAATCTAATCATGGTTTTCATATATGTTGTATCCCTATAAGTTTTCTTCCAAATCCACAAATCGGTTGTGATTTCATTATTCCTATGCCGAGATATGATTATCTCGTGAAGTTGCACAAAGCTGGTGCAATTAGTTCATCAGAACTTTAAGTTGATTTCAAAAAATTACCTGAGAAAATTCAGGAGTTGTCTTATCTTGATTTTCATGTATGTTGAAGCTCTATGATTCTAGTTTCTAAAAAATCAAATGGATCTGATTTAAATACTCTAACGACGAGATATGAATTTTCTACCACAGTCGCATTGAGCTGAAGAAAAAGTGATCAAAATCAGAGTTGGGAAAAGGACTTACTGAAGAGAGAGGAACTCAATTGAACTTGGTGATGCAATAAATCAATATACAATCACCAGGGGAATGTTGGTATATATAGATTTCAAAATATGGAGATATCAAGTTGATTCCTACGAATTATGGAAAGTTGTAATGACGGAAAGTTTAGTTCCTACAAATTATGGTATATTTTCATAGGATCAAATTATGGAAATTTTTCATACGAATCAAGTTATGGAAATTCCATAGGAACCAAATTATGTTAAGATTTCCTAGGAAACAAATTATGGTAAGTTTCCATAAGAACCAAATTATTGAAATCCCATTGAACTCAAACATGAAAAAAAAAATCCTGAAAATGTGTACAGTTTTCCCGAAAACCAACATGGGAAATAAAAAAAAAAAAAAAAGGAGGGCTTTGACACCTTCCGTTTACTTCAAGTTGCAAAATATGACAACTATGGAAGTTTGTTTTTACTTCAAGTTGCACAAAATCTGGCAACCATGGAAAGGTTTGTAAAAAAAGGGGTGTCCAACACGTTTTTGCCTTCAAGTTGTAACAAAACTATGACAACTATCAAAGTTACCTCAAGTTGCACAGACATTATGTGATTATGGAAATGTTAGACAAAAAAAGAGTTACTTCAAGTTACACGTATGTTTCCGCACCCAATAGGGGGGAACTTTCCTCTCAATCAAATTGATAAATTTTTCAATGTTTTCTACATACGCATGAGAAGGCGTTAGACTCATGTAATGAGAATTTGAAGTCCTTACATTTTCAAGTGATCGAGTAAAATTGGAGGAGAACCTACCGGAAGGGCGTTCAACCCTAAGGAAAGCAACGCCTAAAATTTTCATCGAAATCACAAGCTTTATATCACCAATTCAAGCATCTAGATTCAGTCCTTGCTCATATAATTGACAACCATTTTATTGTTGATTACCCAAATAAAATCATTAAGCTACAAAGAAATACCATGCAATAGTTCTTCATGAGCTAGAAACACTTCTAATCGAAAATGAGTTGGTAAATGACTGCAAGTCAAATAATATCTTACAAATTAGAGAATGCAGTCAGAAATCTCCGGTATATGTTGATTTGGATAACCTCAACATGTCAGCATAGTCATTTCTTATGAAGTTTCAAATGTTTCTCCACAGATCAACCGCGTGAGAAAAAAACATTTGTTTCACAAATACTTCAAGGCTTGTCTTTACAAGTTCGACTAATCGTTCAACCCAACAAGCCTCGAAGTAGGGGGCATTTGTAGACAGTGAAGTTTAATTGATAAATCCATATTAAATTTGGATTAAATCTCAAATTCATGATACGTTGACCAAGTCAAATTATTTGTTAACAAAGTCGGATTAATAATTTAAGTTACAATTAAATGACTTAAATAAAGTCCAAATTACATTGGGGCCCGTCCATTAAGTTGACGAGATGAGCCCAACTGATGTTCTTCAATCCTAAGGTCCTCTAAAATTACTTGGACCAAAATACCACCCAAACCCTAGCTCACGCCTATATAAAGGGGTCTTTATAAGACCAGAAAGAGAGACAGAAATACATAGAGAATCCTTGTTCTTCAGTGGTGATCTAAAAGTCTGTCACATACAAAGAAGTCTTCGCTACAAGTGCTGAGCCGCAAATACTTCATCAGATCAAGAACAACCGTGAAGAGAAAAATTAGGGGATAACATCTCTTTTCTTAAAGACTTCATAAAGATTGTAACCTTCGCACAAATTTAAATACAAATACTATTGCTTGCTTGCTATTTTCCTTTCATGTTTGCTGTATTTCAGGAACAAAACTTTAGACACATACAAATTTGCATGCTCGGTTGGACCAAATCTGTCCTTCATCTCTTCTCTCACAAATTATATATGCAAATATGATACCACAAAACCGAAAAGGTGGAAAAATGAGTACTTCAAGTCTCTTCTTTGAGTTTCATTAAGTCTACACTCCGATAAGCCTTAAAGTAGGGGGAATTTTTAGACATTAAATTCTTTTGGGACTCTACAAGGTGTGTCCAATTTCAATTAGGATTCTTGGAGGCTACTTAACCCTAAATCCTATTTCATGCATATATAAAGGGTACTATATTCCCTTTAAGAGGCCTCTCGAATATTCTGTAAATTCATGGAATATTCATGGAGAGATCAAAATCAAACATCCTAGCTCGAGAAATACACCACTAATGGCCCTCGAATCATTGATAAATCTTACGAGGGAATAATCAAGAGAGGAACATAATTGTACCTACATATTTATCAATAAAGTTATGTTCATATTTTATTTGTGATTACAATTTATTTTCTGTGATTTTAATTTATTTTGGAAACAATATCAACTAACACTGAAGTAAGGTGCGGTATAAAGTCCAATCAATCTCCTCCAACAGACAATAGAGGGCTCTGACCTGCCACTATCAATCAGTTTATTATTTTGGTTCTATATAGTCTAACCGTGAAAAGAGAAGACTCGTCCTTTATAGCCTAATCCATGAGTATTTGATCCTTACAACAAGCTTGAAACCTTTTCTTCTGGAATTAAATTTGTTGTTTCCTCTCCTCTGAGAGGAGTTTCCTTTTCTCTTGCTCTTTTGGGAAAAAATGTAGGTTCTGTTTTAGCACTTTTTCTTCATCCTCTTTCATATCTATTAGAAAAAATAATAGGAAATATAGTAAAATTAACAAGAAGGTGGCTTTGAGGCGTGAAAAACCACTTTCTTTAAAGAGATATTGCGCATAAGCATATTGGGGAAAATACAAGCAATTCCCTCCGGGATACAACAAAATCCTTTTATATACTTGCAAATTTTTCTATTGGCAAATTCTAGAGAGTCTTTATATTTATAGAACTTAAGAAATGACTTTTCATAACAGTCATGTTCTATCATGAACAAATAACATTTCAAAATAGTCATATCTTTCATGAACAAATGACTTTTCATAATAACCATGTTCTTTCATGAACAAATGTGTCTGTTCAATTTAAGACCTCAATATATTACTAAATATCCAACAATATCAAAATCACTAAGAGCATTAAAAATTGTTTAAGAGTGGGATATGGTATCTTACCTAGCATGACAGTTATGAAAGTCTTGTACTTGAGACTTAAACCTCTAGCAAAGTTGATTACTTTGGTAACTTCATCTACATGTTTGTGAATGGCTGCAAGGCCATCACATATGCCTTTGAATTTCTTAATGTATTCATTTATCTTCTTGGTTCCTAGCCTAACACTTTGCAATTGTTGTTTAAGCTAAAACTCCTTATCTTTTGTTGCTTGAAGATAGGCGTCTTCTAAGCATTCTCACATCTCCTAGGATGTTGAGAAACCTACAATCATATACATGATTTCTTCTGTCAAGGTGCCCGAGATCCAACACCTTAGCAGTACATCTTTCTCCTCTCAGTCATCAATTAATATTGTCACTATCTTCTGCATCTTCCTCAACACTTGTAGCTACAACTTTCTCAACACCCTTTCCAATGGAACAACTACTCACCGTTGGTTCATTCTCCTTGATGATATAAGTTAATCTCATCACCTGAATCGATTGTATTATTTATGACCTCTATATGAGATAGTTTGTTGGCTTAAGTTTACAGAACAAGAAGCAATGAAGTGGTAAAGGGAAAAAATGGACAGATTATTGGTAGAGGGAGCCATTTCAGTTGGATGTGTGATTATTTTAGATTCAATAAATAGGCAAAGAAAGATCTTAAAGCTCTAAAATCATGTAGAAATCTCAAGCAATGAATGAGAAAAATTAAGCATTGTATTGATGATTAAAATTATTGTGTACATGTTCCTTATATAGGAGTAGATACAGAGTTGTAGAGTTCTAGGCTACACTTAGAGTTATACTCTATTACAAATACAATTACAAGAGTAGAGGTTAACTACTACTACTACACCTACATAACCTAGTCCTATTCCGATTCTAACTCTTTAATAGCTAACACAGTTGTACCATGTTGATCAACTCGATCCTTATATTCTGCTTGATCCTTATTTTGAACAATTGGTGGTAGTGATGATTGTGGTTGGGTTGAGGATGGTGGTTGTGGATGGTAGGTGGTGTTAGACTAGTTGTTATGGCTGAAATGGTGGTTGTGAGTGGTGGATGAAAGTAGATGGAATAGCGGTGAACTGTCATTTTTTATAAAAAAAAAAAAAAATCTTAAATAGACATCTTAATGATATTAAGACTAATTTCATTCATACGTTTTCAAACACATTAAATGGTTGCAAAATAAGAAAAACAAATACACTAAATGATTAAAATTTGAATAATTAAGATTCACACTTTAAAAACAAGCGAACTTAATAATTAAGATCTGAATAATTAAAATTAAGATATTTGTTGAGTACAAACAAATAAAATCTTAATATATCTTCATGTTGAATAATCCTCAATTAGGTGGACATTGGATTCTTCAATTTAGAGTGAAAATTTTTAGTGGCATATATCGAATTGTGAGAGGACTCCACCACCTCAACTTGTCTCACTTCGACCACTCCCTGAGCTGACTTAAATTCAATAACAAATGAGTATGTCAGTGGTAGGTGCATACCACTATTATTTATTTATTTTAATTTGGTTAACAAAGATAATATATTACTCCTTCCATCCCATTTTATGTGTGATATTCGTGAAGATTTTTTAGAATAAATAAAAATAGATTTTGAAATGTTACCAAATTACCCCTTCAAAAAAATAGTCACCTTTTCTCATAAACTCGGAAACTATTTAAGATTATCTTTAAGATTAAATAAGGCCAAAGAGAATTCAGAAATTGTCTAAATACTTACCATATAAGAAAATGTGACATTCTTTTTGGGGCTGACCAAAAAGGAAAGGTGCCACATAAAATGGGGCGGGGGGAGTAATAAAACTTTCATCATTTTTATAATTCAATACCAGCCACACATGGGTTAATTTCCCTACCATCATTATTCCTACTCTTAAAGATTCACCCTCCCTCACTCTCAAACACTATACAATCTTAGCAGGAGCTCTGTTCGACATTAGCGCTGTTTTGTTAGCTTAATTTTTTCACCTTCATATTTTCATAACACATAAATAATTTTGTACTTAATCATATAATTAAATAAAACATAAAAAGTGGGAAAAACAAATTAACACTTAAAAGTCTTGTATAAGGTAGACCACTGCTTAGCGGGTCACTTAAAAGGATAAGGTGGACCACAGCTTAGTGGGTTGAGACGGCTGAAATTAATGCATTCACAATGATATTATTCTTGATGTTTAGTTTTTTTATATTATCCTTTAGTTTTTCAAAAAGTCTTTGTGAGTTTGTGATACTTGTATTCATTTTCTGGCTCACTTTTTACTACATTTATTTCTAAAATACATTTTCATTTTTACTTGTCACTTTTGACATATCAAGAAAAACAATTTTTTTTTTTCCATTTTTACACTTAACATTAAATACTTATTTTTAGAATCATTTTTCAAGACATCATTTAATAGGGGATAGTTTGGTTAAATTACTTATATCAATAATAATTTTCTTAATAATGTGTCAAGTCAAAGTGTGACAAGTAAAATTTTATAGAGGGAGTAGTAAATTGTGATACATATATCGAGGGTTGTTCATGATTATGGTTAAAAAATAAAACCGAACCGTAATTCGAACCAAATCGATGAAAAAAAAAACGAATATTTGGTTTGGTTTAGTTAGGTTTGGTTTTAAATTTTGAAAACTGATACTATTTGGTTTGGTTTTGATTTTACTAAAAAACAACCGCAAAAATAATCAAACCGAACCAATAAATTAGATATATAAATTTTGTAATTATTTATATATTATTCATAAATAAAATATAAATATTTTATTAAATTTTAATTAACTTAAGTCTTTAACTTTACAATTTTTCAAGCCCAACACTAAAAACTATAACAATCCTAAGTTCATGTCCATCAAAATCTATTTTAGTCTTTACCTGCCTTACTTCACATAACATAGTCACACTTATACTCTTAATTGAATCACTTTGTTCGTGTAATGCTCTAGTATCGCTTAATTGCTCAATTGAACCGACAATTGCTTTTTTTTGTGCATTGTTCATGTACTAGATGTTTGTGTCTATCGAGATACGTACGTCCTCAAAAATATTATTACTTTCAAATCAAATAAACTAGAAAAACTGAACCAAACCGACGGTTATTTTTTCATTTGGTTTAATTTGGTTTTAGAAATTTAAAAAATCAACTAGATTGGTTTGGTTTTGATTTTTATCAATAAAGGATCCAAACCGAACCACAAACACCCCTACATATATCTAGTTATTTGTGCAAAACCTTTGATTTGATAATTTAAGTTGTATAAATAGAAATATAGTTGATTGTAATCATCTCAAGTGGCCTTAAGTAGCCTAATACAACTTGAGCATTTTCCAAGAAAAGAGTTCTCCTTCTATATTTCCTACAAATTGGTATCAAGAGCAGTTTTTCAGTCTTAATATAGGGTTAGGTGAAGAAAAAATTATGACATCCAAAACAAATGAAAGTGTTGATTTTTTAGTTGTTTGTACTCCATTTTTTTTTTTTATGGAAATAACTTTGTATACTAGAAGATAAGAATAAGAATGCATCTAAAAGTTGAAGGTTTGTGGACTATTGTTGCAAATGTCTATGAAGAGCCAGAAGATGATGGTACGCTTTCAGCAAGAGATGAAAAATCTTGAGACTAAGTATCGTCAATATGCAAAAGTCTTGAGCAAAATTCAAATGAAAATCTCAAGAGCATATTTATAAAAAATTTGTACTTGTGAGATTGCAAAGCAAGTTTGGGAGTCTCTACTGAAGTGTATGGTGACAACAAGATATGCACTATAAATCTTCAAATCCTTAGAGAGTTTCAAATATTAAAGACGATAGAATCTAAAAAAATAGATGAATATTGCTCAATAGTCATGAATATTTTTAATGAAATAAGAAATCATTGTGATGATATTTCTGACCAACAAACTGCGTAAAAGATTCTATTTAGTGTCACAAAATTGTATGAGTATATTGTTGCTATCGCTATGGAGATAATATTTTTCTAAACTTTTCATCAAAAAGCTAGTTGGATCATTTCGTGCACAAAAAAAAAAAAGTTTTTTTCGTGAAGACCAACCAAAAGAGAAGGCTTTCCAATCCAGAACCAATAAGCTCAAAATTTCTCAAAAATACAAAAAAAAAGGTACAATCCCAAAAAGAAGCAAGATCGTGATGGCTCTTTTAAGAAGGTTGAAGAAAAAAGGTGAGAAAAGTACTAATCTTTTTTTGTAAAATTTACAAAAAAAAAAATATTGGCATAAAGTCACGCCCCAATATAGTCTTTGTAAAAAAATTGGCCATATAGAGAAGGATTGCAGGCACAAGCAACAGAAGCGCGAAAACATCTATGAAGGAAAGGAGGAAGAAAATAAAGAATGTGAATGAGGAATGAAGCCTTAGTTAATGCCAAAGGTAAAGGTTCCATTTCGATCAATTGAAAAGGAAGCGGTAAGCAAATTTATGATGTTCTTTATGTTCGTGACTTGAAAGAAAAATTGCTTAGTGTTCTTCAGCTCATGGAAAATGATTTTTCTCTTGTGTTTATAGATAATTATTGTAAGATTTATGAGAAATTTGAGCCAAATAAAGTCATTGTTTAAGTAAAGATAATAAAAAGAAATTTTCCTTTACAATGTCATTACAATACATTGAAAAATGAAGTTGTAGATGATTTATGGCTTTGACACAAAAGATTGTCACTTGAATTTTCATGGTTGGAAGCTTCTCAAGCAAAAGCACATGGTGCATGACCTTCCTAAGATACTGAGGTGGATCCATGTGAAAATTGCATAATGGGAAAGACTTTTTCAAAAGAAAAGCATTAGAGGGGAAGTACTTTTGGAACTAATCCATACAGATATTTGTGGACCAATGAAGACTCCATCTCTAAAAAGCCAAAGGTACTCTATAATATGATTTTCAAGAATGACTTGGGTTTATTTCTTGAAAGAAAAATTAGAAGCATTTGCTACATTCAAAAGGTTGTAGCATCAAAACCATTCTTAGTGATAGAGGAGGTGAATAGACAAATCGATAATTTGAAGAATATTTCAAAAATGAAGGAATAAAGAAGTAACCTACAGTAGGATATACTCTTGTGACAGAAGCACTAGAACCATTATTCAAATGGCCAGAATAATGATGAATGAATAAGGGTTGCCAACATATTTTTGGGCAGACGTGTACGTACATCAATTGTCACGACCCGAGTCTACACCCTGGACGTGGCCGGCACTCAAGAACCACTGTTGGTCCCCAAGCGAACCCTCATCCTAGCTGACTACAAGCGGAAGACTAACTTAAGCATGCAAAAAATTAAAACTGAATAAAATTCAATAAATTCTACTTTTCGAAACTTTAACTCAAATGAACAACTTAGAATAACAATAATATATTCAACTTGCCATAAAATAGGCAACTTAAGTCTTTAAAACATTTAATAAAATAAATGAATAATATAGACTTCTCAACTTTACTGACTATCTATAAAGCCTCTAACTAATAAGGATGGAAGTCGGGACAAGAGCCACGACATCCTGACTAAACTGAAAAGTAAATGAAATCCTCCGTAAACAAGGAGGCTCACCATAGCTAACTTGAACTTCCGGATGTATCAACGAAGCTCCAGTTGATGATCCTGAATACATGTGTCTGCATCATGAGAAGATGTAGGCCAAATGTCTCAATGTACGAGCATGTAAGAGGAGTT
The DNA here is from genome assembly GCA_035578085.1 of Solanum pinnatisectum. NCBI lineage: Eukaryota > Viridiplantae > Streptophyta > Magnoliopsida > Solanales > Solanaceae > Solanum > Solanum pinnatisectum. The sequence goes on from CM069079.1 coordinate 17,056,775, forward strand.
CTAAAGCATAAACATAAGCTTGAACTTTGATAAAAAGGAAACATACTTACCTCTTATCAACTCACTCAACTCAAAGAAACATAACTCAACTCAATGATTAGATATTCAACTTAGAGGTATACTCAAAGACACTCAAAACTACTCAAACTTACTCGACTCAGAAGTACTCAAGGATAAGATACTCAACTCGAAATACTCAACGATAATGCAATAGTAAAAGATGCAATATATATATATATATATATATATATATATATATATATATATATATGAAAAGCTGTAAAACTGTAGATAGCAACTCAATGTATTGAAAAATACAATAATACTCAATATGTATATAAAATTACAATATAACTCTGTGGGAGTTTCTCTAACCGACAACCATCACTTAAGAGTTATAGTGATGATACAACACTTTACCTTATGCTGCCAAGGACCATACTATACATTGTCGGGGGTATAGAACCTAACTCACTTAGTGGATCCACTAGTCTATGCTAAAAGCATCTTAAGGAGTCATCTAAAAAGTATGATCCTTTACTACCCATGATGGCTACATGGTTTATGGAGACTTGAGTTATCTGAAATCGCATTCCCATATCGGTGCTCAATACTACTCCCAAAATATACTTAGCTCATATGTTTGGAGAAACAAAACTCTTTCTTTGGTTTGAGATAATTACTAAAAACTTAGCTTAAAAGTTCTCTTGGAAATCATAGTTTCCTCTTTACTGAAAAACTAGCTCAAAGGCTCTTTTGAAATATCAGTTTCCTTTCTTGTTTAAATGTGAAAACATTTACTCTTTGGGAAGACGTACTCCCGATATACTCTTTTGAAGAAATGAACTCAACTCTTTACTCTTTACACTTTACTCTTTACTCTTTACTCTTTGCTTAACTCAAAACTTAAGTCTTAAAACAAAGTTAAAACGTTTGTAAAAGACTTCTTAAAATATGGTTCACGCCGAAATATGGATGTGAACGACTCAGTGCAAGGTTTTCAATAAACATAGATAGAACTTAATACTTGGAACTCAAGAACTTCAATAATACTACTCACTTCAAGAATGCTCAACTCAGAGGGTTCATGCGTAATTATGAGCATGAACTACTCAACTCAAGGAATACTTACATACTTCTTGTTTCAAGACTGCTCGACTGGCAGGGTTCATGCGGAATTATGGACATGAATAACCCAACTCAAGGACTTCATGGGTAACATGTAATAGTCACATGATTAGGAATGTAATCTCAAATGTGTTAGAAACTCAATACTTAAGACTTCAGACATGGAGATATTACTCGTCTCATAGATACTCAACTTATGGAGTTCATGCGGAATTTATGGGCATGAACTACTTGACTCGTAGGTCTACATAACATTATGGCATTCATGATACAACTCTTCTCGTTCTTATACTTACTTTCTCAAAATCTAACTCAAATCGATTATAGATCTCAAAGGATTCACAATTGAAATCAAAACTTTCTGGAACTCTACTCTTAACTCTCTCTTGAATGTAAATTATGAATTCCAAGAGTTATGGTTCATGATAGGAAAGATCTCGTGATGACAAAGTAGACTCATGAATACATTCTCCTCATTCTCATACTCACTTGCTCGAGTCTTGAAACAAGTTACTAGAAGTTGTAGAAGACTCCAAAGAAAGACTCAAAGGGACTTTCTCAAAATGTTCGAAAGAACTCTCAAGACTTAACTTTTAACTCTACCTTGAATTTGAATTATGGATTCAAGGGTTATGCTTCGGAATGTAGGACCTCCCAATGATTTAGGAGGGTTAAGATAGTTGATCACAAGAATAGGCAAAGACCCAAATTAAAGAACATTGGCATGACGTGGAGATGGAATTAAATTATTGGTTGCTAAAATAAATTTTAGGACCGTATACTTCGTATCCTCTCCGCGATGCGGAGAGAGAGGGTACTTTTCGGGGAACTGAATGTTTAAAACACCTCTGCGATGCGGAGCTGGGCACATATTTTTGCCCGATCTTTTCTTCCTCTCTCAAACTCGAATCAATTCATACCTACTCTAATTCTAAGGTCAAAATTCACGAATTATTTTAACCCAAAATAATTTTAGTGAAACCCACGCAAGGAACTATCTATTAACTCATCTTATTCGCAAACCCTCGCCTCTAGTACTCAATGAGTACTTCATTATCAAAGAATGAAGCACAAACCTCAAGAACTCAATAAGATTATCAATATTGGGTAAAACTCAAGAACTTAATAATTCGATCTCAAAAACTAATTCAAGGATAGAATTAAACATGATTGGCATGAGGACGAACAAACCCAACACTATGAAAGATTACATACCTGAAAGAACCATCATCTTGCAGCACTTGAAGGAAAATCTTAAAAGATGAACCCTAGCCTTAGTGTTTCTTGAATCCCTTGAGCGTAGAATTTTTGGAGTGGATGAGAGGGTTTGATTTAAGAAAACTGATTTTCTACTCATTTAGGGCAATTTAGATGACCTCCTAAGGGTTTTTAGGACTAAAATACCCTTAAAGAAATAATTAAAATGAGCTGGGAGTCAGAATAATTTTTCACTGTGCATGAGAATCAGATTGGCTCAGTAGTGCGGAGCCATCATGGGCCATCATGAGCTCTTGCGAGTTTGTGCATCGTTAGTAAATCAGTCATAACATTTTACTCAGATCTCAAAATTTAGCAAACTCGGTGGCATTGGAAAGAGGACTCGAAGGGCTTTAATTTTCTATCTTGTAGCTCACCTAACTCATCTTGTAATATGAGTTATGGTCGTTTGAAGTTGACCCAACACTTTAGAAAAACTTAGGAATGACTTGAATGAACTCTCTTTAGTTCTTCTTGGAACTCAAGGTGCTACATCTAGTGACCTTAATACTTAAGAAATTTTTAAATTCCTTGCAAAAATCTCACTCACTACGAAGAACAGTTCGAGTCTTAGCTCAAAAATTTTCTGGGGTATTACAATATCTCCCCCTTGGGATCATTCATCCTCGAATGACGACTGGACTGGGTAAAGAATGGGGTTACTCTTACTAAGGTCTGAGTCTAATGGTATGCTCTTACTATATTCAAGCTTAACTCAAATCCTTAAGTTTGGATTATATACCTCTCTATAGGAAATCTCATCCCAAACTATTACTCTCTACCACCATATTGGGCTCATATCAAGAACCACCAAATATTTAACAATACCACATTAAAGCTTAGTACTCTAACAACTCCATGGACTCCTACTAATCAACTCCTTAAGAAATTATCAACACTTGACTTGATTTCTCCTCTTATCATCTCCCCCTTAAGTCTAAAGCTAACACTTGAAATCTATGGACCTATTCCACATTAATAACTCAATTATGCTATCTAGGCACACATGGAAAATCATAACTTAATTGGAACCTCATTTGTTAGCATACCATCTCGGCAAACCTCTAAATGCTCTTGTTACTCTTGTGACTTAGCCACACTTCACTGCCCTTATCTAAACGTTAGGGCCTCTCACTTGTACCACTCATATCTATTGTATCTAATCACCTCAATTCCTCACCTACTCTATGTCAATTCTGTAGATCAAATCTCAAGACTAACATCATCACCCTCATGTTGCCATTCTTTTGATCATGGCACTCATCTCAAATTCAAGCTTAATATTTATGAGTAAACTCGAATATCAATATGATTGCTCAATTACTATACTAACTTACAATTACTAGATGCAATGTTAATAATCATTCTCCCACTAAAAATTCATGACAAATAGTCAATCCTCACCTCTTAGTATTCATACTTACAATTTACTATCACATTTCCCTTCACAACTTGAGTACTATTCACTCATTCACTATACATCAATGCCTAATTAGTTCTATAATACTTTGAATATTATGGGCTCTCCCTCAAAGATCATAAGCCTAGCTTAGATCTATCACTTCATAAATACCCTGCTCTCTTATTCAACACATAAATTTAGTCTCCTCTAATACAATGGCACATCGACACCAACTCTATTCTGGTTAACAGATATATGCTCTATCTCATCTTGACTAGAAAGTCTTACTCTACCCATAAGGGAAAACTCCTCATCAATAACTTACTGGGTGCATGACTATATTAACATAGTTTGTCTCATCACTATCTCCCTTTCTAAGATTACTAAACCTCTGCATACTTTCCTCTAACTATGGGCTCTTTCACTACTATTGTTCATGATCTCGTAACTCAGGCTACCTCTGCGGGTGAAAATCTTACCCAAGCACTAAACATACTTTCTCATAAGGATCCCAGCTGAAACAGGACTTAGAGAAGAGAATACAACTCATTTTTAGGTTAAACGCATGATTCATATGAATATGAAGGCATTACTCTGAAACTCAACACTTAGCTTACTCATGGGCTTTTCTTAAGCCCCTCTGGAGTCTCATGACTTTCTCAAGATTTTGCTAAGAACGACTCATCGACTAAGGACTAACTTTTCTGTTCAACCACCTCTAGTATGATGGGTAGTCGAATGAATGAATATGAGAAATGCACGAGTAAGAATAAAATCTCTATGAGATAGCTCTATTGCACGATTAAGAATATGAAAGAAGGGAAACTTTTCTTAAATGTCTGTAGTCCCTCATTTATAGAAGTGGAGCCCTCACAACCACAAACAAGACCCTACTGACACAGCTTCCTAGACACCCTAGGACACTTGAACTCTGTGCTCTGATACCAAGTTTGTCACGACCCGAGTCTAGACCCTGGACGTGGCTGGCACTCAAGAACCATTGCTGGTCCCCAAGCGAACCCTCATCCTGACTGACTACAAGCGGAAGACTAACTTAAGCATGCAAAAGCTTAAAACTAAATAAAATTCAATAAACTCAACTTTTCGAAACTGTAATTCAAATGAACAACTTAGAATAAAAATAATATATTCAACTTGCCATAAAATAGGCAACTTAAGTCTTTAAAATATTTAATAAAATAAATGAATAATACAAACTTCTCAACTATACTGACTATCTATAAAGCCTCTAACTGATAAAGATGGAAGTCGGGACAAGATCCACGACACCCTGACTAAACTAAAAAGTAAATGAAATCCTCCGAAAACAAGGAGGCTCACCATAGCTAACTCGAACTTCTGGATGTATCAACGAAGCTCCAGTTGATGATCCTGAATACTTGTGTCTACATCATGAGAAGATGCATGCCAAGTGGCTCAGTACATGGAATGTACAAGCATGTAAGAGGAGTTCTAAAGCATAAACATAAGCTTGATCTTTGATAAAAAGGAAACATACTTACCTCTTCTCAATTCACTCAACTCAAAGAAACATAGCTCAACTCAATGATTAGATATTCAACTAAAAGATATACTCAAGGATACTCAAAACTACTCAAACTTACTCGACTCAGAAGTACTCAAGGATAAGATACTCAACTCGAACTACTCAAGGATAATGCAACAATAAAAGATGCAATATATATAAAAAGCTGTAAATCTGTAGATAGCAACTCAATGTATTGAAAAATACAATAATACTCAGTATGTATATAAAAATACAATATAACTCTGTAGGAGTTTCTCTAACCGACAACCATCACTTAAGAGTTATAGTGATGATACAACACTTTACCTCATGATGCCAAGGAACATCCTATACTTTGTTGGGGGTATAGAACCTAACTATCTAAGTGGATCCACAAGTCTATGCTAAAAGCATCTCAAGGAGTCATCTAAAAAGTATGATCCTTTACTATCCATGATGGCTACATGGTTTATGGAGACTTGAGTTATCTAAACTCGCATCCCCATATCGGTGCTCAATACTACTCTCAAAATATACTTAGCTCATATGTTTGTAAAAACAAAACTCTTTGTTTGATTTGAGATAATTACTCAAAACTTAGCTTAAAATCTCTCTTGGAAATCATAGTTTCCTCTTTACTGAAAAGCTAGCTCAAAGGCTCTTTTGAAATCTCAGTTTCCTTTCTTGTTTAAATGTGAAACCATTTACTCTTTGGGAATACATAGTCCTGATATACTCTTTTGAAGAAATGAACTCAACTCTTTACTCTTTACTATTTTCTTAACTCAAAACTTAAGTCTTAAAACAAAGTTAAAACGTTTGTAAAAGACTTCTGAAAATATGGTTCACGCTGAATTATGGATATGAACGATTCAATGCAAAGTTTTCAATAACCATAGATAGAACTCAATACTTGGAACTCAAGAACTTCAATAATACTACTCACTTCAAGAATGCTCAACTCAGAGGGTTCATGCGGAATTATAAGCATGAACTACTCAACTTAAGGAATACTTAGATACTTCTCGTTTCAAGACTGCTCGACTGATAAGGTTCATCCGGAATTATGGACATGAATAACCCAACTCAAGGACTTTATGGGTAACATGTAATAGTCCCATGATTAGGAATGTAATCTCAAATGGGTTAGAAACTCAATACTTAAGACTTAAGACATGGAGATATTACTCGTCTCATAGATACTCAACTTATGGAGTTCATGCGGAATTTATGGGCATGAATGACTTGACTCGTAGGTCTACATAACATTATGGAACTCATGATACAACTTTTCTCATTCTCATACCTACTTTCTCAAAATTAAACTCAAATCGATTATGGATCTCAAAGGATTCACAATTGAACTCAAAACTTTCTGGAACTCTACTCTTAACTCTCTCTTGAATGTAAATTATGAATTCAAGAGTTATGGTTCATGCTTTGAAGGACCTCATGATGAAAAAGTAGACTCATGAATACATTCTCCTCATTCTCGTACTCACTTGCTCGAGTCTTGAAACAAGTTACTAGAAGTTGAAGAAGACTCCACAAAAAGACTCAAAGGGACTTTCTCAAAATGTTCGAAAGAACTCTCATGACTTAACTTTTAACTCTACCTTGAATTTGAATTAAGGATTCAAGGGTTATGCTTCGGAATGTAGGACCTCCCAATGATTTAGGAGGGTTAAGATAGTTGATCACAAGAATAGGCAAAGACCCAAATTAAAGAACATTGGCATGACGTGGAGATGGAATTAAATTATTGGTTGCTAAAATAAATTTTAGGACTGTATACTTCGTATCCTCTCCGCGATGCGGAGAGAGAGGGTACTTTTCGAGGAACTGAATGTTTAAAACACCTCTGCGACGCGGAGCTGGGCACATATTTTTGCCCGATCTTTTCTTCCTCTCTCAAACTCGAATCAATTCATACCTACTCTAATTCTAAGGTCAAAATTCACGAATTATTTTAACCCAAAATAATTTCAGTGAAACCCACGCAAGGAACTATCTATTAACTCATCTTATTCGCAAACCCTCGCCTCTAGTACTCAATGAGTACTTCATTATCAAAGAATGAAGCACAAACCTCAAGAACTCAATAAGATTATCAATATTGGGTAAAACTCAAGAACTTAATAATTCAATCTCAAAAACTAATTCAAGGATAGAATTAAACATGATTGGCATGAGGACGAACAAAGCCAACACTATGAAAGATTACATACCTGAAAGAACCATCATCTTGCAGCACTTGAAGGAAAATCTTAAAAGATGAACCCTAGCCTTAGCGTTTCTTGAATTCCTTGAGCGTAGAATTTTTGGAGTGGATGAGAGGGTTTGATTTAAGAAAACTGATTTTCTACTCGTTTAGGGCAATTTAGATGACCTCCTAAGGGTTTTTGGGACTAAAATATCCTTAAAGAAATAATAAAAATGAGATGGGAGTTGGAATAATATTTCACCAGGCAGTGAGGTCCGTATTGGCTCCGTAACGCGGAGCTCGCGGAGCTGCTGCCAGGTTTTGCGTCGTTAGTAAATCAGTCATAACTTTTTACTCAAAGCTCCAAATTTAGCAAACTCAGTGGCGTTGGAAAGAGGACTCGAAGGGCTTTAATTTTTTATTTTGTAGCTCACCTAACTCATCTTGTATTAGGAGTTATGGTCGTTTGAAGTTGACCCAAAACTTAAGAAAAATTTAGGAAAGACTTGAATGAACTCTCTTTAGTTCTTCTTGGAACTCAAGGTGCTACATCTAGTGACCTTAATACTCAAGAAATTTTAAATTCCTTGCAAAAATCTCACTCACTACGAAGAGCGGTTCGAGTCTTAGCTCAAAAATTTTCTGGGGTGTTACACCAGTATATATCTTTAATAGGTGTCTGACAGAGGCATTGAAGGACAAAACGCCAATTGAAACTTGGAGTGGAATGAAACCTTCTATGAGTCATTAAATTTATTTTGGATGTATTTGTCATGCTCATATACCTGCTGAGAAAAGAACAAAATTGGATGAAAATAGTCAAAAATGTATATTTCTTGGTTATAGTGATGTGACAAAAGGCTATAGGCTTCTCGATATCAAAACTAACAAACTTGTTGTTTGTAGAAAAGTTATTTTTTATGAAAAGACAACATGAAATTGAAAAATTAAAAGGTGGAGAATACTTCTATCATGTCTTTAGATGTGTCAAATCTCCAAGAGGAACAAAAATGTTGAGTGACATTTATCAAAGATGCAACTTTGTCGATGTTGAGCAACAAAATTATGAAGAGGAAATAAGGCATGATGTTTGGAAGAAAGTCATGGTAGAAGAAATTCGGATGATTGAGAAAAATAATACTTGGGATCTTGTGGATGTATCCAAAGAAAAAGAAGTTGTAAGTCTAAAATTAATTTACAAAATCAAACTCAATAAAGAAGGAGATATTCAAAAGCACTAAACAAGGTTGGTTGCTAGAGGTTTCACGAAAAAATCAGGTATTGATTCTTATGGAACTTGCTCTCCCGTTGAACTTCTTGAGACAATTAGAATCGTGATTGTTTTTGTTGCACGAAAGAAATGGATATTTTTTCAACTTGATGTTAAGTCTGTATTTCTAAATGAAAATTTTAATTGGTTATTCTGATAGTGATTGAACTGGAAGTACAGATGACATGAAAAGTACTTCTGGTTATTCTTCATTATTTAGTTCAAGTATTTGTTTTTGGTTTTCAAAGAAGTAAAGTGTTGTTGCTCAATCCACTGACGAATCAGAATATGTCTCAATAGTTAAGGCGACTTCTCAAGCTATTTGGCTTAGAAGAATTTTTGAAGACATTGATGAAAAAAAAAAAAAAAAAAAGAGAAATTGTTTTGTATTGTGATAACAAATAAGTAATTGTGATTGCAAAGAATCCAGCCAACCATGAAAGATTGAATCATATTTTCATCAAGTATAATTTTATCCGAGAAGCTCAAGATAAAGGCGAAATTCAGTTGCATTATTGCTAGACATGAGAACAACTTGATGACATCTTCATCAAAGCACTTATCCAAGAGAAAAGTTTTTCTATCTTCGAGAACACATTGTAGTTGTCAAGCAAATGCATTAAGATGGAGTGTTGGAATTAATGCATTAACAAGGATATTATCCTTGATGTTTAATCTTTCTATATTATCTCTTAGTTTTTCAAGAAGTTTTTTAGGAGTTATAATACATGTATATAGTAAATTGTAATACATGTATCTATAGTTATTTGTGCAAGATCTTTGATTTGATATTTTGAATATTATAAATATAGATGTTGTTGATGAGTGTAATCATCTCAAGTGGCATTAAGTAGCCTAATAAAACTTGAGCATTCTCTAAGAAAGTATTTTCCTTTTATATTTTCTTCAAAGACAAGGAAAAATGATGAATTTTTTTTATAAACATGATAAAATAAGGCGGGTTAAATCGTAGTGGATCAAGACTTGTCCCACCAAACTGTTTTATAACCATCCCTACTAAGCATACATAAGGCATCTATCCAAAAAAAAAAAAAAAAAAAAAAAAAAAAAAAAAAATAGGAAAAAAGATATTGATAGAAAAAATTATTTTTCAAGGTCAAGAAAAACAGCTCTTTCACGTGGAAGAGATCACTACAATAGAAACATAAAGCTAAAATTACATTAAAAAAAAAAAGTAACTCTTGATACTAAAAACTTTAATTTATAGGGGTTTTAGCCAATCGACCAAAATACATAACACTAAAGCTTACGTTCTACATGTACAGTTCAATGTCTCTCACAATATAGTTGGCATGAATTCAATTTTTCATCTTTTTCTGTCTTCATCATGATCCCCAATATAATAAGAAAAAGTTTAAAAAAGAAAAAGATAGAGTGACTTACAATTTGATGATCAACATTTTTAATGACGCAGAAAAACATAGCATTAGCTTAAATTGAAAAAGCTCAACCTTGAAAAAAATGAAATGGTACACAAACAATGAACACTTTAACTTGGCCACTAAAGAAGACAAAGAGCGTAACGAGCCAGTGACTAGGCCAAGAGGGATTTCAAACTTTGAGACTCAACCACATTTGAATTTCCCTGCCACCATACTCGTGCAAAGTGATGGAATGCCTTTTCAGTGGGATGGTAAGAGTCAAATATTACATGTTCCTTCACATTTTTGCACAATTCATAAGCCTCTGCCATACCACAACTACCAAATCCTCTATATGGACCAAACCCACAGCATGCCGCCTTTGCTTCTTTGAAACCTTTAACATAATAAAAGTATCATTGTTATCTCCATCCCCTTTGATTTACCTTAACATTAGGTTGTACTAGTGTAAATTATCAGATTATTTGGTAGATAATTAAGTACTCCCCCATCACAATTTATATGAGTTAGTTTGACTTGATACAAAATTTAAAAAAGAAAGAAAAACTTTTTGTAACTTATAGTCTGAAATAAGTCATAGATATTTGTGTAGCTCTAAATTATTTTTTTAAGGGCAAAATAGAAACTTTAAAGTTAAATTATTACTAAATATAAGAATGTGTCATTTCTTTTGGAGCTAACTAAAATAAAAAGTATGTCATATAACTTTGAACATAGAGAGTACTATATATTCCATTGTCCATAGAAATAGATTACTAATATCCAAACATAAGATAGTTTACCTGGTATAACAAGTTAAAATATTCTAATGTAATGTAATATTAGGTGTTAAAGTAACAGGAACGCACCATATGTTGAAGGATTCTCAAAGAGTTCATTAAGAGCATCAAAGACACTGAAGAATGAGTACTCGAAACCTCTTAATTCCTTCTTGAACTGTTTAAGTCTTCGCGAAAGAGCTAAATTGTGCTTCTTTACTATAGAGTTGAGTTCATCCAAGCAATCACTATGAGGACCTTCCTTAAGCAAAGCAAGACCCCTAAATCTTGGTAAACAACCCAAAGGCAGCAAATCCTGCATCCCAAATTTTCTCCCACCTAACTTGTATATTTCCTGATTAAAAAAAAAAATGCGACAAATTACTTACATAAACATGCTTAATGTACGAATTAAAAATATGTATTTGGTTACCATCATGACCGTAACGAGGCTATCCATCATTATATTCATGTATTCGTGCTCTGTTGCATAAGCTAAACAAGACATGTCTGAAGGTATATCTGGAATGTCATAAAGACGTAGATAATCGTTGTTGCCTATGCTGAACAAGTAGACTGCATTGGATAACAATGCCTTTGAACCTTTTTTCCCTAGTTGTGCCTTCAACTTTTTTCTTATAATCTTAAAATTGCCTAATTGAGTATTTAGGGAGATCACCTGTAAGGTCAATTAAGATTGTAAGAGAAAACAATATTTGTATAATAAGGTCATATAATTTCTATGAGAGGCAGTATTTGCTGATTTGGTAAAAAAAATGTATCTAATAACATAACATAAGAAATTTAACTAAAACTAATCGTGTAAAAATATATTTATGTATATATAATAACTTAAATTTTTGTAATATGGAGTATTATTTATTGGGGGAAAACTTAACAAAAAAGTAGTGAGTCAATCGCTACTAAAAAAATCACTATTTTTTCATTGAAATGTTAGGTGATTATTTCTAAAGATATTTGATTGGATCGGTTGGAAAGAATAGTAATAAAAAAAAATTATAAAATTTCTTACTATTTCAATGATTTGTGGTGGGAAAAACATGTATTCCTAATAGTGAATGTTCAATTAAGAAAAGTTATCTGCAAAACTCTTTTCTAATATTGTTAAACGTTATGAAATTTTTGTTGTTTTTTTAAATATTTCCAGATGCATCTATTTATATAGAAAATCACTTTACTTCTTAACCCAAATGATGTAACGTAAAATACAACCGAAAAATAATATTAGCTGAGTGAATGGAGAAATGAACTCCAAACATTTATAACATTTATATTATAGAAGCACAACTATTCAACTTTACCAACCTTTTCACTGTAGGTTTCATCTAGACAACCAGCACCAGCAGATGCAAAGTTCACTCCATGATTAATTGAATGATTGTGAAGAGCTTGGTAAAATGATGGAATCATTGGTAAATTTGCAAATTCCGCTAATAGTGATAAAAAATAATAATTACACCGTCAGTACATAAAACTTTTAAGTTAAACTCAAAAAATATAGAATAAAAAATTATAGAGGTGTGAAGGTACCAATAAAATCAGGGACGAGGCGGCCGTCAGAAAATCTTCCAGTAGGATGCTTAAAATATGATTTTCCATATGGCTCAAAATTTGCTTTATAAGCTGAAGGATTGGTTATGTAATTATTGTTTCCAGGATCAAACATGGAGTCTCCAAACACAAAAAGAGTTGTTGTCACTTTGTTTTGTATATCAAAACAATTAATTGGGAAATTAAAACAAGCTAGGGATATCAAAATGCAGAGATGAAAGCCTAGATTTCCCATGGGATGACAGGGCAAGATTAAAATTTGAAACTTACTCAATTGTTCTAATATACTTTGAATGGGATTTTATAATGGGAAAAATAACAAATATACTCCTAAATTATGGTAAATGATATGCAAATATTTGTCGTCATATTTTTGGAACATAGGTGCTCTAGCCTCCTACCGTTTAAAAATCAGAACATATATGTCCTTCACTATGATGAAAGATCAAATAAAGACACATGGCGCAATTATACGGAAGGACCCGATTTGACCAATTAATTAAACCCAAAATTTTAAAAACCACCCATATCCGCCGGATGAAGAAGCTCACTGGTGTGAAAAGCAAGGAGATCCTCATATGGGTTATAATTTCTGATATTTGAAGAAAAACTTCTAGGGTAACTACTGGGCAACACATCAATTTCTATACACTTGGGTTGAACAATTGGAGGAGGAGATAAGATGGTGAGTAATGGGTTATACGGGTGGGTTAAGTGGGTAGATGGGCAGATATGGGTGGTTTTTAAAATTTTGGGTTTAATTAATATTGGTCAAATCAGTTTCCTCCGTAGGATTGTGTCATGTATTCCTATTTGATCTTCTATTAGAGTGAAGAGCATATTCCAAAAGTATGACAGATAATTCATAATATATTTGTCTTTTTTTTCTTTTATAATTAATGCGCACCTTATTCACATTTTTTTACAGTAATATTTTTTTTATTTAAGGTGGTTTGTATTAGAGGGCATATCTTGGATTTTGAAAAGATACTACAATTTGGTTTGATTTCATTAATTTTTTAATATAATAATAATTTGACGACCAAGAATACACTGTTAATGGGATAAAAAAATACATTGCCCTTTAAAACTCGGACTCATTTATCTACTATTTAAATTTGACCTTCATTACATTTTTATTTTATTTTATTATAAATAAGTGGGAATTGATAGGCCTTCTAATAATTAATGTTTCACATCAATAAGTCAAACTAATAGTAATATCAAAGATAACTGACAGAAGAATCTAATTATTGGAGGCCCCATAAAAATAAAATGAAAAAATGCAAGTGAATATAGGACCATTTTTAACCCCTCTCTATTTTATTTCCATCCGCTATATTTGAAGAGTAAAATTGAGAATTGGATCTCGAATCATACTCTAAAAAACTCTCTATTTTCTATTACTGCCTCTACTCAATAATAGTTATCTAGTATTGACTTGACACATCTCTTAAGAAACAATAAATAATAAGAGAAATATTACTATATTATCCTTTAATTTTATTAAATTTAATGTTTAGATTAATGTGTTAGATGATAAATAATACTCCCTCCATTCACTTTTACTTGTCACACTTTGACTTGACACACCCATTAAGAAAATAATTATTGATATTGGTATTTTATTAAACTATCCCCTATTTAATGATGTCTTAAAAATCATTTAAAAAATAAGTATTTAATGTTAAGGGTAAAACATAGAATTTTTTTTTTTCTTAATATGTCAAAAGTGACAAGTAAAAATGAAAATTTATTTTAGGAATAAGTGACAAGTAAAAGTGAATGGAGGGAGTATTTAATTGCTAGGGTAAAATAGACACAAAATGTAAATTATCTCAAGATTTTCTAAATTGGACAAATATTATTGGACAACTATTTTTAGTATAATGAACAACTATTGTTGGACGGGAAGTAATAGAGAGATGAATACTAGTTCTCCAACCTCTCTATTTCACTTTTTCATTATTTTAAAATAATTTCTATTATCTTGTAATAAAATATTATTTCTCATAAAGGCTATTAGTTAACTTTCTAATATTCGTAATTCTTTTTAAATGTAATACGATATTTTAAAAAAATATATTATTTAATATATACTACTTTGATCTCGAATTAACAATATTTCAAATATTGTTTTTCAATTTTCATCACTTTAAGTGATAATTTGATATTATTATTAATTTTCACCATAAAGAATGCAGAAAATTTAAATGATAAGATGACAATTTTAATTTAAAAATACAATACATAACATAATAATTTAAATACAAAATAACAATACAATACATAACATAATAATTTTAAAAGCCCCAACAATAATATAGTAATTCGATAGGTCATTTTTAGATTTAGCAATATTCAGAAAGAATTAGTGTATGATCCAGAGGATTGTTGTGCTTGTTGATCCAGAAAGAATTAGTGTATGGAGGATGACATATTCCTTCAAGAGGCTATGAGTACTAGAGAAACATAATACTCCCTTCATTTCAAAAAGAGTAGTCTAGTTTGACTTGACACGAAGTTTAACAAAATAAAGAAGAATTTTGAATCTTGTGGTTCTAAATTAAAGTTATGTCAAATGTACAAAATTGTCCTTTAATCATGTGGTCTTAATCATATCGTGAAAAGCTGAAATTAAAATGTTACCAAAAAAGGAAAGAGGTCATTCTTTTTTAAACAGGAAAGTGAGTCATTCTTTTTGAAATTGAGGAAGTAACTCCTTTTTGTATTTTTCTAAAAGAAATAACTAAAAGAAGTTAGTTAAAAAAGGTAAAAAGAAATGGAATGCAAGAGGTATTAATGAAAACATGGACTAGACAATATTTGTGAGGGACATGTAGCTTGCAGGTGGAGGACCTGCAACGTGCATGTCCGACACATGCTAGAAATATATAATTAGCAACAACTCATCTCCCCTACATTCACACCGAAATTTCATAGATGGAGACTCGCGAAACGCAGTGAGGACATAATCCCATGCCTTCACATTCATTGCACCCACAACACGCATATTCCTTACATTGATTAACTCAGCGATAAACATGCCTCATATTACTTAGGCCAAAAATTCAACCTATTTTAGAACCTAAATGATACTCAGACTTCACAAAAGATCAATGAAGCTTTATTAAGCAAACTTAACGACATACCTTAAGAATGATGTTACCCATCAATCATCGAGAAATTTCAAGTCATACATACAATTAAGAACAGATAATCAGAAGGTATAATCAACTCTCACTCACAACCAATAGTCTCACCACTCATTATTATTGTTGATCCTATATTCCTAAGATACTAGAACAAAAACTTTGAAAAACTTGGTAAGAAATAAAAAAAATTTAAAGAGTATTTTCAAAAAAAAAAAAAAAAAAAAAAAAAAAAGAGTAGAGAAAATAGAATCAGAAACATATTAGAAATATTATACAAAATATTTTTTTCAAAAAGAAAATCGAGCACATTGAATGCACAGTGTGTCCTTAAGGAAATTATTCTCTTCAAGTACACGAGGTTAATGGAATATATCTTCCCAAGATAGAACGATCTTACTCACCGATGTATCGGTACCTATACCCACGGTGTCAGCGAACTACTCAACGACAGTAAAGTACACTTAGAATACTAGATTTAGTAGTAGAAGAAGAAGTCCAAAAAATTGGTTGTTTTTAAAATGAGAGGAAATCCATCTATTTAGAGACAACAAAGGGTACTGTGAATAAGTGTTTATTGTGACTTATCGGAAATGTCACAACCTTTCATAAAAGTCACAATTTTTCATAAAAGTCATAACTCTTCATAAAAGTTGTAACTTTTCATTAAGGTTACAACTCTTTATAAAGTTGCAACTCTTCAGTATCCATTCACATCTTTTAAAACTAAACAGTCCCCCACATGAATGGAGAATAACTCTAAGACAAAGAAACGGACAACTGTGTATACTTTACAAGAAAAAATGTCACGATCCAAATTTACAAGTCATGATGGCACCTATATTCCCAACCGATAGGTAAGTCAACACAATAATTTTACCAATTTATAACTAAATAGTGGGGTAAAAAGGTAAACAATGAGTAAAATATCTCTAAAACTAAGTCCTTTATAAATACGAAATGCGGAAAGCTAGAATACCACCCAAGAATTAGTGTCATAAGTACAAGAGCTTCTAAAATACGGTGCAAGTCTGAAACTAAAATGACAAGCCTAAACATAAGAGATATCCTGTCTGAAAACAAAAGCAACAGAATAAACCATAAAATAGAGGGGGTGTGGGCTACGGAACAGCCAAGCAGCTCACCACAACTCCAAGATACTCCAAGCTCGAACTCATAAAGCTCCATGAGAGGTGCTCGTATCAGGAATCGAATCTGCACCACAAAAGAGTTCAACAAGTGTAGTATAAGTACGAAACCACGTGTACCCAATATATCTCATAGATCGACAACGGAGAAGTAGTGACGGGAGTTCATATAAGAAAATCAGTTCTTTACTTATACAAGTCTATATTATACTTACAAGTCAAGTTTCACCAAATCGAGGTAATCAAATATCAAGTATTTTCCAACCACCAATAAAACATATAATCATCAAGAATGAAGGATGTCATGAGATGCAATGCCAATATGACACCATGAAATGATATGCCTCAGATACCAAGTATTCTCTCAACCGTATATACATGATACTCCTCGGAGATACATCGAGAGTTCATGACCCATGGGGGACTCGCGAGGTCCATATACTGATACGGACGATCTCCACATCAAATTATAATCTTAATATCTCACCATCCCTAGCACGAACGATCTCAACGTGCCCAACTTATACTCAATCTCATGTCAATGCATCTGCACAATATGATATCAATGAAAAGGAATGATGATGCATCTCAATCAAATATCAATATGATATGTAATCACCTCAGCTATCACAACTATACGGGTTTAATAAAGAACACAATCATACATAATAAATCAAGTCAATAATATATCAGATATTGTCCAAATATATGTTTTGGCATTCTCGGATTACAATACACATTCTATAGTAATAAACTTTCCCTTTATAACACCAGTACTCGTACCAATGCCCGTCACACCATTGGTACAAGACCTCCATCTTTCGCCCTTACCCATGGTCTATTCCATTTTTAATCTTTAATTAGAAAAAAGATCCTTTAATGAAGTCTGAAAGTCTTAACATACCTTAAATGCTGAACATGTGCCACGAATCCTCAAGTTTTGTCTTTCCTTTTCGTAGAGCTTCAGAATGTTCCCAATCTATCAATTATGCAATGTTCGTAAGTAAACGAATTTGTAGACACCTATATGCTATATTTCTATCCTAGACTCAAAAACTCACCAAAATCTATAATTAAGTTCATGAATCTTAGTGTTAACTATATATGTCAAGTCTCATATTCCTAAATTTTAAACCTAGGTTAAGTCTCAATTTTCCAGAATGTCATAAATCCAATAGTATTTATACAATTCAATACACCTAATATTTAATTACCTATTTCAATATATTAATAACTAAATTGGTAATATAAGAAACAATAATAAAATATTTAACTGGAGCCACTGTTTACGAAACCAGTGGCGGCGACATCAGAATCAAAAGGGTCAATACTTCCCCTTTTCATCACTTTTTATCCATCCTAATTAATCATTCCTAATAATTAACCAAAAAATTATTTACACCATACACCAGGGACTACATTGAACAACAACTACACCCAATTAACTTATCCCTTCTGTTCAACCCAATTCCAGCAATACATACTATTACTAATATCATCCAATCATATACAATTTACACTATAAAGCTTAATTGCATTATCTATTCACTATCATGCTTACCCAAAAATTTGCAATCATTATTCAATTAGTTCCCACTTAAAATTGTCACCAAATTGAAAATTTCCTCCAACTTTCTTTTCGAACTTACGTACAGCACACATTAATTGAACACCCAGTACCTTAAATCCCATTACGAAGAACTCAAAGTTGGAAGACTTACCTGAATGCAGTCTTCTCATCCGCAGGTAGGTTATCGCATCTTATTTTTTTTTCTAAAAAAATTATGTACACAAATTTCACTAATTATTTTAACAAGTATGAGCTAAATAGTATAGGGTCTTACATAAATTATGGACCTAGCCCATTGACCATCAACTAAAATTTATTATTTAAAATTTTACCAACTAACTAAATAATTGTAGTTATTGAATAGTTCATGTTTTTCATTTTATTTTTTTACGGGAAGAGTCAAAATAGTCCTCACTCTAAAAATGACCTAGCGGGTCGTTACAAAAAACTAATTGCATCTGGATAAGTAGGTTTCCCGTTGAATTTTTCATAGTTAACATATGTCAGATGTAACACCCCGAAAATTTCTTAGTCAACACTCGAATTATTCTTCATTTACTTGTAGGGTCATATCGGGTGATTCTTAAATTGCCCATATGTGTAAAGGTAAATTCTTTAGTGTGGGCATGATTTTGGATATCAATTAAGGTCATTAAAAACTCATAGCACAATGCTGAGTTGAAAGTTTCCTTACCAATTAAGTTTTGACGTAAGATTTTACTTGGGTCAAATTTAAACGGTCATATCTCTTAAAATATAAAGAGTTATGTGGCCCATAACCTATCAAATTAAAGATATTTGAATCTACTTTCCAACCCCACCAATTTCGAAATAATCCGAGTTTTGAGTAAAAAGTTATGACCATTTTAATAACCTGATACAGTGTAGTGACGGATTAGCCGACGAGAAAACATTAAAAAAGGTTGTTTTTGTCTTTTAACTCTAAGAAACCCCTAAACAAATTTCTTGACTAATTTCAGACTCAAAACAATTAGATTTTCATCTCTTAATTCATCATTCTCTTCTCTCTCAAACCCTAAAGCAAAACCCTAAGGAAAATCAAAGTAGAAGACTCCATTCAAGGTTCTTTCAATCCTTTTCAAGATTCTTCTTCAAGGTAAGTTTTTCCCCAATAATTTCATTATTTCCAACTCAAATTCCTTCATAAAATTATGAATGACTAATGAAAATCATAATTCTTGGCCATAGAGATTTCAAGAAACTAATTCAAGAAATATCAAGAAAAGTTTTAATGAAAACATGGACTAGACAATATTTGCGAGGGACATGCAGCTTGCAGGCGGAGACCTATAATGTGCGTGTCCAACACATGCTAGAAACATATAATTAGCAACAACTCATCTCCCCTACATTCTCACCTAAATTTCACAGATGAAGACTCACGAAACGTAGTGAGGACATAATCCCATGCCTTCACATTCATGGCACCTACAAAACGCATATTCCTAGCATTGAGTAACTGGGCGATAAACATGGCTCATATTACTTAGGCCGAAAATTAAACCTATTATAGTT
The DNA here is from genome assembly GCA_035578085.1 of Solanum pinnatisectum. Taxonomy (NCBI): domain Eukaryota; kingdom Viridiplantae; phylum Streptophyta; class Magnoliopsida; order Solanales; family Solanaceae; genus Solanum; species Solanum pinnatisectum. The sequence continues at coordinate 17,076,702 of CM069079.1, forward strand.
CCCTAAAGGATACTCAGACTTCCCAAAAGATCAATGAAACTTTATTAAGCAAATTCAACGGCATGCCTTAAGAATGATGTTACCCATCAATCATCGAGAAATGTCAATTCATACATACAATTAAGAACAAATAATCAGAACGTATAATCAACCCTTATTCATAACCAATAGTCTCACCACACATTATTGTTGTTGATCCTATATTCCTAAGTTACTTAGAACAAAAACTTTAAAGAACTTGGTAAGAAACAACATAAGTTACTTAGAACAAAAACTTTAAAGAACTTGGTAAGAAACAACAAAGTTGAAAGAGTATTTTCAAATCTAGAAAATTAAAATCAGTAGAAAAAATAGAATTAGAAACATATTAGAAATAATCTACAAAATATTTTTCTCGAAAAGAAAATTGAGCCCACTAAATGCACAGTGTGTACTTAAGAAAATTATTCCCTCAAGTACCCGAGATTAATGGAATATATTCTTCCAGGATAGAACTATTTTACTCACCGGTATATCGGTGCCTATATCCACGGTGTCAGTGAACTATACAACGGTACTAAAGTACACTTAGAATATTAGATTTAGTAGTAGAATAAAAAGTCCAGAAATTGGTTGTTTTTAAAATGAGAGGACATCCCTCTATTTATAGGCAACAAAGGGTAACGTGAATATGTGCTTATTGTGCCTAATCGGAAAGGTCACAACTTTTCATTAAAGTCACAACTTTTCATAAAAGTCACAACTCTTCATAAAAGTCGCAACTTTTCATTAAAGTCACAACTCTTCATAAAACTCACAACTCTTTATTTTTTCATTCACGCCTTTTAAAACCCAACAATCCCCACATGAATTGGGAATGACTCTAAGACAAAGAAATGGACAACTGTGTATACTTTAAAAGCAAGAACTAATTGCATCTGGATAAGCAGGTTTCCCGTTGAACTTTTCATAGTGAACATATGTCATATACACTAGGTCAATTGGTAAATTTGATATCTTTGAACCGTCGAGCTTTTGTGTATACCTAGACAACCACATGTCACACAATCAATCATTTACTTATTTCAGCCATCAACACCTCCTGGTTTCATGAGTGTATAGAGAAATGAGCTTTTTCCAATCATACTCTTTGAAGCGGCTTACACTTCACACTCACATAGGTGATTCCTAACTTTGTCATCGCGTATATACACTATTTGATCAAATCTGCCAAAATTAAAAATTATTAAAAAACTTTATGCTTTATTAGCTCATTAAAAAGCCTTAATATTTTATGTTTTTTTTTCTGAACATTTTCTTCATCACGAGAATGGAATGAGTTATTTGACAATGTCGAACTATTAGTCACAACTTTGTTTTCTCCTTGAACATAACTCTTGGGATCTCCAGTCTGCTGGGTAGAGTTACCGCCATGATGACTTGTCCTAAGCCTTAAGTCCATTCCCTTACATGATCTTTCAACTGCCTCTCTAGCTAGGCCTTTTGTTAGTGGATCCTACACATTATCTCTAGACTTTATATAGTCAATTGTAATAATTCCACTAGAGAGTAGTTTTTTAATGTTATTAAGTCTACGTCATATATGACGAGACTTTCCGTCATACATCATGCTCTATGCCTTACCTATTGCATCTTGACTATCAAAGTGTATGCATATTGATGCTAAAGATTTAGTCCAAAAAAGAATATCTATCAAGAAAATTCGGAGTCTTTCAAATTATTCACCGGCCTTATCTAGAGCAATAAGCTCAGAGATCATTGTAGAGCTAGCGATGTATATCTGTTGGAATATTTCAAAGAGACTACTCCTCCACCAAGAGTAGATACATAACTCATGGATTTTACTTCATTTGATATGGTGATCCAATTTGCATCATTATATCCTTTCAATATTGTTGGATATTTGTTATAATGCAAGGCATAGTTTTAAGTATGTTTTAAATACACCAAAAAAATTTTCATTGCCATCCAATGAGTTTGATTAGGATTACTCGTGAACCGGCTCAGTTAACTAAAAGCATATGCTATATTTGATTGTGTACACTTCATGATATACATCATACTTTCTAATACTCTAGCATAATTCAATTGTGAGTCACTTTCTTCTTCATTCATTTAAAGTGCAAAACTCACATTTATTGGAGTCTTGACGGTATTGAAATTTAAATATTTGAACTAGTAAAGTACCTTTTCAATGTAATGAGACTATGACAATGCTATACATTGTGGAGTTCTAAAGATTATTATACCTAAGATCTCATCATCAACTACAAGAAGTTGCTTTCTAGCATATGTTTAGTAACATTTACGCCATTAGTGTCTCTACGGATGATCAACATATATATCATCAATATAAAATAAACAATGACCTTGTGATTTGGAGTGTCTTTAATGTAAACACATTTATCACTTACATTATTCTTAAATCCATTTGCCAACATGGTTTGGTCAAATTTTCACATGACATTGCTTGAGTGCTTGTGTCGATCCATAAAGTGACTTAACAAGTTCGCACACTTTCTTTTCTTTACCAGAAACCACGAAACTCGGGTTGTTTCATGTAAATTTTTCTTCCTCCAATTCTCCATTTAAGAAGTTGTTTCCATATTTATTTGATGTATTTGAAGGTCACATTTACTGCAAAGAGGAAGATCAATCAGCTTCCAAGTATGATTGCTCAAGTTAAATCAATCTTACTATTGATCACTTCTTTTCAAAATGATGAATTCGCAAAAGACATAACTTCTTTAAATAACATGAGACTTATTTTCAAGAAGAAATGTTACAAAATTAGATCTGAAGGAAGTAGATGTCCTTTGACATTTACTACGTCTCTAAATCTATTTATTAAGTACATTCTCCTTTGGTTCTTTTCAAGTTTTTTTAGACCCTTCACTAGACAACTCAAGTCTAGTTTTGTACTCCACAGTCTTAGGTTCTATTTTGATCCTTTTGGGGATATGAACTTGAACTTTTGCTAGACACCCCCACACTTTGTAGTATTTTAAGTTGAATTTCCTTCCTTTCCATTTCTTATATGAAATAGACTGTGCTTTGAACAAACAAAATTCTTTGTTGCTTCCTTTCTCAATAGACAAAACTTTTAGTTATTTCCTGTTGCTGTAAGGATAGCTTCCCCATAAAAGTTTTGTAATAAACCTAAACTTATAAGTAAAACACTCAATATTTCCTCAAAGTTCGATTTTTCCTTTCTGCAATTTCGTTAGATTGAGGTGAGTTTGGGCAGTAATTTGATGGATAATTTTATTTTCCAAACATATTTCTACAAAAGAAGATTCATACTCTCCATCCATATCACTTCTTATTCTCTTTAACTTCCAATCTATATTGCCAAAATGTTTATATTGTTTTATCCTTACCATTCAGTAATAGACATAACAGTATCTAGTTTAATTGTCAGTAAAAGTTATGAAATACTTTTTTCCACCACAAAATGGTGTGAACTTCATATCACAAATGTCAATGTGAATCAACTCTAAGTGATTAAAGTTCCTTTCAACAAACTTATAAGAATGCTTAACATGATTAGTTTTCATAAGATTTTGTAATTGACATGTCTCAAGCGTTCATGTCAAGAATAGTTTGACTTAAGCAAGTAAGAAAAAATAGAAATATTGAGTTTGAAAAGACCCTCCATGAGCGTAACACCTCGCAACTCTACTCGTAGAATCTGAACCGTTTGTTGTAAGTATATAAAATTCAAACGGGTGGTGTCCTACTTTTTCATGTATTCTTAGGTTCTTTAACAAATATTGTAATGCGTATCGGAAGAGATTTCGGATCGTAACAGACCTCTAACACCAAGCCGAATTTAAAGCATTTCTATCGGCTAAGTTTTCTCATGAGTCCATATAAGGGTAAACTTTAAACAACCATATCTCTTAGAATATTAAGAGTTAGGTGACTTATAAACAATCAAATTAAAGATAAATTAGTTCTCTTTCCAACGCCTCCAAGTTTGCATTAGTCCAAGTTTGAAGTAAAAAATTATGTCTGATTTACTAGAGGTGCTCTAACATGGAATAAGATTCACGATGGCTCCGCTATACGGAGTGAATACGGACCTCACTGTCCGCTGGAATAAAATTTCGACTTCTAGCTCTTAATATTTACTTTCTATAGGGTATTTTTGTCCCAAAACCATTAGAGAGTCATCTAAATAACCCTAACCGTGTAGAAAATTAGTTTCTCATAATTAAATCCTCATGTTCACTCCTAAAATTCTACACTCAAGAACTTAAGAATCATCAAGGGTAGGGTTCATCTTTCAAAATTCTCCATCAAACTTCCCTACTAAGGTATGTAAGGCCTCAATGAGAGTATTCATTCTCTCTCATGCCTAAAGTATTTTGATTCTCAATAATTTGACAAGATTGTTAGAAGCAAAGCTTGGACTTTTTATGAATTTATAATTTTCTTCAGAAACTCTTATTTTCATTGTTTCACTTTGATTTTGAAACCTTATGGTATCGATTTAGCATGATTTTTGTGGTCATTCAAACTCTTATGGATTTTAAGCATGAAAACAATTATGATATGAATTACAACCTAAATACATGTTATTTTAAGATATGACTTTTGAGCTTAAGATGATAAGTGATTTTCATACCTTTGAGAAGTCACATAACTATGCGCCAACGTAGGATTATGTTTCACCGCTTTATTGGTTCACCTTCTGGCCCTAAGAGACTCATATTAGTGGATCCACATTGATATGATATTGTTTTATATTCTGGAAAGGTATAGGACAGCCCTCCCAACTGGGTTAGCTATTGGACATCATGAGCTCACATTGTGTATGTCGGTTATAAGAAACTCTCAAATTATGCAAATTTCATAATATGATTTTTTGTCTATGGTTCATTTTAAGTATGCTATTTTATGTATATGATTATGCAAGAATACTGAAAAGGACTCAACTATATGTATATGTACCTTTGAAAAGAGATTTTTATGACACTTGATCATGGTCTCCAATTGTTTACTCTTCAACCCTTTTACTATACATATGATCTTGGAAATCATTTTCACTGTATTTTTCATGATTCTTTAAATGATTATGATACTATCATCCCTTACTTACTCAGTACATTCTACTTACTGACGCATACATTTCTCTACGCTGAATTCTTTTATGATGTAGATTTGGAAATTCACACTCAGATTTGTGGCTAGTGAAGTTGCAACACTCTCAGTTAGCTTTTGATGAGCCCTCCTCATTTGGAGACTCTGTTTTTTAGACTTTCAACTTTTTTTCCTATGTTGTCTTTGTTTTGAGGTAGTTGGTGGCCATGTCCTAGAAAACTTATACTTTCATTCTAAAGTAGTAGAAACTTTATTCAGACATTAATAATGTAGTCTCATGGAGTGTATTGAATTCTTTATTAAGCATATGTTTCAGTTTCCGTAATAGTTCATATGATATGCCTTAAATCAAAGGTTAGCCTAGGATCATTCTTTGTCCTAGGTACTGTGTCTTGACTGGGGTATATACTCAGGTCGTGACAGTGAGGTAACTTTTTCTCACAAATATTTCTCTCTTTACTTTTTATAACTTTATCAGATACAGAAATTGCTTAGAGTCTGTGTTAAGGTTTTGCCCTGATTTTCTTACCTTATTTGAAGTTTATTTTTTTTTTCCTAAAAGAAAAAGACAAAACATTACCATAAATGTTTTAATTTTTCCTGAAAGGAAAATATTAATTTTCTTTCATATTTGGTTTATTCTTTCCTTAGAGAAAAAGTTAGGAGATCTATAAATTGAAGATCTCTCTTCTCATATCAAAAACACATAAGAACATCCACAATGTAGTCAATAAAGAGTTTTGTTTATGGGGAGATTTTTTCCTACACATATTTTTTTTTTTTTAGTATTAGTTTTCAATATGTAGGTCGCTTGACCAAACCATATTAATAATATATCTTTAATATGTTTTTATTTGTTATCTAATTTATCATATCTATGATTTGCAATTGTAAGCTTCCGCATGACGCCCTAATCACCTTCATAACCCAACAAGTGGTATCAGAGCATATGGTTCAATGATCTAATGGTTCAACAAGATTGAAGAAAGGTTCAAGTGGTCTCAAATCAATTTGCAACAAATTTGATGATAATGAAGATTTTTGTCGAGCTACATGTGGAGAAGAGATTAAACCCATATTTTCAACATTCCTGTTGCTGCAATTTTTAAAAATAAAAATGAAATATTTTAAAACCATTTTTAACCCATATATTTTAAACCTTGTTTTTAACCATGGCAAGCAGCAGTGATGAAGACTATGCGAAGAACGAAGATATCATGCATGTGAAGAAGACGGATCAAGTTTTGTCAAGAAAATCCAGCCAAAAAGGGAGATTTGTTAGGGTTTTGCCCTGATTTTCTTACCTTATATGAAGTTTATTTTTTTTTTCTAAAAGAAAAAGACAAAACATTACCATAAATGTTTTAACTTTTCTTGAAAGGAAAATATTAATTTTCTTTCATATTTGGTTTATTCTTTCCTTAGAAAAAAAGTTAGGAGATCTATAAATTGAAGATCTCTCTTCTCATATCAAAAACACATAAGAACATCCACAATGTAGTCAATAAAAAATTTTGTTTATGGGGAGACTTTTTTCTACACATATTTATGTTTTTTTAGTATTAGTTTTCAATATGTAGGTCACTTGACCAAACCATATTAATAATATATCTTTAATATGTTTTAATTTGTTATCTGATTCATCATGTCTATGATTTGCAATTGTAAGCTTCCGCATGACGCTCTAATCACCTTCATAACCCAACAGTCTGTACCCTGCCAGATATCCTTTGTAGAAGAACTTTTTAATAATCTTCAATTTGGTTATTGCATAGTAACCCATGAACATAGTTTCATTGGGTCCAAAAAGAGCATATAACCCAAATTCTTCTTCAACAACACAAACATGACATATCACTTTTCACCAATTTTCATATCTATACAAATAATTGTATTTTAATAGACATATCTTTTCATGAAAAATTACAACATTTTAAGTGACGCTCTTTCATAAAAGAATACAACTATTCCGAACAAGTATCTATCTATCTATCTATCTATCTATCTATCTATCTATATATATATATATATATATATATATATATATATATATAGATATAATTTGGTAGTTTCATACTAGTCATACCATGTACTAGTAAAAGAGAAACTCAATGACCACAATATCAAATATACTCCAAGAATTTTGTGGCTCTAACTTAATACAAGAATGTCATTAAATTTCATATCTTGTGCTTCAAATTTAAACTAGACACTAAGTCTACTTTCAACTATTTGAAAATAATTTTTCACATATTTGTTTTCCATGCTTTAAAATTTATACTATCAAAATGTCATTGACAACGTAAAGCCTCATTTGAAAATAATATTTTACAAAAGAATTGTAGTGCTTCAACTTCCCTTGATCATCTTTATAAAATGCCAAATACCATTCCATAGAGAAAAATATTGCAAAAACAAAATCACTGACTTTATGTCGCTAGTCTTTTTTTTTTCTTTTTGTCACAATTAGACAGAGTACTTAGTATTTAGAATATTAAAAATAAAGACTATAACTTTGTATAACTTTTCTACTTAGCGATAAAATTTTTATATTCTTCAAAACATAAACTAAATGAACTTTGAATGCTGATGAAATTTTTATGACTTCAAATCAGTTTCAAATTCAGACAGCAGAAAACCAAGAGGTTTTAATATCCAAAGCCAAAAGTACAACACTATTTCTCTTGTTAAAAAGCCTTAATATTTCTGACGAAGTTTTTATGTATTCTTCAAATCAAATGCACAGTCTAACTATTCCAGTGACGTTTTCATATTCTTCAAATTGAAGAAGTAGAAAATCAAGAGATTTTAGTCTCCAAAAATCAGAATTAGAAAATCACAAAGATATGCTTTTCTTTTCAAATAGCTTTTCAACTAAAACATTTTATATCACTTAAATGTTTCAATAGTTTGACATAATATCTTATTAAACTAAAATATGTATATCCCATTCTGTAAACTAAAGAATTTAAAAGCAACACTATTTGTCAACAAAATTCATTAAAGAATTTATGGTTTGGAGATCTTTTACCAAAGACACACATGATAAATATCAAAATAATTAACTTTTAGAAACAATTTTCCTCCTTAGACAAATAATAAGAAGGTTACCTAGTGTAATCTTCCACTGGAATACCACCAATTCTTCTTGTACATTATCACTCCGGCCTTGCTAAATAGGGCATCAAATTTTGGACATGTAGTGCAACTATCTGCTACTCTGTTTCCCTCAATTAGTAGAATACAAAAATACCAACAATATAATAATTTCCTTAAGATTGTTGTTGATCATGTATTCTTAAGATACTTAGAACAAAAACTTTAAAGAACTTGGTAAGAAAGAACAAAGTTTAAAGAATATTTTAAAAACTAGAAAATTAAAACCAATAGAGAAAATAGAATCAGAAACATATTAGAAATAATGTACAAAAACATTTTCTCAAAAAGAAAATCGAACCCACTGAATGCACAATTTATCCTTAAGGAAATTATTCCCTCAAGTACCCGAGGTTAATGGAATATATCCTCTCAGAATAGAATGAACTTACTCACTGGTGAATCGGTACCTATACCCACGGTGTCAGCGAACCACTCAATCGCAGTTTAGTAGACTTAAAATACTAGATTTAGTAGTAGAAGAAGAAGTCCAGAAAATTGGTTATTTTTAAAAGGGAAAAGGGTCAAAAATGCCCTTAAGGTATTGGAGATTTGGCTCAAAAATGCCCTTCTTCCATCTATTGGAACAAAAATGCCCTTCCATCCACCTATTTGGATAAAAAATGCCCTTAGAGTTAAATTTAAGCCTATTACTCTTACCTTTAACAGAAGCTGATGTGGAAAATATATATATTTTTAATTAAATATGTGGAATTATTTTATTGGTCCACATATAATTAGACTCACTTTCATTCATAATCATTCATACCCATTAACCCAAATCCAAACCCATTTCTCCCACTTTCTTCATCTTTCTTCTACAAAATTATTTGGAGGATTAATAAAATAATATCAAAACAATCAGTAAAAGAACATGATGTTCCAAGCATTTCTCAGAAATTTTCGAAGTCTTTCATGAGCTAATTGGAGATTGAACTCCTCCTCTACTGTTAGAGGCTCCAGTTTTCTTGAAATGTAATAAACATGGCTCGATTCGATGAAAAGTAGAATCGTGTCTTGCTTCCATGGGAGGTAAATTAATTTTTTTTTTCCAGAGAATGATGATATATAGAAATTTTTATAACCTTTTTTCAAAGATCCAAGAATACCGAAAGAATTTGATAGCATTTTATTAATCCTCCAAATAATTTTATAGAAGGAAGATGAAGATGAAGATGAAGATGAAAATGAAGATGAAGATGAAGAGCACTACACCATTTTAGGTCTACGGCCACACTAATTCTACACAACGCTTTTAAAATGTTGCCTAAGATACTTTTGGGGACGCTTTTAAAGCGTAGCCCAAATTTTTAACTTTTAGCTACGATAATATTGGCAACACTTGTAAAGTGTACTCTTTAATGGTATAAGCTACACTTTATAAGCGTTGTTACAATATGATATAATTGGCAACAACAATTTACATATATGACCACACTTTTAAAGTGTCCTATTTTTATAATAGTAAAAACAACACTTTACAAATGTGGCCTTAATGTTTTCACTAAAATATTATATTCCCTCCAACATTTTTAACATCAAAACTTGTTCTCCCTCCAATTTTTATTGGGCAAAAAAAATAATTGATAAAACATTAAAACCTTTTTTCCTGCCATTTCCCCAAAGCTATTGTCCTTATCTAAACCTTCTCCTCTTCTCTCTGATTTCTCTCAATTTCTCTAGGGTTTTTTGTGGTAGCAATGTATTGGAGAAGAAACAATGGCATCTGTGTTGATTGGAATCACCAGCCTCGTCGGCATCGGCGTTTGGAAGCTCAAATTTTACATCGTCAACTCCATCAATGGTGGCATTGATGTGTATGGAGCTATGGCATGCGTGTGCTGGACCATTAATTTCTTTGCCGAAGATGTAAGTATACCTACCTCTAGGTTACTTGGAACATCTCTCTAAGTATCCATCCATAGCTTTCTTTTCTTAGTGCCAATTTTGTTGAAAATTTGGTTCGTGAGTGAACTTAAATTTCAGGTAACACTCTGATATGTTTGTGATTTTCTCAAGCAAACAGTGATCTTGTAATGTTTAAGCTGGCTGGGCAATGGCGTATCTCCGCCATCCTGCCCTTGTTTTCGTCATGCCTAGAATAAGAACACTGATGTATCTGCTAGTTTCACCACTGGTAATTGTCAAGTAAAGCTCTAGAATTTTGCAGAGAAGTTAGGTTTTATGATAGTATCTGTTGTATATAGGCGAAGAGGGGTGTTACTTTTTGCTCCCTTGTTGTATATATCTGGAATTTTGTTATATATGGGTGCTTTAGGCTTAGATGCATCTCATACAAGTGGTGGGGGCACCAGACTGGCACCAATTGGATCAGTTTATAGGAGCCCACAGGTTTTTGAAAATCTTTGGCCATTAATGGAGGCTGAGAACAATGGAAGCTCTAATTTGGTAATCTACTTACACAATTTATTCTCTTTCATTTCCTAGGTTTTCTTTTAGTGTGATTGAATTTCGGATATAATGTTACATGTAAGTTGGCTTGTTTGGTTAGATTCTGAAACCACAATTTTGAACATGAAATCTTATAAAGGTAACTTGTGAACTTTAATCATGAGAATACATTTGAAGTGTAATGAGCTTTTAGTAGAGTAAAGTAGTTATTTTGTTGCTTGGAATCTTCCAAAAATGTCAAGGGGTGCATGTTTGATTCTCAAAAATTAGTGCATTTTTGGTGAATCCAACACGAGTGTGGCATCGAAAGTGAAGATTATGCACAACTTAGGCCACTCACTTATTTGTTCTTTCTTGTGTTATTCAATGTTTGATTTATTTCTTTTGTACAAATATTGATTCTTCTCTTGATAGGCATATTGCATCCTAAAGTGGATGTTCATGCTGAAATACAACCTAATTAATATGTTGCCTCCCCCCTCTCTCTGCATTTTAGCGGGACTCACCATTTTGGTATACTATATTGAGGATCACAAAACTCATACCTAGTGCAACTAAAGCTAATTTAGACATTAATATCTATAGTTTATGGTTGTAAGTTAGATCGTGGCAATGATTTGCTTGGTCTTTAGTTGTGCTTTAGATTGAGTTTTGAAAAATTTGTGCTTCATTTTGTTGGCTTCTAAATTATTTGTGCTTAGTATGAGTAAGAATGTATGAAGAGTTTATCTGAAAGTGTGTAAATGTATTAGGAATTTTCTATTTTCACATTGATTGAGTGATGTTTGTGAGTTGAGGGTGTGAGGCACCTCACATTTGAATAACTTCTAGATCATTTTTTATGTGATTTGCATCTACAATATACTCTGTCCTAGATACAACATTGCAAAAATGTAGTTCGTTACTGATCATGTAATTGTTTTGTTTCTTTTCTCCCAGATTTTGCACTTTAATTTACCGAAAGAGTCTAATCTGGAGTACATATAGAAATAGATTTATAGGTTTGGTAAATAGATTTCATTATTGTTACTTGCTGTGAGATCTTATTAGCATACATATGAAAGACAGCCACTAAGAGTTATGTTTCCCATAAAAGTACCACTTACTTTGAGTTGCCCAAGATCCTATTGTTCGGTGTAAGAGTAGTTACTTGTCTAGTGATGCAACAACGTATAGTTTACATAGAAGAAAGTGCTATAATCTCTGGAATAGCAGGTACCTCATCTGATGGAGCAGAGAACACCACAGTTGTTGCATCTGGGATAAGCTTAATCAATGTTGCAGCTAGTTCATCGATTCTCCTTCGAGTAGGGAAAGACTCACCTCCTCCGACACAAATAGAGCAGTACTCATGATACAAATGGTTCTTTGCACGAATACCATGCTATTTATGGCACAAAGAGAGCAGTTGAAGTTATATGTCCTGCCGTAGTCTCTTGCGCTGATATTTTTGTGTTTGCTACAAGAGATGCAGTTGTATTAGTAAGTACATATCCCCTACTAAGAAATTACTGTAGTACAAGTGTAGATATATATAAATGTTAACAAAATTCAAAATCAATTGAAGATGTTAGTACTAAAGTATAGACTATAACAATATTGTAACAGATCATCCCACAAGTGATATTTGTCCGTTTTAGGCCTAGTCCAACATGTCTTTAAAATGTGTCTTTAGGATGTATTTCTTTATATACTCAATATCTCTCTAGTGTTTTATGATGTGGATTTGCCTAGAGTGTCACAAATACTATATTCTAAAATCTTATAGCTAGTTGTTTTTTCAGTTAGGAGGACCTTCCTGGAACGTGCCTAAAGGAAGAAAAGACAGACGAATATCAAGAGCTAGTGAAACAACACTGCTTCCAAAGCCTACATTCAACATTTCTCAATTCCAACAAAGCTTCAATCAAAGAGGTCTCTCACTAGGCGACTTAGTGGCTCTCTTAGGTCAGCATAACAAATGCTTCCAAAAATTTCACGAGTTAATATCTTAAATGGTCAGTCAACTTACATCTGGTACGACTATACATTTTCTTTCTCTTGCAGGTGCACACACTCTAGGATTTACCCATTTCTTATCATTTATGAACCACATATACATCTTCAATGCCACACATGACATCGATCCTACACTACGCCCATCATTTTCAGCAAGCTTGAAGGTCATATGTCCACTCAAAAACGGGGCAAAAAACGCAGGAAAACCAATGATCCTTCACCAAAAACATTTGATAAGACTCACTACAAGCTAATTCATGAAAAGAAAATGGATCATTCATTGCTGACTACACAAAAAATGAATAATCAAGCGGACCTTACTGAAATGTGCCTAACGGAAGAAAAGATGGACGAATATCAAGAGATGATTAGTGGTGTGTTTTATTTAGACATGTTATTATCATATTGCGGAGAGTGTGACTCCACTGTCTTGTTTCAGGTATGTCTTTTCCTCCTCCTCGTCCTCCTTCATATTCTTCTTCTATTGCGAGTGCGAGTGTAAGGAGATGTCAGTTTTTTTTTTCAATTCTTGTTACAGTTACTCTGGACAGTTTTCTAAGAGGGGATGACATTTATTTTTCAGTTCTTGGTCGTCGTTGCTAAATTCTTTTTATTTTTCCCAATTCTTGGTTGCAGTAGCAGGATAATTTGTATCTGTATGGACATTTTGGTCTTGTTGCAAACATAGAAGTATTGTTGACTTGGAATGCAATATGGAATCTCTTCTCTGTCTTATGGTGTCATCCTGTATTAGTATATCTAAATTGTAACCTGCAATCTGTAACTCAATAAATCTGCATACTGGAATTGTAATATGCAATCTGGAATTAATCTGAAACTGTAATATGCAATCTTGAATTAACTGAATCGTAACTGCAACTGGAATTAACTGAACCGTAATCGCAACTGGAATTAACTGAATCGAAATGTAATCTGCAATCTGTAATTTGGTTTTAATTTGCCTCAGAATCTGCAAAGTGAACTCAAAAAATCTGCTGTCTGCAATCTGCAATTTGGAACTGCTGCAATTTGGAATTAATCTGGAACTTCTTGCCTCTTCTATAACAGCTGCAATCTGATTTTGTTGTACATTTTAAATGTGTAGGGAAATGGAGGTGATCAAATTTGAAGGGTCGCCACAAGTCAATTTGATCTCATTGAAGTGGATGATGAAGAGTTTTTCAACTATTGTAAAAGTTTGAATACATTATGTTTGATTTTGTGAAATATATTCATTGCTAGCTAGTATATTGAACTATTGTAAGAGTACTTTTTGAACTATTGTGTACACATATTTAGAATATTGCTTTATAAGTATGTGTATGCACACAAGACATACTATCTTTTGAAGTTTATTGCAAATCTATATATTTGAATTACTTATTAGCCAATTTATTGCTTGAGATTATTTATTGCAAAACAATATTGGTGTTTTTTAATTAGAAATTGTGGCATATAAATATTTTATAGCCAAAATAGTATTACCACACTTAAAAGTGTAGCCATAGGGCCATAAATTGTGGTATGCACATGGGCAAGGACTACACTTCAAAGTGTTGTCATACATTAGATGGAAGAGGCAACACTTTAAAATCGTTGTCATACATTAGATAGAAAAGGCAACACTTTAAAATCGTGGGCAATAAGGAAGCAAAGGCCACACTTGAAAGTGTAGTTGTATGAGATAGAAATGTTGCTATATGAGGCACATCAAAGCGTTGCCATTTTGCCTTTTAGGCTACGCTTTTAAGCGTAGCTGATAAGCCAACACTTGAAAAGTGTTGCCTAAACTCTAAGGTTACGCCTCTTTTGGCTACCCCTGGAAAAGTGTTGCTTAAAGTTCAAAAGTGTAGCCTTTTATCAAAGGCCACACTTTTTGCTAGTTTAGGCTACACTTTACTAGTGTGGCTGTAGGCCTAAAATGTTGTAGTGAGATGAAGATGAAGGTAGAAAGAGTTGGGTCTTTAGAAATGGGTTTGGATTGATGGGTATGATTGGGAATGAAAGTGGGTCTAATTATATGTGGACCAATAAAATAATTCCACATATTTAATTAGAAAATATATATTTGTCATATCAGTTTCTGTTAAAGGTAAGGGTAGTTTTAGGCTTAAATTTAACTCTAAGGGCATTTTTTATCCAAATAGGTGGATGGAAGGGCATTTTTGATCCAATAGATGAGAAAAGGACATTTTTGAGCCATTTCCAATACCTTAAGGGCATTTTTGACCCTTTTCCCTTTTTAAAATGAGAGAAAATCTCTCTATTTATAGACAACAAAGGGTAGTGTGAACATGTGCTTATTGTGCCTTATCATAAATGTCACAACTTTTCATAAAAATCACAACTTTTCATAAAAGTAACAACTGTTTATAAAAGTCGCATTTTTTCATTAAAGTTGCAACTCTTCGTAAGTCGCAACTCTTTATTTTCCATTCAGATATTTTAAAATCCAACAATATAAGATATGAAAACAAAAACACGAGTCACAAATAGCACACAAAATTGTGAGCCTCACCCCACCACAAATAAACACCATTTGTCCTTAAATGCAAATAACAAAATATCCAGAATGTCAATTAAAGAAAGACAGAGATGGAGGTAAAGAAAAAGCCTGTCTACTTAGTTGCTCCATCTGTCTAGGAATCAGTGCCGATGTGTCAGCCTGGAATTTGATAATGCTCTAGGAGCTTCTTCAGAAGATTCAGCGGCAACTGACTTACTAAGATTGTCCAAGTCATGAGCCGCCAAAAAGGAATGGATGGATGTGAAGAATCCACGTCTCCACGAGGGAATAGTAGGGTCTTGAGGATTTTTTCCTTTGTTGGAAGTAGGATTCTTGCCCTCATTATCCGTTTTGGAAGGATTTGTTGCCTTTGTATTTTTCCTGAATTTTTTCTCGTTTGTTTGTTGGGGTGGCATATCTCTTCCAGCTACTTTCGGCCTAGCCATTTCCGCAAAGCTTTGAGAAAAAGTTAAAAAGTATTCACACAAAAGCAAGGCAGTTCAATTGCAGAATCACTTCGCCAAACTAGTTGGTGAAACGCACAACTACTTAGGCGGTTCGCCGAGTGCAGTGCATGAGAATACAAGGGTGCAGACAAAGGGCAAACTAGAAGTCTTTCGGTGAGACACCGATTGCGTTCGGAGACATCATGCTTTTCGCCGAAAGTTATAAAATTCAACATCATATTTAGCATTAAATTAAAGGCGAGATTGGGATGTTAGGCGAACCGCCTAGTGGTTCGGCGAGCTTGACCCAACTCGCCAAATGACCCAACGTGCCTGCTTTTGACCCAACTTCCCGAATTCAACCCCGCAGCCCCTGAAAACAAAATTAAGGCATGTACAACTCAAATTAGGCTTAGACCCAGTGACAATCATGCACAACCCATGATTTTTCATCCAATTTAAATCGCAACCTTCAGGAATTAACTATTTAAATTAGTACGGGCAAAATTTGCGAACCTAACAGGCAAACAAATATTATAATCCTACTAGAGAGGCCCAGCACACATCATCAAAGTAATGCCATTTCATTTGAGTACAACTTTCAATACAAGAAGCTTAGGGCTTGGAAACTAACCTTTGGTGCCGAGTAAGATGCAATTGAGATACTAGGTGGCAATGCAATCCAACTTCGAGCACAACTCAATAATTAACATATAATATAGACACAGAGATATAAAAGTAGAGGTGCAGTTGTGAGTTTGAAGAATGAACAGTGAGGGAGCTTTAAGGAGTTTAAGCAATTTAAGCCTTTGATTTTAAAGATCGTCCAATTTTCTCTCATTCGGCGACATTAGTCATGATCACCGAATTATTAGGCGACGTGCCGAATCTTCACTTACCTCGCCGAGTTTTACAGAACTCCCAGTCAATGTTGGGAATCCAAATGGTGGTAAGGAATGGGATTGCTAGACAGGTTGGTGATTTGCCAACAATTTCTTGGGCTCATCGAGTTTTACAGGTTCTAGATTAAGGTTGCCTTGAGCTCAACGGTGGACTGGATTGGGGTCGCTGACATCTTCGGTGAATCGTCGAATGAGGCTTTTTGTTCGCTAAAATCCTTCTTTCCTAACACTTGCCGCACTATAGCCAGCACAACCAACACACCATTATTTTTAAAACAAACTTAAAATAATAAAAAGGGTTTTGGGTTGCCTCCCAAACAGCGCCTTAGTTAACATCGTGGGACGACTCAAGTCCACCTTCAAACCTCATTTTTGGGCACTAGGTAAACTCCCTTTTTGTCTCGAATTTAAGTGAGACGACATCTGACCCATTTGGGTCTCCAGCTGCTTGATTGATAGGAGGTAACAGTTTGGCTAAGGGTCGACACATCCTCTTTCATCTCTTTCAAGATCTTGTCTGAACCTTTAAATTTATTGAGGATACAAGAAAGCATATCCTCAGACCTACCACCCTCTAAATCCTTTGGCTTTTGGTGCTCGTGGGGAGGCACATACTTGTCCATCTCCCCATCCTTCCAATTAGGATTTTGATCTCTCCATTCATGATCCTTCCATCCTTAATCTCTAGCCCAACCTTGGTTACCGCCCTACCTTGGGTAGTTTGAATGATAAACACCACCTTGGTTGGCTAGGAAGTTCACTTTCTCATTATACAAGGCTTCAACTTTTGCCTCATCAGGATTTGCATACCCGACCCCACAACGTTGACACCACGGGCACCAGCCCCCATGACATTTTTAGTTAAAATGTCAAGATGTGTCATGATCTTTGCCATTTTTTGGTCTCTCTCATTATCTTTTTCCATCTGCTCCTTGGATAGCTTGGATGTGAGAGGGGAGACTTGGTCTTCACGAGTGTACCATGCCCTATTGATGGTCGTCATGCCATCTAAGAGTTGGGCTGCAACTGCATATGGTTACTGCATCAGGCCTCCAGATGAAAGTTGATCAGTGACACCTTTATTTATCGAATCTAGGCTTCGGTAAAAGTACTGTAGCAAGACATTGTCGGGCAGACCATGAGTCGGGCATTGTAGCACCAACTTTTCAAATTGCAGCCAAGTCTCATGGATTGGCTCGCCCTCCAAATGCTTAAAGCTTTGGATACTATCCCGAAGAATCATCATCTTCGAAGGAGGGAAAAATCGCACATTAAATGTGGTTACCAATTCTTCCCAAGAAGTGATGGATTTGCGAGGCAACTCCGCCAGCCACTTGCATGCCTATCCCATCAACGAGAAAGGGAATAGCCTTAACCAAACTGACTCCCGAGAGATGTTTTTGAAAGAGAATGGTCCGCACACATCCACGAAGTTTCGGAGATGTTCGTGAGGATCCTCATGAGATAATCCACTGAAAAGTCCTTTTAGTTGCAAGAATTGCAACATGGTGCTCGTTATGTGGAACACTAGATTTTCCTCGGCTGGAGGTAAACGGATGACCCCAATACCTCCCATGAGATGGGGTCATTAATGTTGGGCTCTTGGACATCGTTGAGATTTCTAATGTCGTCTTGGTGGCCCACTTGGTTGCCGTTGCTGCCATTAACACTCATGCTTTTTGTTTTCAACGCAAACAATAGAAACAAAACTAAAAATTAAGTAAGTAGAACTACAACTAAGAAGAACAAAAATTTTTACTAAACTAAGAATTCTCAAGTAACACCACTCCTCGGTAGCGGTGCCATTTTGATGTTTGCATAATCAAGACACAACTTCCAATGCAAGTTTCTACGATCGTACAGTAGTAAAGTAACCCAACCAAGGGTTGGGGTCGAGTCCCAAGGGAGTGGACTTGAGAATTAATAGAAAAATAAAATTTAATTCTAATTAGTCATAGCTAAAAACATTTTCGAATATAAACATGTTAAATCTAAGGGGTGACGCAAGCGTCAATTATCAATGGGGGGTTTGTAAACATGTAAAGAGCAAAAACAACAAAAATAAAGAGAGATACGAATATGGAGATAGGGTTCTTGGGATGTGATATGAATACAGGAAAATCTAAACTATTGGGTACATGCTTTTGATAATAAATCCATTGAATATTTGTGACTAGGCTTGACTATAGTGGGGGAAATTCTCTCTCGAGCAACTTACCCTGAATCAAATGGTTCCTCTCAGACACCCACTTGTTGCATGAAGAACAACCTCTGCCTTAGCCCACTCACTCTCTCAAGCTGATTGTGTGGGAGAAGGACTAGGGTTCACTCTCTCGAGCTGAACCTCATGTCGACCCAATCCCACTGGCCATCAATTTAGTAGTCTTAGTTTTACGACCTCTCTCTCGAGCAAGTCGAAAACACAAAGGTGAAATTGTGTTTGCAACAATAATTTCATTAAGTTCCACCATAACTACTAAATGAAATCACATCTAAACAACTAATAAATCATCAACAAGCAAGACTCAATAGAAAATTTAACCCATATTCAAAAAATCACACCCCAAGAGTTGGGGTTTTAGCTAGACATGTAAAAGAGATAGAAATTATCCAAATATGAGTTTGCATTCAAATGGGTATGAAGATTTAAGTCTCAAAACAAGCCAAGAGTGAAGAATCCATAAGACCCAGGTCCAAATTCTTGGAGTTGAATCCCTTTGAATCTTCAAGTTCTTCAAAATCCTCTTCAAACTTAGAGCTCAAAATTCTATGTTAAAATTTCTATATTAAAAATCTGATGTTAAGCTACAAATCTCAACCAGTATTTATAGTTTTCAAAAATCTATACTACAACAGATCATTCGGCGCCGTTAGTCGAGATCGCCGATCAACTCGGCGATTCGCCCTTTGGTAGGTTACATCGTTGTCTTTTTCTGTCCTTCAGCATCGTCGTGTTTTGGATCATTGGGCGACATAGTACTGCTTCGCGGAACTGCTCGGCGACACGCCGACTGCTCCATTTCACTGCCGATTTGATCTTTTCCTTCAGGGCTTTGTACACCGAAACAAAAGGTGTGGTAAGACCTTTTGGCGACTTGCCAAATGGGTTCGGTGATTCTCAGATCTTCATTTGTTCGTTCTTTCAACTGCCTTTGTTCCTTTTTGCTAAGTAGTGTCCATGCTTTCCCTCAAACTCCAAATACCTGAAACTTAAGGGTTTTCATCAAATATTGAGACAAAATATGCATTTGAGGACAGTAATTCTATCAAAATATAGCCCTAAATGAGTCCAATTTGTGGACTCATCAACACCCCCAACTTAAACTTTTGCTTGTCCTCAAGCAAACTCAAGCTCATCCGTTTAAAAAGGAGATCTCGAATAGTGCTACACAAGACTCAATCATGAGTGCACACAACAAGACTCAAGTTACTTATGCAAAGATAAAATGTTCACTCAAAGATTCAAGTTGTGACCCACCAATATCAAAGAATCTAATGCTCACAATACTTGCTTCAAATGCAAGTTCAAGCTCAACCAAAGTGTTCAAATGTCCTCACACAAGGAATGATTCCATATTCACTCACAAAGGTTTAATCATTTAAAGTTCTGGAATCAAATGCGACTCTCACTCTCACAAGGAAGAACACAATGAATGCTTTCACCCATAGGTTTGCCTGTATTTTCCGATCAACATTTGTTACAGCTCACTCAAGATCAAAAAGTTCTTTTCAAGGCTTGTAAAGGCTCTGAGTGCAAATGTATGGTCATTTAGGCTCAATGACTTTTATCCACATGAAATGTGGTGCTCACAATGCTTCCTTTCCTTTTCCTTCATCATTCTTTTTAGTGCTCATAAGTCATCCTATTATTCACTTTCCATGGATTGTTTGGAAACCCCATTTCTTTTGTACTTTATTCCACGATTTTTTAAAATTTTTTTTTTATATGGAAGGGTTTCATTTTTCTCAAAACCATGGGTAAGAGGGACTTTCTTGCACTTCTTGATTTGCCTTCTCTTTTCATCACACTCCCAACTTAGGCTTTTGGCCTAAGTTGGCTATTCAACTAACAACAACTTCATGAGGATTATGGGTAATAGATAAAGAAAGGTCTAGTTTTCATCAAGTTTCTTCAAAAGAAAGGTAAAACTCAAGGGGTGTTCAAGAGAGGTTCACACACTCACAAGGTTGGTCACAAAGAGGTATCTATCAAATTGGCTCACACTCTTTAAAGTTTCCTAATATCATATCAAGAGATAGCCTTACTTAGTCGATCGGACTAACGGGGCAAATTCTAGGATCTATCATACATGGTTCAAAGTAAGCTCATCACACTAGGCATTGACACTACAGTCAAACAAGACTCCACATTTTTGCTAATGTGCAATGATCATCACAAGGGACTCAATTCGATACTAGGCTAGTCATAACGAGATGCAAAGAGTTCACATATTGTCTATGCAACTTCATTTGGCCTCATCTTAGACGCGCATTCATGTTCGTTCGATTGAGAGCACTATTCAATTCATTGGTATTGATTGGAACCTAGACTTAAATTTTGCAAAAGAACAGGCACATTCAACACACGAGAGGTGACAAAATTTTTTGGACGGGTCAAAATAATTTTGCAATTTAAAATAAAAGGAGCCACAAGCTCAAACACCCACAACAGCAGTGTATAAACACAATTTAAGCACAAAGCCCAAATATAAACAAAAACACAAGTCACAAATAACACATAAAAGGTGAGCCTCACCCCACCACCAATAAAAACCATTTGTCCTCAAATGCAAATAAAAAAATATCCAGGATGTCAATTAAAGAAAGATAGAGATGAGGCAAAGAAAAATCCTGTCTACATAGTCGCTCCATCTCTTTGGGCATAAGTGCTCGATGTGTCAACCTAGAATTTGATAATGGCACTCGGAGCTTCTTCAGAAGATTCAGTGGCAGTTGACTTATTAAGATTGTCCAAGTCATGATCCTCTAAAAAGGAGTGGATGGATTTGAAGAATCCACGTCTCCATGAGGGAATAGTAGGGTCTTGGGGATTTGTTCCCTTGCTGGCACTAGGCTTCTTGCCCTCATTATCCGTTTTAGGAGGATTTGTTGCCTTTGTATTTTTCCTAAAATTTTTCGCTCTTGTTTGATGGGGTGGCATATCTCTTCCAGCTACTTTCTGCCTAGCCATTTTTGCAAAGCTTCGAGAAAAAGTTAGAAAGTATTCAACCAAAAGAAAGAGAGTTCAATTGCAAAATCACTTCGCTGAGCAGTTGGTGAAGCGCACAACTACTTAGGCGGTTAGCTGAGTGCAGTGCACAGTGAATACAAGGGTGCAGATAAAGGGCAAACCAGAAGTTTATCAGCCAGACGCCGAATGTGTTTGGTGACATCATGCTTCTCGCCGAAAGTTACAGAATTCAATATCACATTTAACATTAAATTAAAGGCGAGATAGGTATTTTAGGTGAACTGCCGAGTGGTTCGGCGAGCTCGGCCCAGCTTGCCAAATGACCCAACGTGCCTGCTTTCGACCCAACTTCCCGAATTCAACTCTGCAACCCCTGAAAAAAAAATTAAGGCATGCACAAGTCAAATTAGGCTTAGTCCCACTGACTATCATGCACAACCTATGATTTTTCATCCAATTTAAAGCACAACCTTCAAGAATTAACTATTTAACTTAGTACGGGCAAAATTTGCGAACCTAACGGGCAAATAAATATTCTAATCTTACTAGAGAGGCTCAACACACATCATCAAAGTAATGGCATTTCATTTGAGTACAAATTTCAATACAAGAAGCTTAGGGCTTGGAAACTAACCTTTGGTGCCGAGTAAGATGCAATTGAGATACTAGGCGGCAATGCAATCCAACTTCGAGCACAACTCAATAATTAACATAAAACATAGACACAGACATATAAAAGTAGAGGTGCAGGTGTGAGTTTGAAGAATGAATAGTGAAGGAGCTAAGGAGTTTAAGCAATTTAAACCTTTGATTTTAAAGACCATCCAGTTTTCTCTCATTAGGTGTCATTAGTCATGATCACCGAATAATTAGGTGATACGCCGAATCATCACTTACCTCATCGAGTTTTATAGATCTCCCAGTCAATGTTGGGAATCCAAGTGGTGGTAAGGATTAGGATCACCGGACAGATTGGCGATTCGCCAATAATTTCTTGGGCTAGCTGAGTTTTATAGGATCTAGCTTAAGGTTGCCTTGAGCTCAACAGCG
This sequence comes from Solanum pinnatisectum, assembly GCA_035578085.1. Classification (NCBI taxonomy): domain Eukaryota; kingdom Viridiplantae; phylum Streptophyta; class Magnoliopsida; order Solanales; family Solanaceae; genus Solanum; species Solanum pinnatisectum. The sequence goes on from CM069079.1 coordinate 17,099,469, forward strand.
GACTGGATCGGGGTCACCGACATCTTCGGCAAATCGCCGAATGAGGCTTTTTGTTCACTAAAATCCTTCTTTCCTAAACTTGCCATGCTTTAGCCTCCACAACCAACACACCATTATTTTTAAAACAAACTTAAAACAATAAAAAGGGTTTTGGGTTGCCTCCCAAACAATGGCTTAGTTAACGTCGTGGCACGACACAAGTCCACCTTCAAACCTCATTTTTAGGGTTGACCATAGTGGTACTAGGTAAACCCCCTTTTTATCTCAGATTTAAGTGAGATGACATCTGACCCATTTGGGTCTCTAGCTGCTTCATTGATACTGAATGGGAGGTAGCAGTTTGGATAAGGGTCGACACATCCTTTTTCATCTCTTTCAAGATCTTGTCTGACCCTTCAACTTTACTGTGGATACGAGAAAGCATATCCCAGACCTACCACCCTCTGAATCCTTTGGCTTTTGGAACTCGTGGGGAGACATATACCTGTTCTTCTCCCCATCTTTCCAATTAGGATTTTGGTCTCTCCATTCACGATCCTTCCATCCTTCATCTCTAGCCCAACCTTGGTTACCACTCTGCCTTGGGTAGTTTGAATGACAACCACCGCCTTGGTTGGCTAGGAAGTTCTCTTCCTCATTATACAAGGCTTCAAGTTTCACCTCCTTAGGATTTTCACACCCGACCCCCACAGCGGTGACACCACATGCACTAGCCCCAATGACATTTCTAGATAAAATGTCAAGATGTGTCATGATCTTGGCCATGTTTTGGTGTCTCTCATTATCTTTTTCCATCTGCTCCTTGGATAGCTTGAATATGAGAGGGGAGACTTGGTCTTCACGAGTGTACCATGCCCTATTGATAGTTGTCATGCCATCTAAGAGTTAGGGTGCTACTGCATACGATTACTGCATCAGGCCTCCAGGTGAAAGTTGATCAACGACACCTTTGTTTATCGAATCCAGGCTTCGGTAAAAGTACTGTAGCAAGACATTGTTGGGCAGACCATGAGTCGGGCATTGTAGCACCAACTTTTTAAATCACAGCCAAGTCTCATGGATTGGCTCGCCCTCCAATTGCTTAAAGCATTGGATACTATCTCAAAGAATTATCATCTTCGAAGGAGAGAAAAATCGCACATTAAATGCGGTTACCAATTCCTTTCAAGAAGTGATGGATTAGCGAGGCAACTCCGCCAGCCACTTGAACGCCTCTCCTATCAAGAAGAAAGGGAATACCCTTAATTGAACTCACTCATGAGAGTTGTTTTTGAAAGAGAATGGTCCGCACACATCCACGAAGTTTCAGAGATGTTCGTGATGATCCTCATAAGCTAATCCACTGAAAAGTCCTTTTAGTTGCAAGAATTGCAAAATGGTGCTCGTTATGTGGAACACTGCATTTCCCTCAGCTAGAGGTAAACATATGTGCCTAATACCTCCCATGAGGTGGGGGTCGTTAATGTTGGGCTCTTGGACATCGTTGAGATTTTCGATGTCATCTTGGTGGCCCACCTTCCTGCCGTTGCTGCCATTAACACTCATGCTTTCTGTTTTCAACACAAACAATAGAAAAAAAACTAAAAATTAAGTAAGTAGAACTACAACTAAGAAGAACAATTTTTTTTACTAAACTAAGAATTCTCAAGTAACACCACTCTTCGGCAGCGGCGCCATTTTGATGTTTGCGTAATCAAGACACAACTTCCAATGCAAGTGTCTACGATCGTGCAATATTAAAGTAACCAACCAAGGGTTGGGGTCGAGTCCCAAGGGAGTGTGCTTAGAATTAATAGAAAAATAAATTTTACTTCTAATTAGTCATAGCTAAAAACATATTTGAATATAAACATGTTAAATCTAAGGGGTGACGCAAGCGTCAATTATCAATGGGGGGGGGGGGTTTGTAAACAAGTAATGAGCAAAAACAACAAAAATAAAGAGAGATACGAATATGGAGATAGGATTCTTGGGATGTGATATGAATACGGGAAAAACTAAACTATTGGGTACATGCTTTTGATAATAAATCCGTTGAATATTTGTGACTAGGCTAGACTATAGTGGGGGTAAATTCTCTCTCGAGCAAATTACCCCGAATCAAATGGTTCCTCTCGGACACCCACTTACCGCATGAAGAACAACCTCCGCCTTAGCCCACTCAATCTCTCGAGCTGAGTGTATGGGAGAAGTCTCGAGCTGAACCGCATGTCAACCCAATCCCACCGGCCATCAATTTAGTAGTCTTAGTTTTACGACCTCTCTCTCGAGCAAGTCAAAAACACAATGGTGAAATCATATTTGCAACTACAATTTCATTAAGTTAAACCACAACTACTAAATGAAATCACATCTAAACAACAAATAAATCATCAACAAGCAAGACCCAACATATAATCTAACCCATATTCACAAAATCACACCCCAAGAATTGGGGTTTTAGCTAGACAAATAAAAGAGATAGAAATTTATACCAATATGAGTTTGCATTCAAATGGGTATGAAGATTTAAGTCTCAAAACAAGCCAAGAGTGAAGAATCCACAAGACCCAAGTCCAAATTCTTGGAGTTGAGACCCGTTGAATCTTTAAGTTCTTCAAATCCCTCTCTAAACTTAGAGCTTAAAATTATATGTTAAAAATTCTATATTAAAAATCTGATGTTAAGCTACAACTCTCAACAAGTATTTATAGTTTTCAAAAATCTGTACTGCAGCGGATCATTCGGCTCCTTTAGTCGAGATCGCCGATCAACTTGGCGATCCGCCCTTTGGTATGTTTCTTCACCGTCTTGCTCTATTCTTCATCATCATCATGTTTTAGATCATTGGGCGACATAGTACTGCTTCGTGGAACTGCCTGGCGACACGTCGACTGCTCCATTTCACCGCTGATTTGATCTTTTCCTTCAGGGTTCATCACACTAGAACAAAAGTCTAGGTAAGACCTTTTGGCTACTCACCGAATGGGTTTGGCGATTCTCAGATCTTCATTTCTTCGTTCTTTCAGCTTTCTTTGTTCCTTTTTGCTAAGTAGTGTCCATGCTTTCCCTCAAACTCTAAATACCTGAAACTCAAGGGTTTTCATCAAATATTGAGACAAAATATGCATTTGAGGACACAAATTCTATCAAAATATAGCCCTAAATGAGTCCAATATGTGGACTCATCAATAACAACCTTGATATTGAAGCACACCATATCACTCTTGGGAGAAATCCTCAACAAACTTTTTAAGTACCACTTCCTTCAACTCAACCAAAATCGGATCAAGACCTTGCTTGGTTTTCACTTTTGACACAAATGTCGATTCTGAACCATAATACCACCTTTATTGGAATCAACCAACTAAACACCCAATCAGGCCTATGTATGAACATCATGAACCAACTTCTTCTTATGACCTTCAACATGTGCAATAGTACCCATTGATAGTTAACTAAGAGAATTTGCCACCACATTCACCTTACCGGGGTGATAGAGAACACTCATATCGTTATCCTTTAGCAACTCAAGCCACCTCATTTGGAGAAAATTTAGATCCTTTTAGTTGAACACATATTTCATACCTTTGTGGTCGGTAAATACATCAACATGAACACCATATAAGTAATGACTCCATTTCTTTAAGGTAAACACAAGCGACGCAAGTTTTAAATCGTGGGTAGGATAGGTCTTTTCATGAACTGTGCGTTGTCGTGAAGCATAAACAATAACCTTTGCATTTTTCATAATAAAACACCCTAGTCAAATCCTTGAAGTATCATAATAAAAAGCAAACCCATCAGACCCTTCTAGTAGATCCAATACCAAAATGGAGGTAAGTCTATCTTTCAATTCTTAAAAACCCTTCTCACACTCTTTCGACCATAAAAAATAACTATATTTATGTTTATGCCATAAATGGAGAGGCAATCGAAGAAAACCCTTCAAAAAACCTTCTATAATAATTGGCGAAACCCAATATATTTTGAATATCCGAAGGGGATAGAGTTCTAAGCCAACTCTTAACTGCATCCGTCTTCTTAGGATCTACGTCAATACCCTTACCGAAAACAATGTAACCAAGAAAAGCCACGAATCATAACCAAAACTTACATTTACTAAACTTTGTAAATAGTTGTTTGTCCTTGAAGATTTGCAATACAATCCTCAAATGATTGGTGTGCTCATCCTCAATCCTTGAGTAAATCAAGATATCATCGATAAACATAATCACAAATATGTCTAGGTATTTTCAAAATACTCCATTCATCAAATCCATAAATGCGGTCGGAGCATTAGTCAAACCAAAAAACATCACCAAAAACTCAAAATGACCATATCGAATTCAAAAAGTCATCTTCGGAATGTCACCTTCCTTGACCTCAATTGATGATAGTCCGACCGAAGGTTGATCTTAGAGAGTAACTTTCTCCTTGGAGTTAATCAAACAAATTATCTATCCTTGGAAGAGGATACTTTTTCTTAATGGTAACCTTGTTCAATTACCGGTAGTCAATACACATGTGAAGTTAACCATGTTTCTTATGAACAAACAAAACTAGAGCACCCTATGATACTCGGTAGAATGAAACCCTTATCCAACAAATCCTTCAATTTTTGTTTCAGTTCGTTAAGTTTTTTTGGTGCCATACGGTAAGGAGGAATAAAGTTAGGTTGTGTATCAGGGTGAAGGTTAATATCAAAGTTTATTTCCCTTACTAGAGGAACACTCATGTAGATCATCAAGAAACACTTCTAGAAACTCATTTACAACGAGGATCGACTCAAGAGAATGGATTTAGAAATCTGTATCCCTAACCCAAATGAGATGACAAACACAATCCTTAGAGATCATTTTTCTAGTTTTAAGACAAGAAACAAGCTGACCCTTAGGAATATAATTTCCCCTTTTCTACTCAAGGACAAGTTCATTTGGAAAATTAAACTTGACTGATCGGTTTCTACAATCAACAAAATAATAAAAAGAATGGAGTCAATCCCTACCTAGAATAACATCGAAATCTAACATTTCAACCTCTACAAGATCAACATGAGTGACTCTATAAGATAAGGAGACATGTAAACTTCTATAGACTCTCTTTGCCACAATAGATTCACCCATAGGTGTAGAGTAGAAAAATGGTCTATCAACACATCTGGAAGAACATCAAACCTCATACCCACATATGGTGTCAAAAAAGACAAAGTAGCACTAGGATCAAGCAAAGCATAAACATCAAAATGAAAAACTTTCAACATACTAGTAACCACATTGGGAGATCTCTCTTGCTTATGATGAGTTTGAAATGCATAGAATCAGTTTTGCTTAGGAACACTTGAGCCCAGACCACTAGGCAGAGATTGCCTACAATTATTTCCCTTGTAAATTATAGACGGACAATCTCTCAAGCAATGACCACTTGTACCATAACCAAACCAATTATCCGTCCCATCAAGCATTTTACTGGATGACTATTGCCACACTTTTGACATATGAAAACTGAAGAACTATTCCCACCACCATTTCCTCCTTGAGGCTTGGGGTAAGAAACCCTATATTTGTTAAACTTAGAGGTCGGAGCATTGGAGGAACCTTGACCAAAAAACCTTTGTCAGAACATAGAACGACCATGTCAATCAAACCTGGAATGTGAAAAATGACCATCACTGGTCTTTTCCCTCTTTGCTTCCTTAGATCTTTCCTAAAGTTTCTCCTTTTCAATTCGTTGAGCATGAATTATGAGACAAGAAATGTCCATTTCCTTAATGAGCTTGGAGGTATGACATTCCTTAACCACTATCTCGGACACACCGAAAACAAACTTACTCATCCTTGCCCTAGAGTCGGCAACCATAGGATGAGCATACCTATACAATTGTGTGAACTTGAAGGCATAATCCTTCACAATCATATTCCCTTGACGAAGGTTAATGAATTCAAGTAACTTTGCCACCCTCATCTCAAGGGGAAAGAACCTATCAAGGAAAGCAACCTTAGACTTTTCCCAATCAAGAGGACTCACATCAATCAGCCTCTCTTCCTTCCATTGGTTGAACCAAGATTGAGCAACACCCTTAAGTTAATAAGCTGTCGATTCTGACTTTTCCAGCGGCGTCACTCCCATGATCATCAACACCTTGTACACCTCATCAATAAGCTATTGAGGATCTTCCTCAACCTTAGAACCATGAAATTCTAGGGGATTCATCCTAGTGAAGTCCCTCACTCTAGTTGCTGTCGTACCCATATTTTTTATTATGGGGACCAGAACCTCCCTATTGGCTTGGGCCGTCATGGTTTGAGCCAACACTTGAAAAACAGCCCTAAACTTCGCATTAGTCACTTGTTTTTCCAAAGGGTCGGACAAAACTTATGGAGATTCCTAAGGAGCTTGAGGATCTTTTCATTCCACATTCTCATTCGCATTCCTCCTAACGTGTACTCTTCAAGTGGTCATATCTTGAAAATCATCGGATAAGGATTAGGAGAGAGACATATAGAGTTACACTGTATCACACAACTTTACAGTAATGAAAGAAGTGGAGTTTCATAAACAACTTATAATTTCTTATTCATAAACTAGTTTCTAGACACGTGCGTTGCACGTGTGTCCCATGTTAATTAGTACAAATTTTAAATTATATAGATCATGCTAAAACATGTAAGTGATAAGTGACTAAATTTAGGGAAGGGTAATTGTTTGTAGCTATAAACAATTAATTGAACTGGTATAACATTTTTCTTATGTAGTTCTCATATATCTAATACTCAGTGTGGCACTTTCCTTTTTTTTTTTTTTTAATATTTCAATAAACATATATTTTATAGGTAAACATAAGTAACGTTGATTATATTTGTTAATGTTTCATAGCTTAAAGTTTGTGTCTTATTTTTAAGAAACTATAGTCTCCTCCTTCTTATATCCACATACATATCAAGATGTTGTTTCTAAATAACATTGAATTTCATAATGTAGAAATATTGATTAACATATGTCTTCTTCAAGATGGATAATATATCGTTGTCAATTTCACGGGGTACACTTGAAAATCATATTCATTTGTAATATATAATTGCATATACAACTTTCTTTGTTTGATTCAAGATTATGAATCCTTCATGTGTAAATTTTATATGAGAATATTAACTAAATTGTTTAAATATAACAGTATTATGAAATATAACATAATCAATCCATATACAAACAAGCTAGAACTTAATACAAGTGTGTAACATCCCGCTTTAGAAAGAGCTAGAAAATAGAAAGAAACCATTTTTGGAAATAATTAAATTTCAAAACTTTGATAAAGTTAAGCTAAGTATAAGTTTTGGGTCAACTGCAAACGATCATAAATCCTAGATCAGGATAAGTTAGATGTGCTACAAGATACTGTACGAAAGATCCTTGAATTATATTTCCAACTCCACTGAGTTTGCTCAGTTTTGAGTTCGTATGAGTGAGATATGTCCATTTGAAGTTGGGTTGTCTAGATAAGGAAAGTCGAAACCGGATTTTTGAAGGATATTATGGTCTTTTCATTACCCATTTAATTAAATTCTTTTTTAATAATTAAGTTGGGATCTTAACTTATTGTATTAAGTTTATGCTTTATCAAAAAATGTTAGGGTTATGAGAGAAGAGAAAAGAAGAGGAGAAAAGAGAAGAAGAAGCAAGGAATCACTAAGTTCTTGAAGATTTGCTTGTGGATTTTGCCAAGAGGTGATCCCTACGAGCTATATGAGATCACATAGCATTGAGTTTGTTCTCCCATGCGCCAACCATGATTTATTTCAGCGAAATTATGTTCTTGAAAGCATAGAACTTGAGTTCTTGATGGGTTTTGTTGAAGTTCTATTGAGTTCTTAGTTTGTTGAAATTGTTGAGGAGTTTGTTGAGTTAGATTCATGAAATTAGATGTAGTTTTGAGTAGATTCTTGCATATTTTAATTGTGTTGTCGAATCTAAGTGTTTGGGGAAAGAACCTATTGAAACTAGAGGTTTTAAAGTTGAAAAACGACCAAGAAAATTTGGAGTTTTATGGGCACGGTTCTGGGGCGCCACGCCAGCCAGAGCACCCTACTTTGGGTTCTTAAGATTGGGCTCTGGGGTGCCACACCAGCCAGTGCGCCCCAACCCAGGTTCTGAAGTTTAAGCTCTGGCACCCCGCGCCACTTAGAACACCAGGGACGCCAGGTTCTCTACCTTCCCACTTCTCTCCGTACTAGTTCCCTTGAAACGTACCTTTGTTTTCTACTTGATTTCTACTCTCTAAGGTACGTCTAAACAACATGAAATCATCCATAACATGAGATCATGAGCCTTGAATCCATAATTCAATTCAAGGAAACTTAAGAGTCAAGTCAAGAGAAGTTCATAGAGTTTTCCAAAAGTCTTTTACAAACGTTTTAACTTTGTTTTAAGACTTGAGTTTTGAGTTGAGTAAAGAGTAAAGATTGAAGTTCATTTCTTCAAAAGTGTATATGGGGAATATGTATTCCCAAAGAGTTTAAAATGTTTTCACATTTAAATAAGAAAGGAAACTGAGATTTCCAAAGGAGCCTTTGAGCTAGTTTTTCAGTAAAGAGTAAATGCTTTCACAATTAAGCAAGCAAGGAAACACTGATTTCCAAGATAGCCTTTGGGCTAGTTTTTGAGTAATCATCTCAAACCACAGAGTTATGTTTTTTAAACATATGAGCTAGTATATTGTGGTAGTAGTATTGAGCACCGATATGAGGGAGAGTTTAGACAACTCCCAGTTCCCATAAACCATGTAGCCACCATGGGTAGAAAAGGGTCATACTTTTTAAATGATTCCTTAGTGCATTTTAGTAGAGAATAGTGTATTCAATTAGTAGTCAGGTTCTATACCCTCGGCAAGGTATAGGACTGCCCAGGCAGCGTGAGGAAAAATGCAGTATAATCACAATAACTCTTACGTGATGGTTGTCGGTTAGAGAAACTCTCACAGAAATATTTTATGTTATTATATACACACAGTTACTTATATTTTTATATACATCCATAGTTTATGTTGTATCTTTGATTACATATAGAGTTAATATTGTATTTCTAAATACATAGAGTTGATATCCATGTTTTAAAGCTTTTCTTTATGCTACACTTATTTATACTACTTTATATTGAAGTGAGTTCAATTCAATTAAGTTGAGTTGAGACCAAGTTTGTTATTTCAGTTCCTTTCAATCTTATGTCTTGTTTTAGTATTCCCCTCGCATGCTCGTACATTCAATATACTGATGCCATTTGTCCTCCATCGTTGTTATGATGAAGATACAGGTAACCAGGACCAGCATCTAGCGCATCATTGATTGTAGTTGAGCTCTAAAGCTGTAAGTGAGCCTCCTTGCCTTCAGAGGATCCCTTTTATTGCTTTCAGTATTTAGTTCATTAGGATGTCATGGGTCTTCTCCCGACATCCATCTCAATTGTTAGAGGCTTCATAGATAGTTAGATGTTTGTTCATGAGTCTTTTCATTTTCAATTGCTCATGTTGAGACTTTAGTTGCCTTTTGGCCAGTGAATGTTTGATTTGAATACATTCTTAGTTATCCTTGAGTTTTCAACTCACTTTTAAAAGTATTTTAGAATAAGTAAGTCTTCCGCTGAGTAGTAAGCCAGACCAAGGGTTTGCTTGGGGCCAACAATGGTCCTCGAGTGCCAGTGCCACCCAGGGTGTAGGCTCAGGGTGTGACAAACTTGGTATCAGAGCACAGAGTTCAAGAGTCCTAAGGAGTCGATGAAGTCATGTCTGTAGAGTTCTAGTTATCGGTGGGAAGCGTGCAACATCTATAATTAGGAGGCTGCAACACTTAGAAATGTTCTCACTTCTTTCATACTCATTTTGTGTGATAGATTTAATCTCTATAAAGTTTCTTCTAACTCGTGCTTGTGCGTGTCTTTCAGATCATGCCTCCACGAAGAGTTGTCAGAGGTCGTACCGGTAGAAAAAATATTGAGCCATAGGAACAAAGGGTACCCAATCCATCAGAAGTGCAACCCCAAGGAGAGGTCACTAATGCTGAATTTCGTGAAGCTATCCGGATGGTAAGTCAAGCTGTGACCAATCAAGTTGGACAAAGAGAAAATCGACAAGAAGGGGTTGATACGTCAAGGATCCAGAAGTTCTTAAGGATGAATCCCCTAAACTTCACTGGTTCAAGTGTCACTAAGGATCCAGAAAACTCCATTGAGGGGCTTCAAAAGGTTTTTGAGATTATGCATGTTGCTGATACTGAGGATGGAACTAGCTGCATACCAAATGAAGGGTGTCGGTAGAATCTGGTTTGATCAATGGAAGAAGAATCGAGTTGAGGGTGCACCACTTGTGTGTTTGGCTTGTTTTGAGGAGGCATTCTTAGGGCATTTATTTCCCCAAGAACTGAGAGAAGCAAAGGTACTAGAGTTCCTCACTCTTAAGTAGGATTCTTTGAGTGTTCTTGAGTATAGTCTGAAGTTCACACAACTTTCATGCTATGCTCCGAAGATGATTGCTGATATGAGAAGCATGATGAGTTAGTTTGTTGCTGGGTTGGCTTGTCAGTCTAGTAGGGAAGGCAGGGCAGCTATGCTGATAGGAGATATTGACATAGCAAGGCTGATGATCTATATGCAACAGGTTGGAGAAGAGAAACTGAAAAATTAGAAGGAGTTTTGAAATAAGAGGGCTAAGACATGGAATGAGTTTGGGAAGCAGAAGAATAATGCTAATCTATCATCTTTCCAATAGAAACAAAAGGGACCTGCTCCATCATCTACTAGTGTACCTGCACCAAGGAACAAATATGAGTACAATATTCAGAATTCACAGGGTTGAAGAGTTAGACCTGCCCATTATCAAGGTAGTATGGCACAAGGGGGTAATAAGCCTCATGCATGTGCTAAGTACGGTAGAAACCACTCAGGAATGTGTCGTGATGGCTCTACTGGTTGCTTCAAGTGTGGCCAGAATGGTTATTTTATGAGAGAATGTCCTAAGAACAGGAAGGGAAATGGTAATAGGGGCAATAAAGCCTAGTCTTCTTCACCTGCTCCACCAGACACAACTGCATCCAGAGGAGCTACTTTAGGAGAAGGCGGAGGAGGAAACACAAAAGCACGAAGGCTGATTTAGTTGAGTTAGACATGGCATATTTTGATGTTATTCTTGGTATGGACTGGCTTCATGCCTGTTATGCCTCAGTTGATTGTAAAACTCGAATTGTTAAGTTTCAGTTTCCTAATGAGCTAGTTATAGAGTTGAAAAGTAGCTCAGTAGTGCCTAAGGGTCATTTTATTTTGTACCTTAAGGCAAGAAGGTTATTTTCCAAGTGGTGTGTCTATCACTTAGTCCGAGTTAATGACTCTAATGTTGAGATACCTCCTATTCAGCCAGTTTCAATAGTAAAAAAATTTCCAGAAGTCTTCCCAGATGATCTTCCCGGAGTCCCTCCTGAGACAGAAATAAACTTTGGTATAGATATTCTTCCCGATGCTCATCCTATATCTATTACGCCATATAGGATGGCACCAACAGAGTTAAAAGAGTTGAAAGAGCAGTTGAAAGACCTCCTAGAGAAAGGTTTTATTCGACCAAGTGTCTCACCTTGGGGTGCTCCGGTCTTGTTTGTGAGGAAGAAGTATGGTTCCCTTAGAATGTGTATAGACTACCATAAGTTGAATAAGGTTACCATCAATAATAAGTATCCTCTTCCGAGAATTGATGATTTTTTCGATCAACTCTAGTGTGCTACTTGTTTCTCCAAGATATACCTCAGATCTGGCTATCATCAGTTAAGAGTAAGGGAATATAATATTCCAAAGACAACTTTTAGGACCCGTTATGGCCATTATGAGTTTCTGGTCATGTCGTTCAGTTTAATCAATGCGCCTGCAGCGTTCATGGACCTTATAAATACAATATTCAAATCTTATTTAGATATGTTTGTTATCATGTTCATTTATGTCATACTAATCTATTCGAGGAATGAGGAAGATCATGCTAGCCATCTCAGAATAGCTTTCCAAACTCTAAAGGATAGAGAGTTGTAAAAAAAGTTATCTAGTGTGAGTTTTGGCTTAAGTCTGTGGCATTCTTAGGCCACATTGTTTCGGGAGATGGAATTAGAGCTGACACTAAAAAAATAGAGGCAATGCAGAATTGGCCTAGACCCACGTCTCCAATTGATATTAGGAGTTTCTTGGGGTAGGATGGCTATTATAGAAAGTTCGTAGAGGGGATCTCAACTATTTCGTCCCCTTTGATCAAGTTGACTCAGAAAACAGTGAAGTTTCAATGGTCTGAAGCTTCTGAAAAAAGCTTTCAGGAATTGAAAAATAGGTTGACTACTGCCCCAATATTGACCTTATCAGAAGGTACGTAAGGTTTTGTGGTATATTGTGATGCGTCCAGAGTTTGTTTGGGTTGTTTGAATGCAGAATGGTAAAGTTATAGCTTATGCCTCAAGACAATTGAAAGTTCACGAGAAGAATTACCCAACCCATGATCTAGAGTTGGCTGCCGTGGTATTTGCTTTGAAAATATGGCGTTATTATCTTTGTGGTGTTCATATGGATGTGTTCACCAATCACAAGAGTCTTCAATATGTGTTTAGTTAGAAAGAGCTTAATTTCAGACAAAGGAGGTGGTTAGAGTTACTAAAGGATTATGATATGAGTATCTTATATCACCTAGGTAAGGCTAATGTTGTTACTGATGCCTTTAGTAGGTTGTCTATGGGTAGTACTACCCATGTTGAGGAAAAGAAGAAAGAACCAGTAAAATATGTGCACAAACTTGCATGATTGGGAGTTCACCTAATGGATTCCACAGAAGGATGGGTAGTGTTGATGAATGGGGCTGAATCATCATTAGTGTTAGAAGTGAAAGAAAAGCAAGACCAAGATCCTATTTTGCTTGAATTGAAGGCAAATGTTCATAAGCAAAAAGTGATGGCTTTTGAACAAGGGGGAGATGGTGTATTGAGATATCAAGGTAGGTTGTGTGTACCAAGGGTGGATGAACTTCAAGAGAGGATCATGGATGAAGCTCATATCTCTAGATATTCAATTCATAAGTGTTCCACAAATATGTATCGTGACTTGAGATAAGTATATTAGTGGAATAGTATGAAGAAAGGAATTGTTGAGTTCATTGCTAAATGCCTGAATTTTCAACAAGTTAAAGTAGAAAACCAAAGGCCCGATGGTATGGTTTAGAATATTTAAATTCCAGAATGGAAGTGGGAGATGATCCATATGGACTTTATTACTGGTTTGTCGCGGTCTCGCAGGCAACATGATTCTATTTGGGTGATTGTTGATAGAATGACAAAATCAACCCACTTTTAGCCGGTAAAGACTACCCATTCAGCAGAGGATTATGCCAAGTTGTGCATTCAAGAGGTAGTAAGACTTCATGGAGCTACAATTTCCATTGTATAAGATAGGTGCACAATTTACTACACAGTTTTGGAAGTCATTCCAGAAAGGTTTTGGGTTCAAAGGTGAACTTGAGTACTTCTTTTAATCCTTAGACCGATCGTCAAGCAGAGCGTACTATTCAGACTCTACAGTATTTGTTAAGGGCCTGCGTGATTGATTTCAAGGGTAATTGGGATGATCACCTACCTCTCATTGAGATCGCTTATAATAGTAGTTACCACTCCAGCATCCATATGGTCCTTATAAAGCTCTTTATGGGAGAAGATGCAGATGTCCTATTAGATGGTTTGAGGTTGGTGAAGCTGGGTTGATAGGATCACACTTAGTTTATCAAGCTATGGAGAAAGTGAAAGTTATACAAGGAAGGCTGAAAACAACGCAGAGTCGTCAAAAACCTTACACTGATATTAGGAGGAGGGAGTTAGAGTTAGAGGTAGACGATTGGGTATAATTGAAAGTTTCACCCATGAAGGGTGTTATGCTATTTGGTAAGAAGGGTAAGCTTTGTCCCCGGTATATTGGTCCTTACAGAATATCCAAGAGGATTGGTAGTGTAGCTTATGAGTTGGAGTTACCACAAGAGTTAGCAGCGGTCCATCTGATATTTCATATTTCCATGTTGAAGAAGTGCATGGGAGATCCTTCACTTATCATACCTACCAAAGATATTGGTACTAAGGACAACTTGTCTTATGAGGAGATTCTTGTTCAGATTCTAGATCGCCAGGTTCGCAAGTTGAGGACCAAGGAAGTAGCGTCAGTCAAAGTTCTTTGAAGAAATCAGTTTTGTTGAGGAATCTACTTGGGAAGCTCAGGAATATATGAAGAAGAGATACCCACATCTCTTCGAATCCGGAGAAGTTCCAAATTAATGTACTAATCCTTTCTTGGCATTTATTTTAAGTTGGCATGTTGTATTTACATTTTGCTTGTTGGGTGTTTGAGCTAAGATGTTAGATATTACGCCCTTAGCCTGCTAAGAGTAATCTCATTTGAGGACAAATGTTCTCAAGGGGAGAAACATCCCGCTTTAGAAAGAATTAGAAAATAGAAAGAAACCATTTTTGGAAATAATCAAATTTGGACAGTTTGACAAAGTTAAGCTAAGTATAAGTTTTGGGTCAAATTCAAACGACCATAACTCCTAGATCAGGATGAGTTAGGTGTGATACAAGATACCATAGGAAAGATCCTTGAATTATCTTTCCAATGCTGCTAAATTTTCTCAGTTTCGAGTTCGTATGAGTGAGATATGTCCATTTAAAGTTGGGCTATCTAGATAAGGAAAGTAAAAAATTGGATTTTTGAAAGGGAATTTTGGTCTTTTCATTACCCAATTAATTAAATTCGTTTTTGGTAATTGAGTTAGGTCTAAACTGATTGGATTCAACTTATGCTTTATAAAAAAAAGTTAGGGTTTTGAGAGAAGAGAAAAGAAGAGGAGAATAGACAAGAAGAAGCAAGGAATCGCCAAGTTCTTGAAGATTTGCTTGTGGATTTCGCCAAGGGTTTATCCCTACCAGGTATGTGAGATCACATAGAATTGGGTTCGTTCACCCACGTGCCAACCATGATTTATTTAAGTGAAATTATGTTCTTGAAAGCATAGAAATTGAGTTCTTGATGGGTTTTGTTGAAGTTCTATTGAGTTCTTGGTTTGTTGAAATTGTTGAGGAGTTTCTTGAGTTAGGTTCATGAAATTAGATTTTGTTTTGAGTAAATTTTTGCATATTTTGGTTGTGTAGTCGAATCTAAGTGTTTGGGGGAAAGAACCAATCAAACTAGAGGTTTTAAAGTTGAAAAACGACCAAGAAAATTCAGAGTTTTCTGGGTAGGGGTTTGGGGCGCCGCGCTAGCTAGTGCACCCCACTTTGGGTTCTGAAGTTTGGGCACTGGGGCACCGCGCCAGCCAGTGCGCCCCAACCCTAGGTTTTGAAGTTTAAGCTATGGCGCCCCGCGCCACTCAGAGTGCCAACTTCTCTACCCTTCCCCACTTCTTTCCGTACTAGTTCTCTTGAAAAGTACCTATGTTTTCTAGTTGATTTATACACTCTGAGGTACATCTAAAAAACATTAAATCATGTATAACATGAGATCACGAGCCTTGAATCCATAATTCAATTCAAGGAAACGTAAGAGTCAAGTGAAGAGAAGTTGATAAAGTTTTCCAAAAGTCTTTAACAAACGTTTTAACTTTGTTTTAAGACTTGAGTTTTGAGTTGAGTAAAGAGTAAAGGTTGAAGTTCAATTCTTCAAGAGAGTATATGGGGACTATGTATTCCCAATGAGTTTAAAATGTTTTCACATTTAAATAATAAAGGAAACTGAGATTTCCAAAGAGCCTTCGAGCTAGTTTTCAGTAAAGAGTAAATGCTTTGACAATTAAGCACCGATTTGGGGGAGGGTTTAGACAACTCCCAGCCCCCTTAAACCATGTAGCCACCATGAGTAGAAAAGGATCATACTTTTTAGATGATTCCTTAGTGCTTTTTAGTATAGACTAGTGGATCTACTTAGTAGTCAGGTTAATACCATCGGCAAGGTATATGATGGTCCGACCAGCCTGAGGCAAAATGATGTATCATCACAATAGCTCTTACGTGATGGTTGTCGGTTAGAGAAACTCCCACAGAAGTATTTTGCATTATTATATACACAGAGTTACTTGTACTTTTATATACATCCAGAGTTTAGATTGTATTTTTGCATACATACAGAGTTAGTATTGTATTTCTAAATACACAGAGTTGATATCCATGTTTTAAAGTTTTTCTTTACACTGCACTTATTTATACTACTTTATATTGAAATGAGTTCAGTTCAGTTGAGTTGAGTTGAGACCAGGTTTGTTCTTTCAGTTCCTTTCAAGCTTATGTCTTGTTTTAGTATTCCCCTCGCATGCTCGTACATTCAATGCCATTTAGCCTACATTGTTGTTATGATGCACATACAGGTAACCAGGATCAGCATCCAGTGCATCGTTGATTCTAGTTAAGCTCCGAAGTTGTTGGTAAGCCTCTTTGCTTCTAGAGGATCCCTTTTATTGCTTTTAGTATTTTAGTTCATTAGGATGTCATGGGTCTTGTCCCGACGTCCATCTCAGCTGTTAGAGGCTTCATAGATAGTTAGATGTTAGTTCATGAATCTAATCATTTTCAATTGTTCATGTTGAGACTTGAGTTGCCTTTTGGCCAATGAATATTTGATTCGAATACATTCTTAGTTATCATTCAATTTTCAGTTTACTTTTAAAAGTATTTTATCAGGTGTAAGTCTTCCACTGAGTAGTAAGCCAGACCAATGGCTCACTTGGAGCTAGCAATGGTCCTCGAGTGCCAGTCCCACCCAGACTGTAGGCTCGGGGTGTGACAAAATGGTTGAAATAATCCAACTGATTTGACAGCATCAGGGGTGCAACTGAATCAAGTGGTGCAATTTTCTAAAGTCAATAGCACAATCCTTGTTTATGATTATGCATATGCTATGGATATATGTGATGACAGTCCAAAGCCCAATTTAAGATTACTAGACCCAAACATGTAAGTTTAGATCATGTTGTTTGGTCAACATTAAGCTTTACTTTATTTTCTAGTGAAAGCTTCTACTAGCATTTGGTCAAACCCTGTAGCATGTAACAATGTAGTATAGATGGCGAAACTCATAAGGTTTGTATATTAGTTTGTTAGCAGTTACTTATCGGCTACAACGATCCATCTACTTCTATTACTCTTTTTAATCCCATCACAACCATACCTCAATTACATGCATCTTAGAGTAGGCATATGCATTCTCACTATTCATTTCATTCTATTTGGATCTATTTCATTCTAGTATTTACTACTAATTTATGGATATCAAACAATACAAGTTCTCTATATTTCCTAATAAGACACATCTTAACAAACTAAAAAGATTCCTAGTGAATTGGCCTAATGTATGTTTACCTTCTTTATGACCAAGCATAATTCCAATGATATGACTATCATATCTATTATGTATCTGATGATGCAATGAAGAAGGGAAGAGTTCACAATTGCAAGATAAGATCTGAAGCAAAGAAAAATAAATAAAAATTAGTAATTAGCAAACATAAAAGCTAAGCAAATACAAGAGAAAACTATAAAAAGGATTAGAAGTAAAAAACGATAACTAATTTTACAATATATATATTGAATATGAAAATAACTATTCATATTCCAAAACTGAAGAGTCTATGCATTAATTATACCATTCAATCAGTTAAATGATTAAAAAATTGAAAGTATTTAATTTAATATGGAAAACTAACTAAATGCTTTGAAAATAGAAAATATTCAATCTAATATGGAAAACTAATTAAATGCTTTGAACACGGAAAATAATATACAGTTTAAATAGCTGAAGTTGTATGGTTGCTGGAAAATGGGATTGAGCCATTGAAGAGACATAACTCATAATTGATAAATAAAAAATTAACTTTTGAGTTGAATTAATAATTAATAATTAATAAGTATATATAATCATATATATATATATATATATATATATATGTAAGAGAAACATAGGCCCGCCTACGTGGCACCACCACACACTAGGATTCCCTTTTAATTTGTTTATTTTCAAAAATAACATTCCCTTTCATGAAAAGTTGTGACTTTTATGAAAAGTTGTATGTTTTATGAAAAGTTATGACTTTTATGAAATATGAGACTTCAATGAAGAGTTGTGACTTCAATGAAAAGTTGCAACTTTTATGAAAAATTGCGACTTTTATGAAATGTTGTGACCTTTCCGAAAGGTTGCAACTTTTCCAAATAGTTGTGACCTTTCCGATAAGGCACAACAAACATTTGTTCACACTACCTTTGTTGTCTATAAATAGAGAGATTTCCTCTAATTTTAAAACAACAAAAATTTTGAACTTCTTATTCGTATTTTTTTTTTCTTCTTCTTATGCACAATTAAATATTCATGCACTTTGCTCCTATTGGTTGCTCACTGCCACCATTGGTTATGTTACAAATCCTGATATTTTTTTTACAGCCACAAATTTATGCTTATATTATTAATGATAAATGAAAAGATGTTATAATTTTCATTTTCCTTTACATTATTAATGTTCGTTACTACGTAATCTTGTATGTAAAATAATATAGTATTTTAGTTTTAATGACTAATAGGTTTTAGGTATTATTTTATAAATTCCGTGATATTAAATTCTCATGCGAAGCGCGGATAATTTTAGTAGTTTATAATATTTTTATATAGTGTAGGGATAAAATGGTAATCAACTTTGTACTTTGGAGCTTCCTACTTTTAGTAATATATGACGTGGCACGCTTCGCACTCATAAACAAGACTCTACTAGACGTTGCTTATGAGACATCCTAGGACCTTTTTAAACCTTGTGCTCTATATACCAAGTTTGTCAGAACCCAAAGTACACCCTAGACGTGACATGACGTATGAGACCCCGAGAGGCCCTACACAAGCACTTAGAATATAACATACAAGATAATAGAAGTAAAGAGCTCAAATGATAGCATTTCATATTTGAAAAGAGTTAGACAAAAGCAAAAGTCTAACATAAGTCTCAAAGCCATCTAATACATCATAAGGAAAATGATTGAGACGTAACTCATTGTCACACCCTTTTTTTGTGCACGGCGGAAGGGTATTTCCAATTTAAGTGACAATATTGATTAGAGATTATTTTTATTTTTTTAGAGTCGCCACTTGAAATTGAGTTATGGTGTTCCAAGTCACCTTTTGTTTTTAAATCCCTAATCAAAAGGAAATGACTCTTTGTTTGGTCTGCGAACTAAAAATTGGAGTAAGGAATTCTGTTGACCGAGGGGAAGGTATTAGGCATCCCTCGAGTCTCGTGGTTCTAGCACGGTCGCTTTTATTGACTTATACTTATTTTAATTATTTTTTGGATATATTTTTATAGGCCATGATTTGCTTTCATATTTATTGTTGAACTTTTATTTGGTCTCAACCTAGATGCGTGACCGCATTTTTGGTTTTGACATTTAGAGGCATAACTACCTTCTTCGCACCATACCTAATAATTTTGTCTATATGTTGTGCTTTAAATTGATGAGGTTGATTATATTTTAGACAAAGTGTGTCACCGCATCCTTGAGTTTCTTTTAACTGTCTAAAAAAAGATGTGCAACTGCATTCTTAATCGAAACAAATAATTTTAATGTGTCATACATCTATCCTAATGCTTACCTAGTGCTAGAAACCTTAAGTGTATTATTAGTGACTAAATTGTTTAATACTATTTATGTTCATGAATACTATTTAAATAAAAAAAATCTAAAATCTTAAACAAATAAAAGTTATTTCATATTCAAATTTGATATAGATGCATTTACATTTTAAGTATACTTACAAGTTATAACAAAAGACATTAAAATGAAAATAAAAATTGGTAAATCTTCATCTCTTAATTTTTCTAAAATAAACATTTTCAATATTAGATAAATTTGACTAAACAAACTATTGGAATAATTCTTTTAGACATTTAGTGGATTTCGATTGGACGCAAGAGGTACTTAATTGATAACAACATATGATACAAAAATGAAAAATAATGTACAATAGAATAAATAGGAAATATTTCAATATTATTGTGTCAAAATTAACCTAAATTTGGCACAAATTACATAACATTAGAATCAATTATTGTATAATCATAAAAATCAAAATATACAATAAAATTGAACAGTACCTCTTGCGAAAATTCAATTCACGAAAAGGAAACAATCCTAATAAGGAACCATGAACTTGAAACCACGAAAGTGAACCTCGATTTTGTTTGTGAGTGAAAGAAATATCACATATTATTACAAGTAGGAACCTCCTAACCCCAAAGTTGATTTACCATTTTAACCCTATAGTATTATTTAAATATTAATTTATTAAAAATATTAGTTAAATATTAATTTATTATAAATTAAATTTGTTGTCAGCACTAATTTAATTCTTCAGAAACGCATACCTCCTGTTCAACATCCCTCGCGATCGCTGTAACAGTTGTGTAGTTGCTGCTCAACCTTCCCTTCTGCAACGCTCAAGATCCATTGCTTAAATTATCCCTTCTTCCAAAACCTTTTCAGATACTCCACTAATTTGTATAAATGTCGCAAACAACATGTTATTGTCCATTAATCTGTTTCTCTTTTCTGTGCCTCTATGAAATATATCATTATCAGGTAAATATTTTTCCTGCTCTGTTTTTGTTGCATAATAGTTACGATCAATTGTCAACAGAACTGTGATCATGAATGAAGGAGAGGACAATCAAAGAGTCCAGTGCACATTCTGATCGTAAGGATGATAACCCTTAGACTAGTCCAGTTCCATGTATTGTTTTCCATCAACATGCTGAGCCATCCCAAGCTCCCACATCATCAGTAGTTTCTTGGTAGTGCTCAAGTAGAAAGTTTTATCCTGGATGATATGAACAACCTGTGATGGAAAACATGTAATGGAGTTTATGTAGTCTTCAGTTCCTTTTTATCTTCTTGATTGTGTTTTTTTTTACTTTTGATCATTCACTTTTGTTAAATGTTGTTTTGTTGTTTTTAAAAACTGCAGTTGTTTTACATTGCTTTACGGGACAATAGACGAGAGCGCTTTCTTATGGTTAATCTACTTTCGTGATCTTGACGCTTTGCTTTTGCTCTATTTTGCTTCTAATTGAAAATATATGTACGCCCTTAGTTTCCTCGCACATTGTGATCAATTTTACTTGATAGCTTTTAGATGGTCTTATATAAACTCGCACATTACGATTACTTTTACTTGATAGCTTTTAGTTTCGCATGCCCTACAATATCAGCAGATCATTAGAAGAGTTTTACATCTAACTAACTCTCTTGGTTGAGAATCAAAATGATAACATTCGATTCTGGATAGACATAAAAAACCTTTAGTAGTAACTGAAATAGGATGAAAAGGAAGTAGATTTATTTTATCAAGGACACTCATAAATAGATTCGCATCCAATGTAAAAAAAAAAAAAACATATTTATGGGCTCTGAATTGACATTTGATAGATGATATTGGTCCATGTAATGCGCACTAACAAATAAGATAGCAGATAATATTTAACCAAACTGAGTTTACTTTGTTGCATCCTAACCGTTATTAAGCTTAAGCAACCTTTCCGTGAGATTGAGTCATCTCTAAGAAGCTCTTGGTAGATTTAAATAACCTACTTTCCTCTTCATTCTTCCTCCTTTTGTCTTACTTCACTGCAAAAATTCATATATTTTGTAAAAGAATTGGTAACGTCGTATTCCTTAGCATTAAGGACATGCTGGCAACCTTAAGAGAGAATTACAAACTAGGAGAAAATATTACAAGGAACCTAAAAGATCTACTATATGTCCAACTTCATCTATACATTCCTTTTTAGACCAAAATAAAAGGGATATAATACAAGTCTATTTAACTTTATGAATGGAACTAAACTTATCTGCAGAACATCTCTATTTCCTCTCTTTCCACAGTGTCCACCATATGCATGCTGGGATTACTTTCCACTATTTCTTTTGGCTCTTGCTCCCACCCCTGCTAATCCAACAACTAAATAAATCAGCAATATGTTCTGGCATAGACCAGTTCGTTTCTGCAGGACTTAGAAATAGTGATCGATCTGTGAAGTTAATTTGCAATGCAAAAACAGGTGGTTGTTAAAAGCTACCTGAAATATGATTCCAGTTGTCCCGTTCTACTTTGGCCTGAATGGCTGACTGTATTCAATCCCGGTCGTGATACGTCCTATCGTAGAAAGTTTTATCTAGGATGATATGACCAACCCGTGGTGGAAAACATATATTGGAGTTTATGCAGTCTTCAGGTCCTTTTTATCTTCTCGATTGTTTTTCTTTTTTTTTTTACTTTTAATCATTAACTTCTGTTAAATGTTGTTTTGTGGTTTTTAAACACTACAGGTGTTTTACTTTACTGTAGGGGACAATAGGCGAGAGCGCTTTCTTAAGGTTAATCTACTTTCCTGACCTTGACACTTTGCTTATGCTTTGTTTGGATGCTAATCGAAAATATATTTACACCCTTAGTTTCCTCGCACATTGCGATCACTTTTACTTGATAGCTTTTAGATGGTCTTATATGAAAGTAGGTTGATGGGTTGTTTTGTTACTGCTACCATAGTATTTTACTATTAAACTTGGCTCTTGTCTTTCTCTTCTTGTCCATTTTTTGCCTGTATCTCTCCTCTCTCTCACCCTTTAATATATCCATGGCCAATATATCTCTCCCGTTAATGGCCACAACCATGTTTCATATGGATGGTAATTGTCATCAACAGCTTCTGCCAAGTCTTTATCCATACTCTTCAACAATGTCATGTTGAAGTACTTTGCCTACATATATCCTTTTCGAGTGCTGCTCTTCCCCCGCACCTGAGTAAAGAATAATGTAAACCATCTACCGAACACTGTCATATGCCCATACATTTACCAACAGTTCCAAAACCCGACAATAATAGTGCTGCTTCTGGTGGTCACAAACAATAAAAACATAAGAACTTGTCCTTCTAGCCTGCATTACTTTGAAGTTTAGTGGTAGCGTACGCTATTGCAGGTAACAATTTTTAAGTGTCATATACTTGAGAAACAGAAACACAAACAGTTGCATGAATACTCAATTAAACTATTGTTTGCACTTGTTAATTGTTTCTTAGAGGCTCGTCCAAAGGTGTAGCGTAGTGATCAATGAAGTGAGATAAAGTCAAGGGACACCAAAATTACTAACAGAGTCAGAAAGAGAACTCAATTAAAGTACTGGTTGCACTTGTCAATTGTTTCTTACAGGCTCGTCCAAAGATGTAGCATATTGATCAATGAGGTGGGATAAAGTCAAGGGACACTAAAATTCCTAACAGAGTCAGAAAGAGCAAGTCATTATATACATGGCATGTTCTCTTCGAGTCTAGAAAAAATCCTAATTCAAGAAGAAAATGATCAGATTATTTTAGCACAACAATTCTATACCTTACATTAGGAAACTTTTACACTGATTCCAGTTGCTGAAGCAATTGGAAAAAATCTTATACTTACCACTCATTTAGCTTCCTCAGAAATTTATTTACCAGTCTGAGTTTGAGTGAAAATCAGCAACAAAGACACCTTTATTAACAGAACAATTAAACTATATAGGGAATTTAGCCTTCAGACATTCTTCTCTAACCCATAAATCTGTCCAGAAAATAGAAACCTACAGAATTCCAAAAAGATATTATTTTAACACAACAAATCTATACCTTACATTAAGAAATACATAATCTCCAAATGTCTAATTAAATAAACTACTATTAGCTATATTATTGTTGATATATGCTGTAGTAGAAAATATAACATTTGCGTCTAGTTAAGCTGTTGCAAAATAAAGCTATTGCCATAACATGTCAACAGATTGTTCGCCAAGGACTTTTCCGTTTTGAAGGCGATACATTTGCAATACTTCCGTTACAATAATTTGTTACATTTTTATTGATTTGCTTCTCTTTGAAATTACATTCACTATCTCTTCATGTTCTAATACTTTTAACAGGTGTCTTGCTTTCGGCAATACCAAAATCGGTAACATTTCTCCACCTTGGATTAACTTTCTTGTATTCATGTGATATTTATGCTATTGTTAGTTGAAGTTGCTCGCTTTTAAAATTAAAAATGAAGAATTAGTTTATGCTTGGTGAATATTGTATTCTTGAGCATCTGTATTGTTAGACCAAAAGAACACTAATTATATAAAAATAAATAGCATTTACGTCACAAATATAAATTGTATTAGTACATCCTAGCTACTACAACAATACAATGACAAGTCTGGAAGAGCTCGAGAACCAGTGCCTACCAATTAGCAATTTGAAGAAATATGCAACAGAATGGGTGATTAAAGTCTTAGTCATTTGACGGAGTTTAACAAAAGAGTATAAATGCAAACAGTGAGGGTATTCGTTGGCAACTGATATTAGTCGACGAAGAGGTAACCCTATTTTAATATTTAATTATATTCATTACTTAATATGTTGACTTCTTTTGCGATTCCAATGATTATGGTCCTTACCACAGGGTACAAAAATACAAACGACTCTTTTCAACAAAGATGTTCATGCATGGAACAAGTCTTTTCAACTTAATCAAAGTTACTACATTATAAATGGAAAATTAAATGGAGCTAAACCAAACTTCTTATCTGTGCATAAGGACCTCGAACTAGCATTTATGAACAACACAGAGGTCATTAAGGACAAAAGCCAATTTAAGACTGAACAATTTTCGAATGGATTTATTTCATTTGATGAAGCTGAAAAATTCACTAATGGGAGTTTGTTTGGTAAATTTCACTAAATGTTTGTTGTTTGTTCCATACATAAAGAAAATCTGTATTTTGTAACACATTGTTTTGTTTAGATGTGGTGTGTATTTTACTCACAGTAAAAGCACTAACTGGAGAAGGACAAAGCATTAGACACGAAGTAATCGTTACAAACGAAAGGTAGCATATACTTTCTATGCATCCTACATATAAATATTTCATGTTAATAAACATTTATCAGAAAAATATTCTTTGTTACATATATAGGTATAATCGAAACATCATGACTTTATGGGGAGATCTCGCTGAAATCGAAGGTCAAATGTTACTTGAAAGTGACAAACCAGTGCTTGCCTTTGTGATGTAAAATCATCCATTTACCAAGGTATAAATCTCCTCAGTTGATATATTTGAGTCGAGTTTCAAACTACATAAAAGTAACACTAAATTAATTACTCCTGCCAAAATAGGGGATTTTGTCCTTTCCACAACTCATGTTAGTAGTTTGCTAATAAATCCTCAATTTGAAAAAGCAAAAAATCTCCAAGAATGGTAAGTAATACATGTTTCATCACACTTATTCAGAGGCTACCCACATGCTACGTCATTAATGTTTTTCTTTTCATTACTTAAAAATTCCAGGAATGACAACATGAAGGCACAAAAGATTGACTTAAGTTTAATGCCAAGCAGACTAATGCAAACTGCCCGCCAAGTTGAAAATTACTAATATTTTAAACCGTTCACTTGCCATTTTGAAGGTACTTTCCTATACAACACCCATCCTGTACTCAAATTATAAGTTTCAAATGTAATTAAGTGATTTACCTAATTTACATATAGGACATGTAGTATAAGTTCAATGCTATGGTTTCCAGCATTGACAAAAACACCGACCCATGGTATCATGCTTGTGAGAAATGCTACAGGAAAGTTACTGTTATAAAAGGTAGTGCAACTTGTACCTACTGTAGGGCTGAAGATATTGATTATGAGGAGATGTAAACTACACAAATGACTAACAACATATATTGCTTACTCCACCAGATACATGAAAAATTAATGATTAACTATTGAAATGAGTTTACTATATCGCTATCAAATAATTAGCGTCATACTGATTACATCTTCCAATTTATTTTAGATATCAGTTAAAGATTGATGTCATTGCTGAGGATCAATTCCTAAGGATTACATTGTTTGATGCTGCAAAATACTATTTTGGTTGTGACGTAAAAGACTATGTTCTCTCTACATCTAAAAAGGTAAATCACCTACTCTATGAAATATTAGCCTATATAAAAAACGTTAACCTATTTTAACTGAAATACTAATATATACGGTTTCCTATTCCACTGAAAGAAGAATCAGAATACTATCGCAAGTTGGTATTTAGTAAGGGGAAAGAATTCAGTATCCTTGTGAAGATTGACCGTAACTTTCCAAATGTTGAGGCAAACATGAATGTGATAGCTATGAAGATACATGAGGTTCCAAAAAAATTGCAGCAGATCAAAACAAGGTTAAAACCCCAATTAAAAAACAAAGAAGTAAGAGGATGAAGAAACTAAGTGATAATGAAAAAATGAAAGAAACAGCAGTAGACATACCTCATGTTGAAAAAGATATTATAGCAGTTGAAACTGACACTGAAAGCCCAGAAAAAACAAATAGATGCAAGAGGACCAAGAAAATTAAGGAAGCCATTGCGAAGGAAAATCCACAGAAAGTGAGGATACATGAGGTTGAAAAGCAGAATATACCAGATGAAAGTGATGACGAAACCCCACTAATTCAACTACAAAGAAAAAGGACCAGGAAGGTTAAAGGAAAAAACCTCATGCGATATCCGATGGAAAAAAAGCTCAAAGTGGAAAAAAACTAATATATAGTTGATTTATAATTTCCTTATGTTTAACTAACAATGCTTATTATATCCCTAATACTAATATTTAAAAGCTACATTCCTTTTTTCACCGAGCAACTTCACCTAACATCGCTTTTATTTGTAACTTACTTTCTCCTACATCAATGAATTTGGTTAACTGCTTCACTAAACATTCAATGTATGAAATTTATTACTTTAAAACAGATCAACAACAATCTTTTGCAACAATCTATACCCTCATACAAATAATAAGGTATTCATGCATCCTACCCTATATGTATTTCTTACCTATATATAGAAAAATGAACAATTCAGAATAATAGATGTCTATTTCCTATATATGCCAAATTAATGAGTTCAATTGGCATTAATGATTCCGCTATGTACTAGATCACTGCAAAGTTACATATGCTAGATCGGACAAGACAAGAGAAGTGTCACACCAACAATCCGAAATTTGTCGCCATCAAATCAACAATGACACACAACCAACATCATGGTGAATGTAATAGGTTAAGTAGTTATCATAGTTCAAAATTAAATCTAACCCTTCTATTCAATTCACTTCAGAGGTGATAAAGGTAACTCTATTGCTTGTAGCCGTAATGCTGATTAGCAGGCCAAAACAACAATAGATCAGATACACTATACATGTCAGATCTCAGACAACACCCCCCAAAAAATCCACCGTTCAACAATGTGTGACTTCTCTATCTCTAAGACACACTACTTAAGTAACTTACACTTACATTTGATTTACACAAATTAATGTTTTTAAAATCACTTTTCATGTATATACAATATATAGTACTCACTCTATCTTATTGTAATAACCATTGCACACTATTTTCTTGTCATGTCAAATCCAACAGGTGATTAAGGAAAAATCATTCCTTCTACCAGTAAGACTGATCAGAATGACAACCACACAAAAAATGATTTGAGCAACACAGGTAAGAACTTACATAATCATGTAAAATTCTACATACATGAGTACTATGTACAACACGAACATATTGACATACATACATACATACATAAGTATTACATGCTTTGTCTAAATGTAACAAAAACTGTTCCTCTTATAGAGAAAAGTCAATTGTGATGCGCATTGCGAAAAGTGGATAAATATATATTAGCAACACAAACAATAGCACATCTAAAATTAATTGGCTATATAGAGCATTATCTGAAGAGTCTGAAGCTGTAGGTACATTGGAAAAACCCTATTCATATCTTACATAACTTCAACATTCTATACCTTTATGAAAGTATATTCTTAACATATATCTCTCCCCATATTTATATATGTAGGAACTGTTACTTACAACTTATCTTTATCATATCTGCACATGTTAAAAACCGTCCCAGAATGCATTTATTGTGCTGCAAAAAGATTGGAACATGAACCTCCAACATTCTGTTGTGAAAGCGGATATATCAAATTGGCGATCACTGAAGCTCTAACAAAAATATATGAAATGTTTGTGGCATCTACTCCAGACGCCGTAGTGTTTTGCAAAAATATTTGTGCATATAATAGTATCTTTGCTTTTACATCTTTTGGGGTTAACCTAGATAAGGAACTAGCATCTGCAAGAAAAGGAGTGTACACTTTTAGGGCATAAGGTCAAATTTAGCACGATCTACCATCATTGGTACCACGTGATAACAATGCCTGTTACTTCCAACTATACTTCTTTGATACAGACAACGAGTTGACCAATAGGCTATCAAAGGTGAATGAAGGAATTCTTTCAGACCAAATTGTAAAAAAGATCAAATAGGTAATGGAGGGAAACCCATATGCACAAAAATTTCGCCAATTAAAAGACCAATCAAGTTTCCACAATTTCCAACTTCGTATTGCTGCAAATGTCTCTTTGGATCAACAAGTGTACAACACACCCTCGGTAAATCAAGTAGCAGCAATTTGGATCGATGGAAACAATCTGAATATACCTTTTGACCGAGAAATAATTGTTCATGAGAATTCAGGGTACAAACATAGAGTAAAACACTGTTTCGATTGTTATTACCCTCTTCAATATCCTTTGCTATTCCCAAGAGGTGAAGGCGGATGGCATCAAGGAATAAGAAAACAGAGCAAAAGACAACCTCACAAAAGAAGTGGTCACTCCCCAACTGTAACCAATGATATTCCAACATTTATATCAGCTGATGCAATATTAGCCAACGAGGATCAAGGTAAAATATATCACCTTCTGCCCTCTTAGAGTATAAATTTATTCACTTTCTTCACAACTTAGCTACTGACAAAAAAAACACATACATGATATATGCTAATGATGACAACTCATAAAAGCTTTTTTACAAAAAAAAGATTGGTACGGACAACATATTAGGATTAAGAGTTGTGTCATGACAAATAAGATTAACTAAAATTTAATAAAATACTACCAAACATTAATTACCTCACCGCCTGATCTTTACAGTTTTACTATACCCTAACTTATGTGAATATTATCAACTTACATTACTTTCATTTCAAGCTATATTGTGTATTACACTTACCAGATTTAATAAAAACCCAAAAATGACATATTTTCAGATCCATTTAAAAAACACTATCACAATAATTTCCCTCCAGTTGAATATTATGTAAACTATTTTCATGTATCAAAATACTACTACCAACAACGTACAAAATATAATTATCATAATATACATTTTTCTATTATTCAATATGGTAACTAACATAAAATAAAAATAATATTAATATGATTTCTAACACTTGTAGATGTCCGCCGCAAGACAAAGGGAAATGTTTCTTGCAGAGAGTACTATTGTTATAAGCTACAACTACGAGAAACAGAGAGGTCAATATTACTACTATGTGGAAGATTACTACAAAAATTTGTTGTTGACATGTACATAAAGTTGGAAACAACAAGGCTAGAATATTTCAGAAAGGAACAATCAAATTTTAGAAGAGAGGTTTATCAAGGTATTGTTGATAATGTCAGCGCAGGAGAATACAGGGGAGATAGAATTGGGTAAAGAATACTACTTCCATTGTCTTTTATTGGGAGGCCACGAGATATGAAAAAACGATATATGGATGCAATGGCTTTGGTACAACATATTGGAAGGCCAGATCTGTTTATAACAATGACGTGTAATCGTGACTGGATTGAAATCCAACAAGAACTACGCCCCGGACAGACTCCTCAGGATAGACCTGACTTGGTGACAAGAGTATTCAGAGCTAAGTTGCAGGATCTAAAAGACCAAATTTTTAAGAAACAAATATTTGGAATTGTTGTTGCTCATGTATTCGTAGTAGAATTCCAAAAATGGGGACTACCACACATACACCTCCTTCTCATATTAAAATAAGGGCGCAAGATCAAATCATGAGATTAGTACGATAGGTTTATCTCAACAGAGATTCCAGATAAATTTGAGTATCCTATCTTGCATACATTAGTGCTGAGACATATGATGCATGGTCCATGTGAAAACAAACGTCCAACAAACACATGCATACAAACTGGACAGTGTAAATATCATTATCCTAGGCCATACACCAACAAATCAATTCAAGCAAGGGATGGATATCCAATTTATAAAAGAAGAATGAATGGAAGAATAAAGACTGTTCGTGGAATGAATATGACAAATCAATGGGTGGTACCTTATAGCCCTTATCTGCTTACAAGATACAATTGTCACATTAATGTTGAGGTCTGCTCAGGAGTCAAAGCAATAAAGTATCTATACAGGTATATATAAAGGTCATGATCGGTGTGCCGTTTATGTTCAGTCTGATGATGGTGAAAATGTTATTGACGAAATACAAACATTCCAAGATGCACAGTGGGTCTCACCGCCAGACACACTATGGAGAATATATGAATTCAACTTGACTGAAATGCAACCTGCAATCATCAACCTTCAACAACATCTGATAGGAAAACATTCAGGTACACATATTAATGCATAATAATACGCACTTTCTTTTAAGAATAATTATAATAGTCAAAATAGAAATAGTAACTATGAACGAGCTCACAGTGTTTTATTGGAAAAACCAAAATTTACAAAATGTCATCGCTTGGGATGGTGTCAAGCAGACAATGTTGACCGAGTATTTCAGAATGTGCTCAATTGAAACTGAAGCACACACATACCTTTATAGAGAATTCCCAAAGTATTATGTTTGGAATTCCAAGGTAAAGACTTGGACAAAAAGGAAAACAAGATCTGTAATCGGTTGCATTGCAATTGGTAAGCCAGGTGTAGTAAACGATAACTTCATACACATCGATAATTGTTAAACTTATTAATTAGTAAATATTGATTATATTGTACAGCTAATCCTTGAGAAGGGGAAAGGTATTATGAGCAGTTATTACTAAACCATATAAGAGGAACATTGTCATTCAATGACTTACTCACGGTCAACGGAAAGCAATGTTAGACCTTTAAAGAAGTAGCCAAAGAAAGAGGGCTACTCGAATTCGACAACAACATATCAGAATGTTAAGAGAGGCTGTTATCTTCAAAATGCCATCAGCTCTCCAAAGTTTGTTTGCTACAATTTTGGTTCATTGTAACCTAACGGATATTAGAAAACTCTGGGATACTTATTATGAGGATGTGTCTGAGTACTTCAACAGGATATATGGCAACTCACACAATACTATACTACATTCTACCCTAAATAGTATTAATAATTGTTTGCAAAGTATGGGCAAGAGCATAGACATATATGACATTCCTCAACTATATCACAATTTGCTCGAAGTTGGTCCATCAGAATGTAGAGAAATAAATGAAGAAATGTCTGTGCATATACCTATAGAAAATTTTGATGCACAGTCACAATTAGATCCAGAACAAGATCATGCTTATACAAAAATAATGCAAACAATCGATGCTGGAACAGCTGGAATATTCTTTGTTGATAGACCTGAGGGAACTGTGAAAACAAACCTATACCGTGCATTGCTTGCCAATGTTAGATCAAGAGGTATGATAGCTTTGGCAACAACAACCAGTGGTGTAGCAACTTCAATCTTACCAGGAGAACGCATATCACACTCGAGGTTTGAGATCCCCCTTCAAACAAATGAATCAACTATGACAAACATGTCAAAGCAAAGTGGTGCTGCCAAATTGATTAGAAAAGCAAAAATCATTATATGGGATGAAGCGCCAATGGCCAAACGACAAATAATAGTTCCAAAATCAACTAGAGCAGAAATTGTAAATGCAAGCTTGGTGAAATCATATCTCTGGCCTTTGATGGAGAAGATTCAATTTACAAGAAATATGAGAGCAAGAACAGATCCAACATTCAGTGAGTTCTTACTTCGTGTGGGTAACGGAGATGAATCAATAATAAGAGACAACATAATCCTTCTCCCTGAACAATTGACTGTCAAGTATTCTCAGGATGAAATTCCAGAAGAATCCATAATAAAAGAGATATTTCCAAACCTACAAGAAAATGCTGCAACGGCAAAATATATCACTGAAAGAGCTATTTTAGCAAGCAAAAATGACCATGTGGATAAACTTAATGACAAGTTCCCAGGTGAAAGCAAGATATTCAATAGCTTTGACTCAGCAGAAGATGACACTAACAACTATTACCAAGAAGAATATCTAAATACTTTAACGCCAAACGGTTTCCCGCCACATAGGTATTGAAGAAAATACATTACAAATTACAATCATGAAGAGGTGGTAACAAATATCAAAATGGATAGATTTTGATACATCTTATTAAATGCAGGTTAGAATTGAAGGAAAATGCACCCATCATGCTGCTAAGGAATTTAAGCCCTTCAAGTGGCTTATGCAATGGCACACGAATGATATGTCGAGGCTTCTCCCAAAATGTCTTGTATGCGGAAATATCAAGTGGTCATTCTGCAACGAAGTATGTGTTTCTTCCCGAAATTCAACTATCACCACCAGAAAATGAAGGATATCCATTTAAATTCATTCGAAAGCAATTTCCAGTATGCCTTTGCTTTGCAATGACTATAAATAAAGCGCAAAGTCAAACAATTCAAAATATTGGTTTGTATTTGCCCCAACATGTTTTCTTACATGGTCAATTGTACGTGGCACTCTCAAGAGGGATATCTATGTCCACAACAAAAGTACTTGTCCTAATAGAGCAACCGAAACATCAAAATGGATCATACACAAAGAACATCGTCTATAAGGAAGTTTTAGGTACGATAACCCCATATACATATATGGCCATTCTAACACAGATAATTAACTCTTTACAGATCGTAGATACTAACAACCTTACATTGCTTCAAATCTCAGGTTTAGAAGACCCAAACACACTTATGCAAGCATAATGGATTCTTCATCGACCCATACTCTTCAATGTGTTAATGTCATATTCAGAATAGTTCTTTAAGTACTATTATGAAGTTTCTTGATATCCTATTCCATTCTAATGATTTAATATTATTATTATTAATAATTTACAGTACTTTCATACTTCTGTTTTGATACTTCATATTAACTTCATGTTGACGTTCCTACTTATTATTCAATGCATACGTTAAATCTTTTTCACTATACGAGATCAATAATAGCTCATGCAATCATCAGAAGACTAATTAACACAATGTACACTTCACTACATCAATAATAATGCACCCACTCATGACAACACTGCTTTACAAATGTCTCTCTACAGAGAATGATACAACTTAACATGGCTCACATGTGCAGCGCACGTGTTCTTGACTAGTAATATAAAAAATGTGAGGGGGTTGTGGGATTTTTGGTTTTTTTTTTCCGTGTTGCTGCCTTATAGTAGTGCTGAATGGTTTTTTTTTTTTATGTGCTTCGTGTGTATGTGTGTTGTTTTTTTCTGTGTGTTGTGTGAAGATTGTTTTGTTAATATAGGTAGTATGTGTGCTGTATTGGTAGTAATGTATGTAGATGTGTGTGTGGGTGTGTAATGGTGTAGTGTGGTAGAAAATGGGGGAGGGAAGTGGGGTTAAGGTGGGGTAGTGGGGTAAGTGTAGGTGGGTTGGGTAGTGGGTAGTGTGGATAGTTTAGGTTATTATTTTTTTTAGATTAAATATGTAATATAAAAATAACAAAAATATTAAGTAATTATTTTGAACTAATAAAATATAAGAAAAGTCAAATAGCTAGTCTAAAAATGTAATTAAGAAATACTAGCTTGTTTATTAAAATTTAAATTAAAAGAATACATATATTTTTTGTAGTTTTCGAATCTTTAAAATAGATTTAATAAAATATGATGAAAAAAAATATTTAATGTAGACCTAGAAGAAATATTTAAGAAATAAAAACGGTGTAACACCTTATGTTTGGTCAAAAATTACGTGTCTACACTCATACATCACATATAAGGTCTGAAACTGAAATACAAAAAATTAATAAAGGTATCTCAGTCCTCGGAACATGATGACTCAACGATCTTCAAAGGCTATGAAAATTACTTGCCACGAGTATGGGAGGTAGGAGCGTCGGAGCCAACATAAGTGAAACAATGTGGACACAAGTATGCATTAGTAAATGTAATGTCTAAGTATGAAACAATATGCATAAAATAGGCAAGATAGCAGGAATAACTTAAAATGAGTAGGCATGATCATATTGAAACATTTGAAAGATTAATAAAGTACTGACATGAGAATCATGGAACATAATCAAATACATTAACAAAAATGACATAAGAAAATCTTGAAGCAAACATAGTCATTTTGTGGGATATTAGCTTTAACAGACAATAAGACCATGAGAGCTATATTATAGATATTGGTATATCCCTCATATTGAAAGAAGGTAATTTACTTTCCAAGGTAGAATCCATACTATTCATTATTTTCTAAAGTGGATCCACTAGCTAGGTCATTTAAGATAATTCTACGGGGGCACGTACTTTGGGACTAGATATTGCTACTAGAGACTATCCTCTTTGAGCCTCTTCCTCAAGCACTCTTGGTGCTAAGTCTTAATCCCAGTGGAGTAGACAAAAGTAAAATATCAATAGAACATATGAAAGGCAATGATAAATACAATCCACTCTTTCAAGATCAAAATATAAAATAGCTCCTTAAACATAATTCAACATGGATGAGAAAAAGTTTCACCAATGTAAATTTTTTTTGAGAAATTCCTTTCACAATCATGATCATCATAGTAAGTGAGAAATCCTTTCACAATAGCATTGATACTTTCCTTTCAAAGCATACCCAAATCAATTACAATAACTTCATAAACATTCATATCCTCACAAATTTATAATCCATAGGTTCATGAGTTCAGGGTAGGTTTATAGTTAAAAAATCATAATTTAGGCATGGGTTAACATAATTTCAACTTAATATCATGTATTAACATTGATTCATTCATTATAAGACTTAATCAAGAAAAATCAATCACAATTTGAATGAAACCCATAAAAATTGGATTGAAACCCTAACTTCATCAATTGAATTGAGATTTGAGAAATTGGAAGCTTTGGGGACCTATGGAAGAATTGATTCCATGGGTGAATACCCACATACTTTCTATTGAATTCTCAAGAAAGATGGTGAATTTGGAGGCTTGAATGGAACCCTAGATCTTCTTTTTCTTCCTTAGGTTGAGAGAATTTGGGAGGACGAATTTGGTCTAGTTTAGGGAATTTAGGAGGGTGAATTGAAAGTGGTGATTTGGGGCTGAAAAGATTTATATAAGACTTAGGGTAGAATACAAAATAACATAATATTTGATTAAATAATTAGGAAAAGACCCAAAAGCCCCCATTAAAATTATTACGGGACTTGACCTACAATTAGGACGTACGAATAGTAGAAT
Organism: Solanum pinnatisectum; assembly: GCA_035578085.1. Lineage (NCBI taxonomy): Eukaryota > Viridiplantae > Streptophyta > Magnoliopsida > Solanales > Solanaceae > Solanum > Solanum pinnatisectum. The sequence goes on from CM069079.1 coordinate 17,134,960, forward strand.
TTTCTATGGTCCGTACTAGTCAACCGTAGACCAAGTAGTGGGACCATGAAATTACCTATCTTTTGATGGAACACTTATACGGTTCGTAGGTCTTTCTATGGCCCGTGGAAACAAATTGTAGAAACCAACTTTGACCCTCAAAATTTCACTAAGTCTGGGACTCAACTACAAGACCACTACGACTCATACAAAGAATGACAGACCATAGAAACACACTTCAGCCCAAAACTTATTTTCTTCTTTTCCAATTTTCAAGGTGTTACAATGATGGATTCATATCCAATCACACCAAAAGTGTAAGACATTGGGTTAAAGTCTTGGTGTACCATGATGAGAAGATATTTTGTTCAAATCCCATTGATCTATGGCCGAAGACATCTTTATATGGGTAAGACATTAGGGTTCAAGCCTCAATTAACTATAATGGTTATTAAAGAAAAATCATGTGCTTTGGTTAAAAAGATATGAAACCTATTCCACTGAATTTGGTCTATTCCTTTATATGAATATGGTAGCAATGCATAATATGTTTGAAAGAAAACAAGTGATTGAATAATGCACATGAAAATGGAATGAGGTGCTAAATCTATCCTAAGATAATACGCTTAGATGATGGTGTTCCTAACATAAAGAATGAGAGCTTTTGATAAATGTTAAAAATACATACAGATTCATTTGTTGAAGTGAATGAGGTGTAAGCTCACCATGCTAGGCATGGAAAAGGTTGCAACCCTTGTCTTGGATGTTTATCACCAAAAATGTCTTAGGGCAGACATGCGTTACAAAAAAAAAAATCTTGTTTTATCTTCTGGTTTGTTTTGGACAAAAAATAGTACAATTGAGGCACATTCTATAGTAAATCAGAAGTTTAGTAATTCCAATATTCGGATCTTCTAGGACATCCAGAGTTTATAATGATGAGACAAATTATAGAAAATTCAAATGGACATTCATTAAAGAACCTAAAGATTTTTATAAATGGTGAATTTTCTTGTATGACTTGTTATCAAGGCAAGTTAATTGTGAGACTATAACCAACGGAAGTTACAATTTGACTCTGTCAAGGAACATATATATGGGGATAATTTCTCTCATTTTAGATATGTATACATGGGGATATTTGTGGACCTATTCACCTACCTAGTGGGTTATTTATATACTTCATGGTCCTTCTTCTAGATAGTCTCATGTGTGCCTATAGTCATCTTGCACTTTGACATTTGTAAAATTGTTGGCACAAATAATATGATTACGGAAATAATTTTCTGATAATTAGATTAAGTCCATCTGTCTTGATAACACTGCAAAGCTTTCATCCTAAGCATTTAATGATTATTGTCTATTGATTGAGATTGAATAAATTCAATATTGAAGTGAATGTGATAGTGCAAAATAAAGCTTATCAATTCAAATGTGCACTTGGTTGTGATGGATGATAACATCCAAATATACCTCTTGAAAAGAAATATAAATGGTCGTACACAATATATTTACCCAATTATGAGTCGAGGTCGATCCCATAGAGAATATGAAAGAATATTTTCAATAGCAAATATTTAACTCGATAGTCGTTATTTAAAAATAGGAGGATTTAAATTGAAACATAAATAAAAAGAATAACAATAGTTTGAAACTAAATATTTATTCATATTTAGATTATTAGAAATAACTAGGAATGTGTTCCCCATGATTTCATATCATAGCAAGAATATTGTACTAGTGATCTATTTCAATTTTTAACATGCAAATTTGGTAAGTTAGGTATCTCCTAAGTGATTGGTCATCCAAATGGGGAATTTCACAAGCAACTTGGTCGGTCTATGGGTGTATGCTTTAGTAACCCTTACCCTTGACCCCAGATTAGCCCTCACATATTTGGGTTAGGCTATTAGAGGATTATCAATGCTAAATCTCAGTACTTTAATCTTTTTTCCCATTCATTACTTCCTTGCTCGGACATGTAGGAATAAGGCGAGTCCTAACGTTGGCCACCATTAAAAAGCAATCAGAACGAAGAGATCAACAATACATGCATAAAAATCATTCAAGAATCACTTTTTACATAAACTTACTTTAATAACTTATCATAGTTACTGCAACCCTAGTATGAAATTTAGCTACTCATTATCTCAAAAACACAATCAAAATTTATTAAAATAAATATGCTTGTGTTAATCATAAAAAATTAAGAACAATAGCTAATATATCTTTCAATAATCACAAAATACAAATAAATAATAAAGGAGAAGAAAGAATAAACCAAAATTCACAGGCCTCCACGGTGGCTCTTCCAAAGTTCCTAAGCTATGAAGTTCTAAATTGTATGTTGTGTGTTGTTTCTTGGTTGGTTGTTGAAAGAATAATGTTTATGATCTATTTATATATATGGAAACCTTAAATAACATAATTGAGTCTAAAACAAATTACGAAACCCAAAATGGAAAGGAATTAGTTTTACGGATCGTGTGATTTTCTCCCACCCCCATTCATTTGTGCTCCAAATTTCTTTATCTTCACGTCATTTTAAGCCTACAAATAAAATCCACAAATTAAGAGTAATCCATAAAATTTATGCTCAAAATCGACAATTAAAAGATTGAATATGAGGTAAATAATGATTAAATATGTATATTTTTTGCCTCACATCAATGAAATCACAACTCACCTCCAAAAGAGTTATATTAATTGAGAAGAAACAAATCTAAAATTTGCTCATATAATAGTAAATTAGAAATTTACTGAAGCAAAAGGTACGTGTCATAGTAAACTTGGAGTTTACTAGTACTAATAATTTTATTGGTTGACATGAATGATTTGACAATTTCAAAGATGTGCATATTGAGTAATAGACATATATTGAAGGACTAGAAGATTCTTTGAGATTTCTTTATGTTGCTTGTTCTCTTGATAAGTTGATTGGATCAACTAATGTTGTGATTGCATTTCTAATTCTAAAAAGTGTAAAAGGTGAATATGAGCCTATTTACATGTTGTGTGATTTGTTGAATTAGATGCATCAATAAGATGATCACATGTGCGTTTATTATCAAGTTGCAATTTAACATTGGAAAAATTGTTGTCTAAAATAATTGAGTTAAGAGCACAACTTTCAAAATATGAAATCAAGACAATTCATCTTTATAATATGGATAAATATTCAAGATAAATAGTCAATCATTGTTTATGAGAACAAAGTTTCATGGTCTGAAGTATAATGTATTACATACTAAAGTAGTTGTATGCATTAGATCAATAAATTATGATCAATTTTTTTCTCAATTGATTTATGGTCAGGGACCAAATATTTTTCATATGATAATTTTAATGTGTAGTATATGATTAATGAATATACCATGATGCACAAAGATGGATTCACCAAAATAGTTTGAGATATATGTTAGTTTGTCTACCATAAAAGAGAGATATGAAGCAGCACACGAGTTGTAAATGCTCCTATTGAATGTTCCTTAAGGATAGAGTTTACGAGATGCATGAAGCATGATAGACTAATCGATTCTAAATAAAATAATCCTTGAAAAAGAAGGAGGATCAAAGAATCAAAATGATCATAATAAGGAGGAAATGTACTCTATAACAGCTTATGAAATAACACTTCATGAAACATCATGAAAGGGGTACATACCTGAAAATAATGAAGTGATGAGATCTCAATAAGTAATGTAGTATTGTGAACCTATAAAAATGATAGTTCATTGATGATATCTTTGATACAATATAGCTCAATATTGTATAGACTATTAAAGCATGTTGGTGTAGAAATAATTATCAAGTGAAAATTGGAATGATGCATCTTAGTAAATGTAATGCTTATTTGACTTGCATTCTAGACACTAGAAGATGTTATAAATTTAATATTGAATGTTGTCATTTGGCAAAATTAATATGAAAATTTCTGAAGTATTCAAGATCTATAGCATAGTAAGTTCTTGGAAAACTTGTTTATAATCCTCATACGGATTAAATCAAGAAATAGCTTTTCATATTGTTATGCAAGTTGATAACTTAAGTTGACAACTTGAATTAAACTCTTGAAGAGGTTTTAAAAGACAACAAATTATTTGCTTAAAGAAATTGAAGTGAGGAACTTGCAATGGGTGATTGTTTTGGTAGGTTTTGATCTAAGTGTGTTTAGTATATGAATCTAAGAGGATTTGGAGGAAATCATTCGAATCTAGATGAGGTAGGGCTGGAAAATTGAAAAGAAAATTTGTCGGAATGATCTGGGGAGAGGGTGGCGCGGCGTGCCCTAGATCCGCCAAGGGTCTAGCGTGGGGTGCCTACAGTGCGCCAGGGAAGGGGTTCTGAATTTTAGAGGTTGGCGGCCCACGCAACTCAGTGCACCAGGGTCACTATGTCACATACTCTTCCGCCCTTATTCCGTTTGAGTTCTATTAAACCATATCATCGATCACTTCTTGATTTTTACTATTCAAAATACATCTAACCAATGATAAATCCTATATATCATAATCATGATCCTTGAATCAATAATTCAAATTCGAGGCAGAGTTGAAAGTAAAGTTTTCCCTTTGAGTCTTTTTGAGGAGTTTTCTATAATTACTTACAATTGTTTCATGACACATGAGTAAGAGAGTACGAGAATGAGGAGAGTGTATTCATGAGCCTACATTATTATTGAGATCCTTGAGTCAAGTCATTCATGCTCATAAATTTCTCATGAATTCCATAAATTGAGTATCCTTGATTGGAGTAGTATCTCCGAATTATAATTTCTTGAGTATGAAGTGCCTAATCCTTTTTGAAACTATATTTCATAATTATGGATAACCATATGTTATACATGAAGGTCCTTGAGTTGTGTTGGTCACGCCAATAATTCCGCATGAACCTTATGAGTCGAGCATTCTTGGGATGAGTAGTCACTACAACAAATATGATATATAGCTACAAAATTATTAGCTACGACATCAAATTCGTCACTAATTGTTCGCTTTCAGTGACAAAATTTATTTTTCGTGCTTAAATATATGAGACACATACTTTTAGTGACAAAACATAAAAATCTGTAGCAAAATTTTGTCCACTAAAGTTTCCCACCAAAAAATTAATTTGCGCCATTTGTTAAGTAGTGTTAGTCACTAATTTCAAGTTATCGGTGACACATTATTTCTTCACTAAAAATGTATCTAATTCATGACAAATTATTTTTTGTCTTAAAATTTATTAATTTTTGGACACGACAAAATTTCATCTAAAAATATATGTTGTTACAATATCGACAAATTAGAGTTCGTGGTTAAATATTATAAGTTTTAGCTATAAACAATTACATTTAATTATGACATTTATTTTCTTCAGTAATAATATAAATAGTTGGTGACAAAGATTTTATTGTCTCTAATAAATCTCTGATTTAGTGACAAAAAAAAAATTGTCACAAAATATGTAAGGTGTTAAATCACGACGACTTAAAATTTGTAGTGAATAATTCAACTATTTGCTACGAAAAAAATCATAGCTAAATACAATTTTTTGGCTAGAATTGTTCATAATCACAAGTGACAACTTACAAAAAGAATAATACAAGTGCTTTATAAGAAATAAACAGAGTCCATTCGTTAATTGGCGAGGGAAAATATTGAAACCAACGAATTTGATCGATTTTTTAAAAATGAAAAATATCAATTCATCAATTTTTTTTAAATTACGCAATTATAAAATGCATCATTTGAAAAATACAATCCAGGTTATACATACCGTGAGTAGGGTACGATTCTACTACTAGATCACTAATATTTGTTGGTTTAACACTTTTTTTTATTTGATACACTTTCATCGATAAAGACGATAGAAAAAATAATTCTCAAGTCTTGATGCTAATTTTTGTGCGTGTCTATTGATTTCTGATTGGTAAACTACATAGAATAAGTTAATCTATTTGCTTCTATCTAAAAGTATTTACATATTTAATAGTAATTCCACAGACATACGTACAACAACTATACATAGATAACATCGACTTACAAATAAGACTTTGCAAAGGTGCGAAATATGTTATGAATTTTAATTAACTTTTTCCATCCGTGTGAAAATTTAAATAAACTAAAAAATGAAAGAACAAATGAAAGAAATGAACCAACTAGGATTTCAAATATATTATGATGAAGTACTATAGATATGGGTATCGATATTTTTTCAAAACAATTGATTTACTGATCGAATTGAACCGATTATTCAATTTTGTTTAATAAAATCGAAAGATTAATTTTATATAATTTTATAATTGTACTAAATAATTTTTAAATTTATAAAAATAAATAAATAAAATGACAGAATCATACTGAATATATTTAAAGATACTTTAAAAAATATATAGTTTAATTAAAATATAATATACATTTGAATGAATTGTTAGTGGTAAATTTCATGCAATTGTGTATGTGTATTAATAATCATATATTATATTATATCTACAGAAGTTAAATTTGAAAGAAGTGAATGAAGTTAAAAACAAAATAAAAATGAGGTACAAGAGATAGTTGATCGGATGGTAAGCACTCCTCACTTCCAACCTTAAGGTTGTGAGTTCGAGTCCCCAATAAAGCATAATGTGGAAGCTCCTGGGAGGTGTTAAAAAAATTGTAATGTCAGAGCCCTTGGGGAGGGGTTAAAAAAAATTGAGATGGAAGATATAATAGGAAAATTAACCATTTTAATAATAATAATTTTTTCCCTAATTAATACATTTAAGAACAAAATAATTTTTTGTATATAAAATATAGTCATTAGTGACGAAATTAGATTTTGTTCAACTACGAAATACATATAACTTTAGAGACAATTGATGTTGTCACTGATTGAAGTAAAATAATCAGCGACGATATAATTTTGTCGGTAATGATAACCTTTTTAGTGACAAAACATACTATTAACTAAAAAAAAATATAATGTTTATGACAAATAAATTTGTCACGAATGTTTAAGCATTTGGGGACGATTTTTCTTTTTGTAGTTAATATAATACTTTTAGTGACGAAGCACTAAAATGTCTTTGTATACTTTTAGCGACACACATTTAGTGACAACTAATTGAGGAATTATTTTTCGTATCAGAAGATTTTTAGTGACAAAATATGATTTATAAATGACAAAATTATTTGTCTCTGATAAGCGAATTTGTTGTGTGAGTATCATTGAGTCCTTGAGTTATGGAGTTTTTGAGTTACGAGTATTGAGTTCTATATGTGGTTATTAAGAACCTTGGATTGTTTTATTCACGTCCATAATTCGGCGTGAACCCTATTTTGAGTAATCTTTTACAATTATTTATAATTTGTTTTAAAACTTGAGTAAATGATGATGAGGGTGAGGATGAGGATGAGGAGAGTTGAGTTTCATTTTTCAAAATAAATATATGGGAACTAAGTATTCCCAAGATTAAATGTTTGTACATTTAAAATAAGAGGAAACTTTGATTTCCAAATGAGTTCATGAGGAGTTTTGAGCACTATCTCTTTTAAGAGAACCTTTTGAGTAATAATCTCAAAGTTTGAGGATGAGGAAATGTTTTTAAGCATATGAGCATGAGTTATATTATTGGGAGTAGTATTGAGCACCGATATGGGGACGAGTTTAGAGAACTCAAAGTCCTGAGGATGTCTTATTCTCCGACAAGTTATAAGACAGTTCTGACAGTGTGGGTGAGACGCTGTATCAGCACATAGCTCATAGTTATGGTTTTCGGTTAGAGAATCTCCCATATAAAGAGTTATTATTGTATTTTTACATACAATTGAGTTATTATTGTATCTTTACATAAAATTGAGTTATTATGTACTGTTTTAAAAGCTTTTCATATATTACATCTTTTATTGTTGCTTTATTCTTGAGTATCTTGAGTTGATTTCTTTTGATTTGAGTATCTTGAGCTGAGTATGTTCGAGTTGAGTATCTTACCTTTGAGTTGAGTATTTTATGCTTGAGTATCTTGAGTTGAGTATGCTATCCTTGAGTGGAATTTGAGTTGAGTGAGTTTGAGGAGAGGTAAGTATGTTTCTTTTCTATCAATTCAAGCTTATGTTTATGCTTTTGAATTCCTCTTACATGCTCGTACATTCCATGTACTGACGCCATTTGGCCTGCATCTTTTATGATGCAAATACGGGTATTCAGGGTCATCAAAAGACTCTCCGTTAATACTACTTGCATTTCCAGTAAACGTGGTGAGCCTTCTTGCTTCCAGAGGGTTCCATTTTTACTGTCAGCTGTTAGGATATCGTGGGTATTGTCCCGATAGTCCTTCTGTAATAGTAGAGGATTTATAGACAGTTTAAATGTCAATGAGTCTATCATTATTTTCTTTGTTGTTACAATGTTTTGAGTCCATGAGGCATTTAACTAATACTTGTTAAATTATTTTCACACGATTATTGGTGCTGAGTTTAAATTAAGTTTTTTTAAAGTTATTTTTGCATCATGAGTTTTCATTTTGCTTGAGTAGGTCTTCCGACGAATAATGAGCCAGGCCAAGGGCTCGCTTGGGAACCAACAATCGAGTGCCAGTTACGTTCTGGGTGTAGGCTCGAGGTGTGATATTTATCTTCCTCACACATATTTTTTTTTGGACTTTTCTTATTTTAATGACTAATTTAAATTTATTATTTTGATGGTCAATTTATTTATGTTTCACTAATTTTCTTGTAAAATCTATTATAGATGACCCAATTTTTTTTCATATACCAAAACTAAATTACAATATAGCCAAAAAAATAGTTTTCAATTATAATATGGCCAAAAAAAAAGTTAGTTCAAATTTCTTTTTTCTTTACATTAAGATAACAAAATAAGAATAAGAAACTCAAATGATGATAATCAAAGAAGTCAAAAAATAATTTGTGAGTGAAAAATCTTATACTTTGAACTTTGCTAGAAGGATCGTATATACCGTTACAGCCCTACATGATTTTTTAAAAAATTTAAAAATCAAAAATATATATTTGAAACTAATTTTTCAGTTTCGATAAATGAAAGGCATATGTGAGCTTATTTTATAACGGTAGGGGTATATGTATGCCGTTTGAATAACAGTAAGGGTATATATGAGCCACTATTATAACGAGGGGCATATCATCTCCAAATGGAAAAGTTGAGGGGTATATTATCTATCAATGAACAAATTTCAAATTGTAGCTATTTGGATGGTAAGACGGGATGTTATGTGGTGTTCATCTCACCCAAAAGGCAAATTAAGTCCGAAATATTTAATTACTCTTTGTATTTGCATAGATTTTATTTGCGAGCACACTAACAAGAAAACAAGTGAAAACAATAAATTTAATCGTCAAGGCTATAAATTTGAATTCATCGTGTGTGAGAAGGATTACATATACCTCTTAACTTAATGAAAAAAATGCAATATATTCTTTTGAACTTTGCGAGAAAGATCAAATATATATATATATTTTTAATTTAAACGTGGATCAAGTCCACATCTTTATTAAAAATATAAATCAACACCAATTGGGTCCAAAAGTGGCCCGATTGAAAACAACTAAAAAAAGAAAGCTAAAGGAAAGAAGAAAACAAACTAACAATTATGGAAATAAACTCTAATGTCTGAAAAACATCAGCTTCTCCTCTGTGACGGTCATCGGAGAATCTTCCCAAAGTGACGACCAGCCCTTCCAAATACTCACCTCCTCTTGATATGAGCTTTGTTCGATATCGAACCAGGTATGGGTTGCTATCACTTGCACATCAACAAATCTCACTAATGTAATGATTTAAATACCTTTGAAGACTTCTTCAACCTAGATTTTATCGATCTAAGCTAGCTGACATGTTATGCGCAACTATTTTGGGGACACACGTCAGTAGCCATGGAGATTTAAAGACAAGATCTATTGAGATAAGATTTTACCTTTATAATTCGATCACTCATCTTTGAGATATGTTTTGATATTCAGTCCTTGATTATTCTCCTAAATAGATTGAACCCCAATGAGATTAATACCACTGTTTAAGTCGACTAATCTCCGACCTTGAATCGCTCAACATTTTCCAGGAGATTAAGGTAATCTTTCACCTTCTTAATTTAGTTCTCTCCTGGTTTGCTTTGAACTAATGTTGTTCTCTTTTAAGCACCATTATAATATTTGGTTTGAACTTTCCAGATTCTCAAATTAGGAGTCTTTTCTTTGTCTTGTTGATAAATAACTTTGGCCTGTTGTGGTAGTTCTTGCATATTTTGATATTTTGATATTGTTGTCTCTATGTATGTGCAAAATGAGTAAATGATATAGTTAAAGAATCAATGATGTTGTTCCCTTCTCTGAGGACATGAGCTACCTCAACCCCATGACTCCTTATCATTGTCTGATATCCCAAGACATCTACCATGGAACCTCCCATACTCCATGTATAACTTTCAAAGCCACCATTGAATCAGTCTCAATTATCAAGGGAAGGTAATTTCCTTGACTGCAGTACTGTAACCCTTCCTTAATTGCCATGACCTTTGCCTCTAAAATTTATGTAGTACTAATTCTTCTAGATTCTACAAATTTCAAATCTCCTTGGATATCTCTAATACAAAAGGCTATACCCCCTGAAAAAAAGCATAAGTAGTGCATTTATATACTCCCATGTGGGATGACTCCATCTCACCACCATAGTTTTTGTCAATGAAGCATATCCTTCAAGATATTTGATAATTAAAGGCCAGTTTTGAGGGACACATGCATATTTTGATATTGTTGTCTCTCTGTAACTGCAAAATGAGCAAACAATTTAGTTAAAGAATCAATGAGGCTGTTCCCTTATTTGAGGACATGTACCACCTCAACCCCATGAATCCTTATCATTGTCTGAATGTGTTTGATATCCTAAGATTTTGCCATGGAACTCCCATTCTCCATGTATAACTTTCCAAGACACTAGTGAATCTGTCTCAATTATCAAGGGATGGAAATTTCCTTAACTGCAGTAGTCTAACCCTTCCTTAATTGCCATGATCTCTGCCTCCAAAATTTATGTAGTACTAAGTCTTCTAGATTCTACATATTTCAAATCTCTTTGCATATCTCTAATACAAAAGGCTATACCCCCAACTCCTGATTCAAACTGATAAGAAGCATAAGTATTGCATTTATATACTCCGATGGGGGGATGACTCCATCTCACCGCCATAGTTTTTTTCAATGGAGCATATCCTTCAAGATATTTGACAATTAAGGGCAAGTTTTGAGGGACATTCTTTAACCATGGATATCTACTCGTAGTAAATAAGTAAATGTATCTATGTATATCTAAAATAATTGAGGTTGTTGACATATTTTCACCATGCTTCATCATATTTCTCCTCTTCCAAATTTCCCAAGTTATGAAAACAGGAACTACTTTAATCAATTGCTTCAATTTGGGACTATCATCAGCTTTCCACCATTCTTCCATAATCTGTTGAAGCTGATTAATTGGGAATGATAGCCCTGCAATATTTCTAAATGTTTTCCAAACAGCTTGAGCACTAGGACAATGGACAAATAGATCGCAGAAAGTTTGAGGAGCACTATTATTGTAGCAGCTACAATCAACCCTCTTCTATGCCCCTTCTTATTAAGACCTCCCCAATAGGAATCCTTCTAAACTATAATCTGCACATAAAAAAGGATACCTTAAAAGGCAAACCTTTCTCCCAAATTTTGGAGATATCTTCTATATATTCTTCTCTACTTCTTCATAATTCTCAGGATGAGCTAACTTTTAATTTACCATCACTACTAGGCATCCACCATGCTTTATCCTTCCTTCAGTACTATTAATGATTCCTAAGGTATTGCATATGTGATTGCATATATCCTCATTGAAATTACTTTCCAGTGCATTAATCTTTCATCCATCTTTAGCATATAGTTCCTTGACATTTTCCATTTGACTTTGGTTATGTGATATAGGCATAAAAAAATGCAAAGCGCCCAGTTGTGTCCAGTTATCAAACCACACACTAGCATGTCCTTCTCTAGGTTCCCATTAGATCTCTACCATCATTACTAGGCATCCACCATGCTCTATCCTTCCTTCAGTACTATTAACGCTTCCTAGGGTATTGCATATGTGATTGCATATATCCTCATTGAAATTACTTTCCAGTGCATTAATCTTCCATCCATCTTCAGCATATAGTACCTTGACATTTTCCATTTGACTTTGGTTATGTGATATAGGCATCCAAAAATGCAAAGCGCCCAGTTGTGTCCAGCTATCAAACCACACACTAGCATGTCCTTCTCTAGGTTCCCATTAGATATCTTGTTCAAAGAAGTCCCTAGCTTGTAACATAGTTCTCAAAACTTGAGATCCTCCTTTCAAGTCCACCAATTGTAGCCTTTGTCTTTTACAATACTTATTTCACATAAAATTTGTGCACATGGTATTTTTGGTTATGAAATTCCACAACAACTTAGAAAATGAAGCTTTGGAGACATCAAATAAAGATCTAAAACCTAAACCTCCCTCCTCCTTGGGTAGACAACTATCCCCTATTCTACCTAGTAAGTGGCTCTTCCTTGTTCTTTAGAATCCCACAAGAATTTTGCAAAAATCATATGAATATCATCAATGACACATTTATGAGGTCTGATAGCTGAGAGGAGGTAGACATGAATACTCTGCAATACATAGTTAATCAGCACTTCTTTTCCTCCATAAGATAGAAGTTTCCCTTTCCACATTTGAAGTTTATTTTGAATCTTCTTGGTGAGCTCTTTGAAATGAATCTTCTTCTTTTTAGCATGGCCAATAGGACAACCCAAGTAAGTTAAAGGAAAACCCCCTTTGCAGAAACCTGTGATTTCTTCCACCATTTGAACAAAACTAAGAGAAACTTTGTTAAGCAAGTAAAAGAAACTTTTTTCTTTGTTTATAAGTTCTCCTGATTGTTGTTCATACATTTTTAATGTATGCATTATCAACTGGAGAGAACTCCTATCAACAGAAGCAAAAATAATTGTATCATTAGCATAAGATAAGTGATTCAGCTGTTCACTCCATTTAGGAAAACCATATCCTCTATATTGGTCTTCTAGGAATAGATGATTTAGAGCTCTAGTTAATAGCGCAATAGTAAGTATAAACAAAGCAGAAGACAAAGGATCTCCTTGTTTAACCCCCGTTGATTAATGGAAAAAAACATGTTCTTGACCATTAATCAATACAGAGGACCAATTATTAGCAATAATTCTCCAAATTATGTCAAACATCATAGAATTATAACCCATTTTTTCCCATTACTTTATTAAAAAATCACCAATCAACCCTGTCATATGCCTTTGCCATGTCAAGCTTAATAATCACATTATCAATTTGGCCCCTCAACCTAATATCAGTAATAATATCTTGAGCCAACAATACATTTTCAGTAATATTTCTTCGTTTGACAAATCCAAATTGATTCTGTGAAATCAATCTAGGAAGTAACACTTCCATTATCTCATGCACCAATATAGATATGATATTATTAAGGAAATTACTTAAGCTAATAGGTCTAAAATTAGTAAAGGATTGAGGAAAATTCTTTTTTAGGTAATAGCACCAAGTTAGTATGAGTAATAGACTTAGGTAAATTAGCTCTTTTGATGAAATCCTGAACTACTTTTATCATATCTAAACCCACACTGTCCTAATAGTTCTGATAAAAACACCCAGAAAAACCATATGGTCCACAAGAGCTTTCTGCATTTAAGTCAAATACTACCCTCTTAATCTCATCCTCATCATGTAATTTGGTCAATATATCATTTTCCTTTTGTGAGATTACATGATTAATATGCATTAGTAGAGATAGGTCAGAATGATTTACCCCTGCAGTAAATTGTTTGGTATAGAAATTAACCCCTTTTTCTCCCATGAGCCATCAGATTTAATAATTCTCCTAATGTAAAACCTTTTTGTTCTTCCTCTCACTAGAATGTGAAAGAATTTAGTGTTCTTGTCCCTTTCCTTAAACCACTGCACACTAGCTTTTTGTCTCCAAAACTTTTCAAAGTGTAAATAAACCTTCAGCTCTACATGAGCCATCTAAAGAATACTTCTGTTAGAGGGTGATGGATCATCAAGAAATAGTTGCTCCTTCAATTTCACTATATCTTCTCTAATTGATAGTTGTTTTTAAAATAGCCCCAAAATTTTCTTTACTCCACTTGGCTAATGCCATCTTGGTCCTCTTTTGTTTATTCTTAAGCTGTAAAAAAAAATTATGTGAACTCTCAGCCACCCATTTTTGCTCCACCACTTCTTTAAAATCCTCTTTTTCAGTCCAAAACTTAAGAAACCTGAAAGGTTTGACAATATGGAATGTTTTTGATCGAGGGAATGAATTTTATCTTCTTACATGATTTTGAGAATTTTTCATTGAACTAGACCCATATATACATAATTATTTAAAATTATATAGTAATTGTTGGATCTAAATCAACAGTCAACAAGGATAGAAATTACATTTGCATTAAAATAAAATTGTGAATCTGTGAGAAAATCCAAGATTAAAAAGAGATATTAAAAAGGGAAGATGGAAAAAGTACTTATGAGACGACATAATTCATCTGAGGAAGAAATGACTTGGAAGAACTTAGGGTGAGAAATGTTAGGAGAAGAGTTCCAAAAGGAAGAGTCATGGAACTTGTTCACCATGACCGCAATTAGGGAATGGATGGGAAATTTTTGAGGAATGATTTTTATAGGACTATGTGATGCGTGCACTCACGATAACTATGTGATATTTGACTCACAAGGACTATGTGATGTGTGGCTCATGAGCATTATGAGATGTGTGACTCACGAGGACTATGTATTGTGTGACTCACGAGGACTATGTGATGCGTGTGACTTACGAGGCAAAAGAAAAACACATGACTAGTTTTTCACTAGATTTTCAATCAGATTTTAAAAATCTAATTCTAATTTTTTTTTCATGTTTCAACCCCATGTTTTTTGGAGAAGTTTCATTTTCACGTACAAAAGTTTATTTTTTTTTCATGTAAAATACATATTCAAACACAACTTCTTATTTCAAATAGAGAAAATATATAATTATCCCATTAAAGTAAGACATGTTTTTAAAAGACACTTGAACTTTGCGGGATCCTACTACCCCACTAAACTACTTTCAACCAAACTTAATATGTCATTTTAATTTAGCTCTTGCTGTATTCTTACATTGCGAGAGCACGTGAATAGTTTAAAAAAACAGCCTCTAACTAATATAAAAAATCCACGTGGCATTTCATATTGTATTCTTTATAAAAGAAAAAACACATATTCCCCAAATCAATTCAAACTCAATTAACACCATTGAAGTTTGTTGGAGTGTCCATGGCCGAGTTCGCACTGTAGTATTTCTTGAACTTCGATTCACTGTCACAAGACGAGTACTCTGTTAAGTCATTCCCAATTGCAATGGGGTGGGAGAGGGGTTGGAATGATAAATGGTACCATTGCAATTGGGGATGACTTAAGGGAGTACTCATCTTGTGACAGTGAGTCGAAGTTCGATAAATACTACAGTGCTAACTCGGCCATGGACACCCCAACAAGCTTCAATGGTGTTAATTGTGTCTGAATTGATTTGGGGAAGATGTGTTTTTTTCTTTTAAAAAGAATACAATTTGAAATGCCACATTGCATTTTTATATTTGTTAGAGGCTTTTTTTTTAAACTGCTCACGCGCTCTTGCAATGTGAGAACACATCAGGAGCTAAATTAAAATGACATATTAAGTTTGGTTGAAATTAGTTTAGTGGGGTAATAGATTTCCCGCAAAGTTCAAGTGTCTTCTAAAAACATGTCTTACTTTAATGGGGGTAATTATATATTTTCTCTTTTTGGAATATGAAGTTGTATTTGAATATGTATTTTACATGAAAAAAATTAATCTTTTGTAAGTGAAAATGAAACTTCTCCAAAAAACAGGGTTCGAAACTTGAAAAAAATAATAATTTAGAGATAGATTTTCAAAATCTGATTGAAAATCTAGTCAAACACTTGTCATGTGTTTTCCTTTTGCCTCGTAAGTCAGACGCATCACATAGTCCTCGTGAGTCACACAACACATAGTCCTCGTCAGTCAGTATCTCATAGTTCTCATTAGTCACACATCACATAGTCCTCGTGAGTCAAACATCACATAGTCATCGTGAGTGCACGCATCACATAGACCTATAAAAATCATTCCTCAAAAATTTTCCATCCATTGCTCAACTGCGGTCATGGTAAACAAGTTCCATGACTCTTCCTTTTGGAACTCTTCTCCTAACATTCCTCACCCTAAGTTCTTCCAAGTCATTTCTTCCTCAGATGAATTATGCCGTCTCGTAAGTACTTTTTACATCTTCCCTTTTTAATATCTCTTTTTAATCTTGGATTTTCTTACAGATTCCCAAGTTTATATTAATGCAAATGTAATTTCCGTCCTTATTAACTGTTGATTTAGATCCAACAATTACTATATACTTTTTAATAATTTCATATATATGGGTCTTGTTCAATGAAACATTCTCAAAATCATGTAAGAAGATAAAATATCATTCCCTCGATAAAAAAACATTCCTTTCATGCCCAAAGATATTCACATTTGCTAGATTTTTCATTCCTTTATGTACTAATTATTTTCCTTAAAATCTAACGATCATGTTTGTTTGATGAATATTAGACTATCCCAATCAGATTTGTCCTAAGGACAAACATAGTCAACATGAAGAATATGAGGTAGTTTAATGAAAAAGGAATAGAATGGGGAGTGCAAATAGAGTATAATGGGCATATGGTTATCATAAAAAGAGGATGGTCTAAATTTTTAAAAGATAACAAGATAGCTAGTGATGAAACTCTTCACTTCATGTTGATTCGGGGCCATGTGTCTAATGTTTTGCAGGCTTAGAAGATCCCAACACCCAATTCCTTGCAATAAATTTGTTACACGTTCTTCGGATTTCATTCTGGATATTTTACTTTTTCTTAGGAAGATACTAGATAGATTTATATTTATTTACTTTAAAAAGACAGGAAAACGTGCAATTCATTTGCTAGGGCACTAAATTTTAGATATCTGCATAAATTGTCTTCTTATAACTACAAGTATATGTATTCAGCAAGTGCTCTAGTAAGTATTTTATTTTGTTAATGTTATGGAAAATAACTCTTGCTTTGTTTTGACTTATACATGTTAAAATCTTTTTTTCTAATCCTCAATTATTAACTAGCAAATGAGTACTATTTTGCAATTTTGTGAATAGTTATAAGCCACGATGGAAGAAGAGAGAGAAACTCTACCTTCTCACTAAAATAAAAATTTGAACCATGAATACATTCCATGAAGACCTAAATCCACCAGCCCCACTAAATAAAGGAGGATTAGAATCAGGCAAGAACTAAGGGACCATAACTGATGGAGAAGTCTTTCGAAACATAGTAATTTCTCCCTATCCCCTTTAAGATGGAATCACCTAACAAGGACCGAATCACTATAAGAAATATGCTCGAGGATGAGCAACCCTCATGCCTTAATAAGGATAAACAATAAAAGGATAAGAAACTACCACATGAGGATGAAGAAGGTGACCACATTTTATTAGTTACTATCCGATGAAGAAAAAAGAAGAATCTATAAATCATGGACATATTTTACTAAATGGGCAAAAGAATAACCTCAACTATCTGAAAGATATATTGATTATGTTGTAGAGAGTGATTGAAAAAGACTGTCAAGTCATTCACTTATAGAAAGCTGGAACTCCAACAGCACTGGCGAGTCTAATCCTAAGTTGGAGCAAGAAGCAAGGGATTGGACGAATCTTAACTAATTTAGCTCACGACTATTATATAACAACATTTTATAAAGAGGAAAACTTACATTGAATTCTATAACAAGGACCTTGATTCATCAACAAATATATTTGATATGTCAAAACGTGGCATTCATATTTTGTTGCCTCCAAAGCAAGAGAAAATTTTCACCTCCGAAGCAAAAGATGGGCAAAGAAATAAAGAAGAATCCATGATAGCATGGAAGAGTACTCACCCTTGAATTTGAATATACAAAAGTTTGTCAACAAAGTCTCATGTCATCTACCTGAATATGCACTATATTTAATAAGAAAATAGCAAGTGTAGTATAGTACACAATCCTAGTTTACTTGTAGGATCATACAATCATTTCCAAAACATGAATTTAAATAAGAAACTACATGACAAAAAATTACACATACCTAGTCCACTCATGGAACCCATAATGTAATAAAAATTCCCAATTGTTAGATCAAGAAATATTTTGATGATTGACAAAAGGGATTACATGAAAGGAACAAGTTGCGCGATTTGTTCCTTTCAGGCCAATTCCGACTAAGATTAGGAGAATGTTAATCTCGTGAAGTACAATTAATTTGGCAGGGGATGGGTTTCTTTTGCGACAACAAACAACAGTAGATAGTTTCCTGTTATAAATGAGTCTTACAAGGAAGAGGAAGCGCTTAATAAATAAACTCTGTTAACATGGGATTACAAATCCTTCAACGAGTAGGAACCACTACAAAGTTACTGAGTTAAAGTTGAAGAAGGAAAGATCTTTGGGTCTAGAAATAGGGCAATATTATCTCCAAAGAAACATGCACACTTAAACACAAAGTTACAAGCATAATAAAATCAAATAGAATGAGTTCATATTTGAGTGATTTCTGATTACGAAGTGCAACCAACGCAAGGAAACAAGATTGAAGAACCTAATCAACCTCCAAAGTGAGAGTTACTTCTCTAAGATCGGCCTCTGGTTGGGTTATCACCAATTGAGGGTGAAGGAAGATGACATTCCAAAGATGATTTTTTGAACTCGGTATGGTCATTATGAGTCTTTGGTAATGTCGTCTAATTGGACTAATGCTCCGAGCGCATTTATGGACTTGATGAATAGAGTGTTTCAATATTATCTAGACATGGCTATAATTATGTTTATCAATAAAATTTTGATTTACTAAAGGACTGAGGACGAGCATGTCGAGCATTTGAGGATTGTGTTACAAGTCCTCAAGGACCATCAACTATTTGCAAAGTTTAGCAAATGTGAACTTCAGTTGAGGTCCGTGGAGTTTCTTGTTCACATTGTTTCAAGTAAGGGTACTAAGGTAGATCAGAAGATGGATGCGGTTAAGAGTTGGCCTAGACCTGTATCCCCTTAGGATATTCAAAGTTTCTTGGGTTCTGCTAGTTATTATGGAAAGTTTATGGATGGGTTTTGTTCGATTGCCTCTCCATTGACGGCATTCACCCAGAAAAAGTTAAGTTCTTATAGTCAGTGATGAGTAGGGGATTTTGAATCATTTAAGGCTTAATACTCGGGAAATTAGCATCCTCAATGCCTAATTTATGCTCATAATTGATATTGAAAAGTTAATATTCAACAATGAAGGTAAAAGAGCAAGGCAAGGACACTACGAGGCAAATAAAAGTGAAAAAGCTTAAAAAGTTGAAGAAAAGCAAAGCTGGTACTCGCCAAAGCCACTCGGCGAGTCATCGAGTTGACCTTTAGCTTGCCTAAAGTTCCAGTAGGCCTACCCACAGACAAGACCAGCTTGGTGAGCAGGTTAGCAGTTCGGTGACGCGTCGAAGAGATTGGCGATGCCGATCTCAATCACCAAAAGTTACAAAAAAGAGATGGTGAAAACCAAAAAGGCGAGAGGAGGAGCACTAGGCGCATCACTGATCGGGTCAGCGATTTCATGCCCCGAGCCTACGCCCTGGACACGACTGGCACTCGAGAACCATTGCTGATCCCTTAGAGAACCCTTGGCCTGGCTTAATACTCAGCGGAAGACTTGTTAAACATTAGATGAACTCAAAAGAATGGTTTCTCAAACAGTCTAAAAATAAATAACTCAGAATATTTTAAAGAAAACATTCAACTGGCGAGTAACTCAAGTCTAGAACATTAACAATACAAAATGAAACAGACTTCTCAAAACTCTACTATCTATGTATCCTCTAAATACTATGATAGACATCAGGACAAGTCCTATGATATCTTAACAAAACTGAAAATATAAATGGGAATCCTCTGGAAACAAGGAGTCTCACCAAAGAAACTCTGGACTGCAAGTGGTATCAACAGAGAGCCTGTTGATGACCATGGTTACCTGTATCTGCATCATGAAAGATGCAGGCCAAATGACATCAGTGCATGCAAGGGGAATTATAAAGAACATACATAAGCTTGATCTGATAGAATGGAAGAACATACTCAACTCAACTCAACTCAACTCAACTCAAAGATACTCAAGGATACTCAAAGATACTCAAAGATATGCAAGATACTCAAATTCAGAAATATTGACTTCAATTCTAGAATACTCAAATCATTATAAAGCAACAAAGAAAAAATGCATTATAAAGAAAGCTTTTAAATTAGTAAATGACAACTCAAAGTATTTAAAAATACAATAATAACTCTTTACTCTTATTTGAGAGATTATGTAACCGACAACCATCACTATGAGCTATATGATGATCCAACGTCTCGCCCACGATGCCAAAACTTTCCTTTACCTTGTTGGAGTATAATACACCCTAAACAAAGTGGATCCACTAAGCTATGCTTAAAAGCAATAAGGAACCATCTAAAAAGTATGACCCTTTACCCATGTTGGCATATGGTTTATGAGGACTTTGAGTTGTCTGAACTCGTCCCCATATCTGTGCTCAATACTGCTACCAATAATATAACTCATGCTCATATGTGTTAGAAACATTTCCTCATCCTCAACTTTGAGATTATTACTCAAAAGATTATCTTAAAAGTGATAGTGCTCAATTCCTCATAAACTCATTTGGAAATCAACATTTCTTCTCATTTTAAATGTAAAAACATTTACTCTTGGGAATACTTAGTTCCCATATATTAATTTTAAAAAATGAAACTCAACTCTCCTCATCCTCATACTCAAGTACTCAAGTCTTAAATAAGTTTTAAAAGATTGTAAAAGACTTCTCAGAATGACTTAAAGAACTCCTCAAACTTGACTCTTAACTCTATCTTGAATTTGAATTATGAATTCAAGATTCATGACATGGATACGCATGATAACTCAAGGATTAATCAAGACTTTTAAGTGTAAATGTCAGGTAGAAAACATGGGTACAATTTGAGGGAACTCGCACGAAAAGAAGGTCAGAAGGGTATGGGACCTAGCGACCCTGGCGCACTTAGTGGCGCAGGGCGCTAGACCCAAAACTACTGACCATTGTTTGGGGCGCACTGAGTGAAGTGCCGTGTCAGGCCCTAAACAAGTGGGCAGTAGTTATGGCGCTATGGTGGCACGCCGCCCCAAGCCCTGCCAAAATTTGACGAATTTTCTTATTCAATCTCATAACCCAACACATCTAGATTCGAACGATTTCCCTTAAACTCTTTTGAATTCTTAAACTAACCACATCAATGAAATTCACACATAAATTGATCAAGAACAATCTCATTTTGCAACCCTCACCTCAATAGCTCAACAAGAACTCCATTATCAAAGAACGAAGCACAAAACCTCAAGAACTCAAATCATTCAACCTCAAGAATGAAATTATAGATAAAAATCACATGATTGATGTGTGGGTGAACTAACCCAATACTATGAGAACTTACATACATCGTAAGGATCAAATCCTTGGTGAAACTCCTCAACAATCGCAAGAATTTTGAACGAACGCTTGAACTTCTCCTTTTTCTCTTCTTGCAGTTATCTGTAAAACCTAAGCATGTTTACGAACTATGTAAAATAATCCAAATCAGTTTAGACCCCTATTTGGGGTAACCAAATGTGAAAGCTTAGTGCGGGTAATGAAAAGACCAAAATACCCCTCCTTAATTCGGATGAATTTCCTTAACTGGACAGGTTGAACTCAAACGGGCATATCTCCCTTATCCAAACTCGTAATTTAGCAAATTCGGTGGTGTTGGAAAGAGGAATCAAATATTTTTCATTTGATATCTCATGGGCCACCTAAATCATCATGTAGTCAAAGTTATGGTTGTTTGATATTGACCCAAAACTAACAATTTAAGACTAACTTGCAAAATTCTCAATTTAGCTCTTTCCAATTTATTTCTTTCTAAAATTAGCTCTTTCTAAAACCAAGGTGTTACAATATCTCTCTCTTGGGAACACCAGTCCTCGAATGAGATCACTTTAAATAGGACAAAGGGTGGCAACATATACAACCCAGTTCAAATACCAATATGCAATTCAACACAACATAGCATAGCAATTTAAAGAGTTTTACAAAAATTCATTACCTTGGTCTTGAATTTCTTCGGAAGGGAAGAGATGTGGGTATATCTTCTTTATATCTATCACACCCTGAGCCTACACCCTGGGTGGGACTGGCACTCGAGAACCATTGCTGGCCCTAAGCGAACCATTGGCCTGGCTTAGTACTCAGCGAAAGACTTTACTGAACAAAGATGAATCCATGTAATAAACTAGAATGTTGTAAATAAAACATTCAACTAGCCAATAAGGCAAATGATTAATTAATGTTTCAAAGATACTTCATCCAATTCTAAGCGTCAACGATCGTAAATCAGTATAAAACCCAACTAAATGAGTTTGGGTCGAATCCCACAGGGAGCGGTACGTGATTCAGATTCAATTGGGAAGTGTGAACATGTTCAAATTAGTCATATGAATAAAAATTATCGAATAAAGACATCATTCAAATTAAGGTGACGCGAATGTCAAATGGGGGTTTTTTGGTTTTGATTAACAACTACAAACAGCCACAAACAATATAAATTAACAATAATAAGATGATTTCTTGGGATGTGATCGATTATAGGCAAATATAGACATATGTGTAGTTGCAACTATTAGTAAATAACTAGATATTAGTGAGTAGACTAGGCTATACGGAAGGTAAATTTTCTCTCGAACAGTTTACTCTGAATCAAGTAATTTCTCTCGAACATCAACAAGGATGCAAAATAAGAGCAGCCCACACATTAATCCATTCACTCTCTTGAGCTGAATGTGTGGGATTGGGTTTAGGATTCACTCTCTCAAGCTAAACCTAGGTCAACCTAATACCCACAAAGCATCAATCAATAATTCTAGTTCTAAAACCTCTCTCAAGGAAGCCAAGAAAACAAACATAGAACTGCATTTGCAATTACAATTTTTAAATTAAACCAAAATTAATGATTAAACTCACTTCTAAATAGCATTTAAACTAACTATTTGCAATACCCATAAACTAAATCATTCCATAAACACATGATCACACCCCAAGAATTGGGGTTTTAGCTAGATATTATCAAAAGGTAAAAACAGTTACCAAATTGATTATCCATCAACTGGGTAAGAGTAATTTCGTCCTTACAATGCTCTAATTTGAAGAATATCAAAGATCCACTTCTAATTTCTCAAAAGTGAATTTCTTTAATCCTACAAAGCTAAGGAAAAACTATAGAAAAATGTTTCCAGATGCTCAAAACATAATAATAGATTGTTCTAAAGAGTATTTGATACTAAACTAAATGGTCAAAAAAGTATTTATAGTTTCCAAAAATGTGCTGCGAAGATTCAATTGGCGAAGTATGTCAGTCTCGCAGAACCACTCGGTGAGTCGCCCTTTGGTCTCTTCCATCGCTCTTTTTCCTTGGTACTCAACATCCTCAAGGTTTGTAACGTTGGGCGATCTATCTTGGCTTCGTGGAATCACTCGGCGATCCACTGACTGCTCCTTTTCACCGCCAACTTGGATCTTTCCTTCAGGGCTTGGCACACTGGAACTTTAGGCGGTCTGATGAGCCACTCGATGACACACAGAGTGCTCTTGGCGATCCACAGGCTCGCCCTTCTTCATTTCTTTAGCTTGGTTTGTTCCTTTTTGTATGTTAGTGTCTTTACTTTGTTCCTCAATACATATACATGAAAATCAACGAATTAACATCATTTATTGGCAAAAACTAAGATTTTGAGGACACTAAAGATATGTAAACAAAGCCCTAAATGAATCCAAATCTTGGACTCATCAGCACCCCCAACTTAAACTTTTGCTTGTCCTCAAGTAAACTCAAGTTCAGCAGTTCAAAAAGGATGTCTCAAAAAGTGCTACATGAGACTCAATCATGAATGCACACAACAAGACTCAACTTACTCATGCAAGGATCAATTGTGCACTCAAAGATTCAAATTGTGACTCACCATTATCAAAGATGCTCAAGTTCATAATACTTTCTTCAAATGCAAGTTCAAGCTCAACAAAGGTACTTAAATGCCCTCACAACAAAGATGATTCTATATTCACACACATTTCTCCAATAATTTATAGCTCCAGAATCACACACGACTCTCACACTCACAAAGATGAACACATGAATGACTTCACCCATAGGTTTTCCCTTATTTTCCAATCAATCATTCGTTTAATCTCACTCAAGATCAAAAAGGTCTTTTCAAGGCTTGTAATGGGGTTGAGTGTAAAGGTATGGTCATTTAGGCTCAGTGGTTGTTACCCTCATGAAATGTGGTATGAATATCACTTTTCTTTATCATTTTTAATTATGCTCAAAATTCACCCCATTATTCAACTTCAAATGAGTTTGCCGACACCCCATATCTTTTGCAACTTTCAAAGCTTTATTTCACAACTTTTTCATTCTTTTCTTTTTTCTTTATTCTTTTCTTTCTCTCTATATTTTTTTTTTATATGGAGGGTTTCCATCTTTTTCAAGATCATGGATCAAAGGGGAATTCTTCGCATTTCTTGATTTACCTTCTCTTTTAACCACACCCCAACTTGGGCTTTTGACCTAAGTTGGCTATTCAAACAAACCACACTTCATGAGAGTTGCGGGTGGATGGAACAAAAGGGGTCACATTTGTTTAAGTTTCTTCCAAAAAAGGTTAAGGCTCAAAGGAGGTTCAAACAAGGTTCACACATCTCACAAGGTTTGCCACAAAAAGAGGTATATTATCAAATTGTTTAACTCATCAAAATTGTTGCCTAAGATCATTTCAAGAGCTTGCATCACTTAGTCAACCGGACCAACGGGGCAAATTATAGGTGTTATCAAACAAGGTTCAAAGTAAGCTCATCATACAAGGCATTTGTACCAATATCAAACGAGACTCCACACTTTCAGTAGTGTGCAATGTTAATCACAAGAGACTCATTTGATAATCGGCTAGTCACAACGAGATGCAAAAAGTTCACACATTGTATATGCAACTTCATTTGGCCTCATCGTAGCCGCACATTCATTTTTGTTTGATTAAGAGCACTATACAAGTCATCGGTATTGATCATAACCGATACTCAAATTTTGTAACACTTCGAAACCGTACTAAACTAAGCTAGAGGCTAATATGTAAACTAGTAGCCTAAATGGGGTTTAACGTAAGGATTAGAGTCGTAAAATAACCCCCATTAA
Organism: Solanum pinnatisectum; assembly: GCA_035578085.1. Taxonomy (NCBI): domain Eukaryota; kingdom Viridiplantae; phylum Streptophyta; class Magnoliopsida; order Solanales; family Solanaceae; genus Solanum; species Solanum pinnatisectum. The sequence goes on from CM069079.1 coordinate 17,160,401, forward strand.
GTAGTACAAGTGTTTTTGGGTAAAAACGTCAAGGCATGACACCCAAGGACCACCCAAGGGTCCTTGAGGAGGACCAAGAGGCTACCCAAAAAGCTGTCCAAAATAGATTGGACCTACGAATGGGCACCCACGAACCGTGGGTGGACCCACGCCCTGTAGATACGGGTCTTGGGTCGAGACAGGACCTGACTTGGTCCTTCCAAACTCTCTGTCCCATCTACAAAATGCCAGCATGGCTCGTAGACCCACCCATGATTCGTGGGTGGGGGTTTCGTGAGTCACCACTGCTTTTGGTCCTTAGCTTTTAAGTAGGGGCTTAGGGTTAATTAACTAAGTAAGGTCGTTTAATATTAATTAAGACACCTATAAATACTTCATTGGGAATGTGTTTATTGTCTTATATTATGATCAATTTGATGAATTACTACTATTTTTATGATGAATTACCTATGAATCCATGAATTCCCCTATTTTGTCAAATTGGATCTAAAAGTGTGGGTGATGATTTATGTGGGTGGATTGTGATCAAATTATGCATGCAGTAGTTAATCTAATTGAAATATGTGAATATCCATATATAGAATGGTGCTGCAAGATGTTAATCACGAATTGTGATCTAGGGTTCTTGAAGGGCTTTGAGTGAAGAACCTATACATGACTATGAGAATTATGCATGTGCTTTGTGAATAAATAGAAAAGAGGTCTGTATGTTTATGAAGCAATTATGATATTATGTGCATGTTTTATGAACACTTTGAGAGTGAAATGTCTATGATGATAATGTTGTTGTTGTGTCATTGAAAGGACAATCACACACACACCCCATGCATGAACAATGACTATGATGTGACTAAGGTGTTGGTTCAGTTATTGAATCATGATATTGCTCTTATCTAATGTAGTAATTCTAGATGTTTGGGTCAAGTTTGATTCCTAGCCCTTATAGGGCAAATTATGAGGGTTTGCACATGTTGATGAGAATTGTGTATGAGCTTGTGATTCACTTAGAAAGTGAAGTTCCTATGACTATTGTGTAATTGTGGTACTGTTGAAAGATCATCCTCCCAATACCCTTGCACATGACTATGCATGAATTGTCTATGACTATGATAATGTTGTTGTGTTGATTGAAAGGCAATTATCATTAACACACTATGAACATGATGTGAAAGGTTTACTAACATATTGATGATTCTAAGGTTGAAAGGCCATTCTCACCTATTGAATCTATGAGCTATGTCATGATATCATGTTGGATTGATTGTTAGTGCATTCTTCCATAAACATAAACTTCAGTAAAGACTTGACATGAACTTAATGGCAATTATGCCTAGCATCGAGTGGATATGAATATGAGATAGAAGATTTTACGCCAGTTAGTTCATATTTGCAAATGAAAGCTTTTACTTTAGTTAGTTCGGTTTTCCAAATGGGTTCCTTCTACGTCAGTTAGTCTGGGTTCCCAAAATGATTATCTCATGAGATGGAAACCTTATACCTTAGTTAGTCTAGCTTTCTAGAAGAAATCTCCCTATCCCGTAACTATGTGCCCATATAGGTCGTTAGTTGTTGGCTCTACCTAAGCTAACAAATTAGTTCTACCTTAGGCAAGTAGGACACCTCTTTTCGGTGTGGGGACAAGACACCAAATTCCATGTAACTCATATGATCTACGTCGGTTAAGGCTATTTCCCTACACGAACAAGAACAAGAACATCAACTATGAACAAGAACATGAGTTATGTACTATGGTTCCTCAAGAGTTTCTACTTAGTATGAATGGGGTATGAGACTTCATTCATGCATTGCACAAGTAGGCTTTGATAGTGGTCATTATATGTTTCTCGTACGACATGATGATTTATGAGTTATTGCATGCTTTATATGATTTATCTACATGAATATGAACTATACTTATGACTTCTTAATGAGCTTTACTTAGTGTGAGTGGGGGTATGGGACTTGACTTATATATTACATAAGTAGACTTTGAAAGGGGTTATGGTGTGATTTCCTGATGCTTTGAAGAGATATGAACTTATGCATGTATGGTATGGAGTGTTGCTAATAGTGACTTTCCTTGTTATAAGCTATGAACATGAATGTTTCCTTGTCTATGAATATTGACTATGGATGAGATCAAAGCATGAAAAGTATGAGCATGGTGGCCTAAAAGTAATACTTAGTGTAGATGGGATTATGGGATCCTATCTATGCATTGCACAAGTATAACCTAGGGTTACATATGTGATGGTTCTATTACGATGAGATGATATTGGTATTTAACTATGTGTGTGAACTATGTCTTGTGATGCTTGGGGTATGCATTATGTATATGTTGGAGACTATGCTTGTGATTATGATGATATCATTTATGCTATGATGAATTGCACATGATTTGTTTTATGAGCTACATTCCTCAACTATTTCAAGATGATGTTCAAAATTGGCATATAGCATGGTTTCAACTAAAATGTCCCTTTTAGCATGTTTTAAGGATTTTTATGCATGACTTTCATGCTTAGTACATTTTTGTGCTAACCTATATTTATAAATTTTCTATAAGTGTAGGGTTTGGTGATTTTGGCTTTCACCCTGGTGGCTAGGACCATAGTAGATCAAGTAGAAAAAGATTGGTGAGTCCTCATAGTATTCAAGGGCTTGACCATTATGTCCTTTAAGTCCTTTATGTTTTAGACTTTTGTAAGGGCTATGTCCCTAAGATTGTATTCAAGTGTTATAGATGGTTTGAGACATAGAGATATAGACTTCCTCTTGTTTTATAAAAGACTTCGATTGTAAAGAAAAGTTTTAAATTTCTGCACTTTTTCCTATGCTCTTATGTTATGATATGCCATGACACTTGTATGAGGCTTCTGGAAGCCTTGTACGCCATGTCACATCTAGGGGTAGCCTTGGGTCGTGACAAACATGTTATCAGAGCACAAGATTTTGGGATGGTTTTAGGATGTCTCAAACCACGTCTAGTATAGTGTTGTTCATAAATATGAAGCGCACCACATTTATGAATAGGAGGCTATCAGATGTTAAGAAAACTTTCAGTTCTTCATTCTCTAAGTCATGCCTTAGAGTTTAGCTTTATTGGGTCTTTCTCCTAAAGTGTGCCCTATGATTTTTAGGATATGACTACTTGGAAGGCTTACGTTGAAAGTAATGAGGAAGACATTGTGGAGCAAGAGGTTCCCCTCCATGCTCCTCTCCAAGCTCCAGTTGACCCTATAGGGGAGAATGTGACTCATGCGGAGTTTAGGTCCACTATCCAATTGTTGGCTCAAGCCTTGAAGGTGCAAGACAATAGAGGGGTTGTAACTCCGGCAAATCCTATAAGGGGGATGGCTGCTTCTAGAGTAAGGGAGTTTTGGGGGTGGTACCTTCCAGAGTTTTATGGCTCCAAGGTGGAAGAAAATCCTCATGAGTTTGTGGAGAAGGTCTCTAAGGTGTTAGACCTTATGAGAGTAACTCCGATAGAGAAGGTGGAGTTAGCTTCTTGTCAACTCAAAGGGGTTGCATAAATATTGTATGATCAATGGAAAGAGACTAGGCCGGTAGGATTGGGACCTATAGAGTGGGAAGGGTTCAAGAGTGCTTTTCTAGATAAGTTCTTCCCTTTAGAGATGAGATAAGCTTTGGTTCTTAAGTTCATCAACCTTAGAAAAGGTGATATGAGTGTTAAGGAATATGTATGGAGGTGCACTCAATTGTCTAAGTATTTTCCAATTCAAGTGTCTGATCCCAAATCGGGAATGAGTAAGTTTGTGTCGAGATTGTCCGATTTAGTGGTAAAAGAATGTCTTATGACCATGTTTGAGCATAATATAAATATCCCTCGTATTTTAGTGTATGCCTTTGAAATTGAGCAAAAGAAACTTGAAGAAAGGTTGAGGGAGAAAAAGAGGGTTAGGATAGATGATGATAACTTTTCTCTTGAGAGGTCCTTTTTACAAGGTTCTTCTAAGTTTCTCCCAAAGTTTACTGGGGAGAGGGTGTCTAACCCTAAGCCTCAAAGAGGGAGCAATAGTGAATCGGTGTTACTTAAACCTACTTGCAAAATATGTGGAAGGAAGCACTATGATAGGTGTTTAGCCGGTATTGAAGGTTGTTATGGTTGAGGTGGAAGTGATCATAAAGTGAGAGATTGCTCGGTACTTAATGCTAAGGGAAGAGAGAGGAAGAAAATTAGGTCCGATGCTTTTCAAGCTAGAGGTGAACAAGAGTGTCCCCCTAATGTTGCTCACGGTATATGTTTCATGCTTACTTCTATTCTGGTAGTACTTGTCTTTTGTGACTTCATAAAATTGGCCATGATGAGCTTTTATGTTGTCCTTAGTATACATGGGTTTAATTACGGTGATATGTGTTTGTTGGTAGAAACCAACTTAGCCATAATGAGTTTTATGATGTGTTGGAGAACGTTGAGGAGTAGTATTTTAGTAAGGGTTTTAGTTGAGGTGCTTCTTGGAAGGCCAAGGGCCAATGAAATGTCCCGATCTCCTTATGTTCCCTTCTATTCCTCCTCTAGCTTAAGATGATAAGTCCTCCTTGATTCGTTTCATGATTGTGGAGTCTTGGATGTTATATTTGTCCCATGATTTCCATGTCCCATAGAGTTACTCTTGTTAACCTTGGTAGGGTTTGGATGCCTGGTTATTAGACCTCTATTGGTTTTAGAACCCGGTAAGGTTATAATGAGCCTTAGTGATGCTTTGGGATTGTTTGAAAGGAATAGTATTTGAGGTCTTAGTAAGGGGCTTACTCCCAAGGGGGAGATGATGTGCTTAGATATCAAGATTGATTGAGAGTCTCGATATCCTCATCCCTTTCTTCTATTCCTATTTCTAGCTTGAGACCAAGAGTTCCTTTTTGGGCCTATTCTATGTTTTGGAGTCATGTGTGATTTAGAAAATTTCCATGTTCTCTTTATGTTATACATGCTCTTGAAGAAAATTCTTGTTTTATATAAAATGAGTTTTTCCTGATTTATATGTTCCTCATGTTGTTGTGCATTTTAGTATGATGATGGCATATTTGACTTCATGAGATGATTTGATGAACATGCTTTGTTATGCTTTTGATGAAATGGCATATTGGCTCCATAATGTTGTGATGAGCTTGCTTTTAGTTGGAAAAGGTAGTTCCTCCTATGGTTTTGTGATAGATGATGCTTGAAAGAGTAAGTATCCCAAAGGGGAGATGGTGTTCCTAGCTAGCAATGTTGGTATGTGCTTATGTGTTGCCATACCTTCGTTATATAATCCATGTTCATGTAAACTTGTGTTTTGAAAGAAAATGAGTTCATGTGAATTGTTTTCCTCATGTTGTAGTGCTTTGAGTAAGAGGTGTCTATTGTACTTCATGAGAAGAATATATGAGCATGTTTTAGTTTGGAGTTGAGAAATTCCTCCTTGAATAAAATACTTTTGAGAGTAAATTTCATATGAGCACCATGAGGGTATGTTGAACATTTTATGACTTGGAGATGGTAGTTCCTCCTTGAACATGGCTAGTTATTGAAATTCTTGCATCTTGGGTTGTTAGATGTAGTTCCTACTTCCTTGTATTGCATTGACCATGTATTGATAAGGAGTTGAAGTTTCCTCCTTTTGAATAGTGCATGAAGTGATTTGTGCATTTGTAAGTTTTGCATATTTTGATGTTTCATGCATGATGGGTTGATAGTCTTGAGTTTCTAAATTAGTTTGGTGTCTAGATCATCATTTGAGGACGAATGTTCCCAAGGGGGAGATAATGTAACACTTAGGAAAACTACTAAACTAAGCTAGAGCCTCATATGTAAACTAGTAGCCTAAATGGGGTTTAACGTAAAGATTAGCGTCGTAAAATAACCTCTGTTAAGTAGTACAAGTGTTTTTGGGTATAAACATTAAGGCATGACCCCCAAGGACCACCCAAGGGTCCTTAGCTTAGACCTACGGATAGGCACCCACGGACAGTGGGTAGACCATGCCCCATAGGTGGGGGTCATGGGTTGAGGCTGGACCTCCCCTGGTCCTCCCAAACTCTTTTTCCCATCTACAAAATGCCAGCATGGCTCGTGGACCCACCCACGGTCCATGGGTGGGGGTTTCGTGAGTCACCACTGCTTGTGGTCCTTAGCTTATAAGTAGGGGCTTAGGGTTAATTAAATAACTAAGTAAGGTCGTTTAATATTAATTAAGACACCTATAAATACTTAATTGGACACCTAAACTAAACAAACTAACTCATTCTCACATGACCCAAAACAAATTCCCAAATACTCTCCCCTTAAATATTTCTCTCACTAGAAACCACCATTGAAGAAGAAGAAGAAGAAGAACTAGAAGACTAAGGCTCAAGAACTCATCTTTCTTCTCCAATTTCCTGAAGGATCTGCTAGTCTTGATTTATGGTTAGTTTTCTTCCATAAAGTCTTTCAAACTCTATTTCTCAAAGTTGAAATTCTCCAAAACCTAAGGTTTTCAATCTATGGCATGGATTCACTTTCAAAACGATTCCAATGTGTTTATTGTCTTATATTATGATCAATTTGATGAATTACTACTATTTTTATGATGAATTACCTATGAATACATGAATTCCCCTATTTTGTCAAATTGGATCTCAAAGTGTGGGTGATGATTGATGTGGGTGGATTGTGATCAGATTATGCATGTAGTAGTTACTCTAATTGAAATATGTGAATATCCATGAATAGAATGGTGATGCAAGATGTGAATCATGAATTGTGATCTAGGGTTCTTAAAGGGCTCTGATTGAAGAACCTATTATGAATGTGCTTTGTGAATAAATTGAAAAGCAAGGTTTGAATGTTTATAAAGCAATTATGCTATTATATGCATGTTTTATGAACACTTCGAGAGTGAAGTGTCTATGATGATAAAGTTGTTGTTGTGTCATTGAAAGGACAATCACACACATACACACCATGTAATGACTATAATGTGACTAAGGTGTTGATTGAGTTATTAAATCATGATATTCCCCTTATCTAATGTAGTATTTCTAGATGTTCGGGTCGAGTTTGATTCCTAGCCCTTGTAGGGAAAATTATGAGGGTTTGTACATATTGATGAGAATTGTGTCTGAGTTTGTGATTCACTTAAAAAGTGAAGATCCAATGACAATTGTGTAGTTGTGGTATTGTTGAAAGATCCTCCTCCCCATACCCTTACACATGACTATGCATAAAATGTCTATGACTATGATAATGTTGTTGTGTTGATTGAAAGGCTATTCTCATTAACACACTATGAACATGATGTGAAAGGTTTACTGACATATTGATGATTCTATGGTTGAAAGACCATTCTCACCTACTGAATCTATGAGCTATGTCATGATATCATGTTGGATTGATTGTTTGTGCATTCTTCCATAAACATGAACTTAAGTAAAGACTTAACATGAACTTAATGGGAATTATTCCTACCATCGGGTGGATATGAATATGAGATTGAAGCTTTTATGCTAGTTAGTCCGGCTTCCTAAATGAAAGCTTTTACATCAGTTAGTCTGACTTTCCAAATGGGTTCCTTTTACGTCAGTTAGTTCGGGTTCCCAAAATGATTTTCTCATGAGATGGAAACCTTATACCTCAGTTAGTCTGGGTTTCTAGATGCAATCTCCCTATCCCATAACTATGTGCCCACATAGGTCTTTAGCTATTGGATCCACTTAAGCTAACAAATTAGATCTACCTTAGGAAATTAGGACACCTCTTTTAGGTGTGGGGCACATGGTCCATGTTGGTTAAGTCTATTTCCCTACATGAACAAGAACAAGAACATGAACTATGAACAAGAACATGACTCAGTACTATGGTTCCTCAAGAGGTTCTACTTAGTATGAATGGGGGTATGTGACTTCATTCATGCATTGCACAAGTAGACTTTAAGAGTGGTCATGGTATGTTTCTCTTATGACAAGATGATTTATAGTTATTGCATGCTTTATATGATTTATGTACATGAACATAAACTATACTTATGACTTCTTAATGAGCTTTACTTAGTGTGAGGGGGGTACGAAACTTCACTTATATATTGTACAAGTAGACTTTGAAAGGGCTTATGGTGTGGTTTCCTTATGCTTTGAAGAGATATGAACTTATGCATGTATGGTATGGAGTGTTGCGAATACTGACTTTCCTTGTTATAAGCTATGAACATGAATGTTTCCTTGTCTATGAATATTGACAATGGATGAGATCAAAACATGATAAGTATGAGCATGGTGGCCTAAAAGTAATACTTAGTGTAGATGGGATTATGGGATCCTATCTTACATTGCACAAGTATTACCTAGGGTTACATATGTGATGGTTCTATTATGATGAGATGATCTTGGTATTCAACTATGTGTGTGAACTATGTCTTGTGATGCTTGGGGTATGCATTATGTATATGTTGGAGACTATGCTTGTGATTATGATGATATCATTTATGCTATGATGAATTGTACATGAGTTGTTTTATGAGCTACATTCCTCGACTATTTCAAGATGATGTTAAAAATTGGTATATAGCATGGCTTCAACTAAAATGTCCCTTTTAGCATGTTTTAAGGATTTTTATACATGACTTTCATACTTAGTACATTTTTGTGCTAACCCATATTTCAACATTTTCTGTAAGTGTAGGGTTTGGTGATACTGGCTTCCACCCTCGCGGCTAGGACCATAGTAGATCAAGAAGAAGAAGATTGGTGAGTCCGTATAGTATTCGACGTCTTGACCATTTTGTCCTTTAAGTCTTTCTTTATGTTTTAGACTTTTGTAAGGGCTGTGTCCCTAAGATTGTATTCAAGTGTTGTAGATGGTTTGAGACAAAGTGATATAGACTCCCTCTTGTTTTATAAAAGACTTTGATTGTAAAGAAAAGTTTTAAATTTCTCCACTTTTTCCTATGCTCTTATGTTATGATATGCTATGAGCCTTGTATGAGCTTCTCGGAACATTGTATGTTGTGTCACATCTAGGGAGTAGCCTTGGGTCGTGACAAATTAGCACAAACACAACCACATTTAAACACACAAGAAGTGGCAAAAACTTTCAGATGGGTCGAAAACCATTTTCATTCATAACAAGGAGCCACAAGCTCAAACATCCACAAGATAGAATCAATCACACAATTTAAAACAAAATAACCCAATATATACACAAGAGGTAGGTATAGAAACACCTCACCCCACCACAAATAAAATGTAGTTGTCCTCAAATGCAACAAACATAATTAAAGTCAATAAAAACGACAAAGAGGGAGGTTAAATAAAGTTCTTGTCTTCACAGTCGCTCCATCTGTTGGGGCATCAATGCTTGGGGTCACACTTTGATCTTGGGCCTCAGTGCCCGGTGTAATAGCAACACAAGCTCTACTAGAACCTGCCATGGACGTATCTACCAATGAAATCTGCATGGTTGAATCCATCATAGCCTCCTCAACCTCTGTAAGGCCCTCATATGTGGTCTCCGCTTGGAGACCAAGTTGTTCCTCATCCGTCTCTATCTCAGACTCAGAAGCAGCCACATCATCCGTCGACACATCTCCAGTGGTAGTCGGAGGCACATCCGCATCAGCTGGCATGTCGGGAATTTGCACAGTCCCAAAAATGATTGAAATATTTGTGGACTTCAGTTGGTCCACGTTCTTTCTCAACTCAGTAATAGAGTCCTTAAGGGCAATCACCTCATGTGTGGCTCCCTAGAAACTTTCACAAACCTCTCTCCTTACCAGAAGGCATCAATAGACACACTAAGAGGTGTCATGGCAGCAGTGAAGGCTCTCTCAATCATCCCAGGGACTGTAGCCCCTAGCCTGGAGGCACGCCTATCAGCAGAATGGGCTAGATGCCCTATTCGTAGTATCGCAACCTGAGTGAGTGAAGGTTGGGAAGCAGCAGCACCAACAACTGACCTAGGAGACAAGCAAGCTGTAGAAGAGCTCGGAGTCATGGAAGGGGCAGCACTAGATATACCTGAAGGCCCAAGGGCCGGCGTAGGTTATACTGCCTCTACATGTAAAGTGTCAATGTCCACAGCCGTGGAAGAATCCATGGGGGTACCTTCTTTTTCTCAGCCTCATCCTTTAAATACTAAGCCTTGATCTACCGGATGTCAGTACAAGAGGGGAAAATCACGTCCATGTACATTTTTTCATTGTGAGGCACCCGAGCTCATCTGCAGAACTTGATAATCAATATTGGAAAAGGGAGAGATGTCTGGCGCTGCCTGAACCTCATGGCCATCTCCTGTCTAATGATCATGCCTTAGTTCAACACCTTCCCCTCAATGATGGAACCCATACAGGTTGCCTTCGTGTGGCGGAGGATAGACTCATTCTGGGATGGCATGATAGTACTGCTAATAAATCCAAACTAGTATCGTGCTGCTACATTCAGATCTTTCTTCTCTATGGGCACTCCGACCTTGATCCACCTAGGAGTACCGTCAGATAGAAGATGGGTTAACCAACTTTTCATAGTCTCCAAGGATTTTGTCTTGATCATGTGTTAGTAGTCATTTGCAATGTTGCTGGTGCACTCCAATACTGCATTGATGTCCTCACTGTCACACTTTACTCTCCTGCACCTGATAACCACATAATCTACTGGCTTGAAGGTAGCAGCCTTCCTCTTCCCTTGTGGCACCAAAGCTCCATAGGCAGTGTAAAACTCCCGGACCCAATTAGGAATGTAAGGGCCACGGGGTTTAGTGAAAATCTTGAACTTGTGAGCTTTCAAGGTGCTCCAGATCTTTGGGTACCGGTCTATCACTCCATCTGTATACAACCTCTTCTCCATAATGATGGTCCTCAATCCCTCGATCTTTATTCTATTCATAGACTGGGGACGAGGACCTGTACTAGTGGTGCTGGGACCACAACCTGATCTGGAACTGGAGTAGGAGTAGTGGCCTAGCCCTGATCCTAGACGTATCATTCAACCTTTTGGAGCGTATTTCAGCTCCCCGAGCTAGCAGTAGCTCATCATCCTCAGGCTTAGAAATGGCAGCATGAGGGTCCTGGATTTTTGTGGAGTAGCTCCCTTTCCTTTCCCTTTACCCTTCCCATATGTGGTAGGAATTTTTGTGGCCTTTGCATTGGATGCAGGTGCATCCTCATTGATAGTGATTCCTTTTGACCTCTTGTAGGGCGGCATGCCTTGACCTGCTACTTTTAGTCTAGATATATCTGCAATACAGACCAAAATGAATTAGAATTAATCAAGGAAAAATTGTAGAAATTAGGTTGTAGAAAGACTCGCCGAACCGATCGGCGAGTTGCCAAATCATTTTGGCGAGCTTGATCAGGATCGCCTGTTACGACCCAGGGTACCCCATAGATGCAACACAACGTACTTGACCCCAAAGGTGTGTCATACAAACCCTTATCATATCATAAACATAAGTAATATAAATGATGCAAAATTAAAACTTTTTACAATCGAAGTCTTTTCATAAAACTCAAATGGAAGTCTAGACATTATATCAATAAAACCATCTAATACAATCAAATATCAATAATGGTCACATCCCTTTACAACATAGTCTCAAAAAAGAAAAGTAAGAAGAAACTAGAAAAGAAAAACATCCGTCCTCGAATCATGAGGACTCACCAAAAGCATAGCGAGAATCAATCCAAGCTTTACTAAAAGGGAGAAGTATACCTCAACCACCGGAACTTACTCTTATAGTAAAAAGTAGAAAATATGGGCTAGAACAAAGTTGTACTAAGTATGGTAGCCTTGCATAAAAATCCTTAAAACATGCTCAAAAGGGACATTTAGTTGAAACATGAATTTTATCAAGTTTAAAATTCATCATGCACATTTGTGAAGAAACATAAGTCAAACCATCTCATAAGCAACCCTAAGCTATACTTGTGCAATGCATAGGTAAGATCCCATAATCTTGCCTAATACTAAGTACCACTTTTAGGTCACCAACATCATAAGCTCATCCATAGCCAACACTCATCGACAAGGAAATATTGTTCATAGCTTGTAGCAAGTAAAGTCCCTCTTAGCAACAATTCATATCATACATACATAATTCATAAGTGTTCATAGCATAGGAGAACCATACCACAACCACTCTTAAAGCCTACTTGTGCAATATATAAATGGAGTCCCGTACCCCAACTCATACTAAGTAGAACCTCTTATGAAGCCAAAGTCATAGTTCATGTTCATGTTCTTGTCATAGTTCATATTCTTGTCATGTAGGGAGATATAGCCTTAACCGACAAAGACCATGTGAGATACATGGAATCCAGTGTCATGCCCCCACACCGAAAAGAGGCGTCCTACTTGCCTAAGGTAGAACTAATGTATTAGCTTCTAGGTGGATGCACTAGCTAAAGTCCTATGTGGGCACATAGTTACGGGATATGGAGATTTCTACTAGAAACCCAGACTAATTGACGTAAAAGTTTTCCATCTCATGAGATAACTATCTTGGAAACCTGGACTAACTGGCGTGAAGGAACCTATCTCAAATTCATATCCTCTCGGTGCTAAGCATAATTCCCTTTAAATTCATGTTAAGTCTTTACTTAAGTTCATGTTCATGAAAGAATGTCCTAACAGTCAAATCAACATGGTATCATGATAGCTCATATATTCATTAGGTGAGAATGGCCTTTCAACCTTACAATCATCAATATGTGAGTAAACCTTTCACATCATGTTCATAGTGTGTTCATGAGAATAGCCTTTCATTCAACACAACAAAATCATCATAGTCATAATTAATTCATGCATAATAATGTGTAAGGGTATAGGGGAGGATGATCTTTCAATCAATACCACAATTATACCATAGTCATAGGATCTTAATTCTCAACATAAATCTTGAAGCATAATCATAATTCTCATATTCAAGTACAAATTCTCATAATTTACTCATCAAGAATCATTAATCACATTCAACCCCACATCTAGAATTTCTATATTAGATATGGGTCGTAACACATTTCTATCAATTCAATAAATCATACAAAACCCATTTACATGCTTCTAAATTCAAATAACCCACATTAAATTAACAATTTAGCAATAGAGGGGATCCATGGGTTCTTGGGGGAATTACACCATAATTCAACCATAAATAATCAATTCAATCATAACCCAACATAATTCAACCATTTAAATCATTTTTAAAGAGGACCCAAGTCAATCGATCAAAAATCTTGAAATTGGGGAAAATTGTAAGTTTTTAAATCAAGTTTTGAAGGGGCTCTATGAGTGGAATCTACCCAAAGATGAAAACTACCATACCTTGATGATGAATCCTTGAAGAATTTGATGAAAAACCCTTGATTTCTTCAAGCCCAAGCTTCAATTTTACTCTTCTTCTTCTTGGGTTTTCAGAGAGAAAAATATTTTGAGGAGGAAGAACTTTTGATTTTGATTTGGGTCTTTGTGAAAGTAATTTATTTTGGGTGTTTAATGACTTAAAATACCTTATATAATTATTTAAAAATAATGTAAAATATACGCGTTTTAATTGGACAAAAATATAAAAATTATATAATTGCCTCTTACTCCTCACGTGGACTGCCTAAAAAACCTAAGGGAAAGTCCAAGAGGGGCTTCACGAGCAGTGGACTGCTCCACCTTCTGTGGTCCCTCACGTGGACTGTTGCCTTTGGCTTTTTAAAGCTAAGGCATTGTGCACGAGGGTCCCCACGTGCAGTGGAAGCTTTCACAAGTCGTGGTCCCTAGTGTGAACATGCCTACTGCTCACAGGACTAAGGCATTACCACGAGAGGCGCTCCACGGGAAGTTCAGTCCTTCACGCCTCATTGACCCTCCATTGAACTGCCTCTACGCCATAAAATGGCTAAGGCATTTGTTCACGAGGGGCCTCCAAGGGCAATGGAGTCTTCCAGGTTCCTTGAACCCTCAAATGAACTGCCTCCTTACACAAAAATGGGCCAAAGTTCATGAGGCCTTTCAAGGGCAGTGAAGTACTTCACACTGCTTGAACCCTCAAGTGAACTTGCCTCTTTGCCTATACGGCAAAGGCATGGTTCACGAGGGCTTCTAATGACAGTGAATGCTTTCACGTACCTTGAAGACTCACTTGAACAATGCCTTTTGCCCATACGGCTAAGGCAAAGTTTAAGAGTGCTTGTAAGGGCAGTGATGCCTTTCACCTTCCTTAAACCCTCACTTGAACTTATACTTAGTCAAAATTTGGGGCTATTTTACAACTCTATATCATGCATAAAATTTTAAGACTCAAACATTAGGCTCTAGTTTCACCTATTAATTTTACGGATGTTACATTATCTCCCCCCTGGGAACATTCGTCCTCAAAGGATAATCTCGACACCTTATGGAATTAAAGACTCAGGACTAGCAGCACAAGATGCATGAAATATAAAAATAATGCACCATATAAAGGAGGAAACTTCAACTCCATCTCAACATAATCAATGCAACAAAAGGGAAGTAGGAACTATATCTATCAAACCAATATGCATGAAAGCCAACATTTCTCATGTTCATAGGAGGAACTACCTTCTCCCCTATAAGTATGCTCAACACCACATTGTGGAGCTAATATGCCATCTCACAAAACATAATATAGCATGTTCATCAATTCATCTCATGAAGTCAAATATGCAACATCATACTCAAATGCACAACAACATGAGGAACACATAAATCATGTAAACAACTCATTCATCATTAAACATGATTTTTCTCAAGAGCATGTCTAATCATAAGGAAATCATTAAGAACACATATGACTCCCAAAACTAGGAACTCAAGAGGAACTACTTACCTCAAGCTTGAATAGGAGTAGAAGGAAAAAGATGAGGATAGCGGGACTTCATATCGACCTCGGCCTCCCATGTAGCACCCTTAACTAAATGATTCTTCCATAAAACCTTTCGAAGCTGCTTCCTTATTTCTCCATTTCTTGACTTGACGATCTAAAATCTCTACCAGAATTTCTTCATAAGAAAGACTCTCATCAACTCCCAAACCTTCTAAAGGAATGATGGATACCGGATCACCAAGACACTTCTTAAGCATAGAAACATGAAATACCGGATGAACCGGAGCCAACTCATAGGCAACTTTCCCAACATGTTTCAAGATTGGATATGGGCCTACATACCGAGGACTAAGTTTCCCTTTATTTCCAAACCTCATCACACCATTCATAGGTGAGATTTTTAAATAGACACAATCATCAACTTCGAATTCTAGATCCCTCCTTCTAACATCAGCATAGGACTTTTGCTAACTTTGGGCTGTCCTCAACCTTTCTCTAATGAGTTGGACTTTCTCAATGGCCTCATAAACTAGTTCGGGACCAATTAGAGAGATTTCACCTACTTCAAACCAACCAATCGAAGATCTACATCTCTTACCATACAATGCTTCAAAGGAGCCATGGCAATACTTGAGTGGAAACTATTGTTGTAGGCAAAATCTATTAATGGAAGATCGTCATCCCAATTACCTTTGTAGTCAATAACACATGCCCTCAACATATCCTCTAAGGTTTGGATGGTACGTTCCGCTTGACCATTGGTTTGTGGGTGGAAAGTGGTACTAAGCTTAACCTTGGTACCAAGTCCTTTTTGGAATGCCTTCCAAAAGTGTGAAGTAAATTGAGTACCCTGATCCGAAATAATAGATAAAGGAACCCCATGCAACTTCACTATCTCTTTGATGTACAATTTGGCATAGTCTTCCGCCGAAAATGAGAGCTTGACGGGAATAAAGTGGGTGGATTTTTTCATGCTATCAACAATGACCCAAATAGAATCATGTTGCCTTCGGGTACGAGGCAAACCGACAATAAAATCCATATTCACATCCTCCCACTTCCAAGTGGGAATATCTATATGTTGTGACAAGCCTCCGGGTCTTTGGTGTTCGGCTTTAACTTGTTGACAATTTGGACACCTGGCCACAAAACCCACTATATCCTTCTTCATACAATTCCACTAATAGACTTCCAATTGATCATGATACATCTTGGTGGCTCCCGGATGAATAGAATACCTAGAACCATGAGCCTATTCTAGAATTTTCTCTCTCCCGCCATTAACATCCAGAAAACATAATCGACCTTGGTACCTAAGCACCCTATCTCCCCTTGGGAGAAAGCCTCAACGAACTTCTTGAGTACCGACTCTTTCAACTTAACTAATATAGGGTCAAGGTCTTGCTTAGACTTCACGTCCATTACAAATGATGATTCGGAACCATTATGGACCATGACACCACCCTTGGTGGAATCCACTAGTTGAACACCCACCCGGGCCAACCTATGCACATCACGAACCAATTATCTCTTTTCATCCTCTACATGAGCCACACTACCTATGTACAATCTACTAAGGGCATCCACAATTACATTAGCCTTGTCGGGGTGGTAAAGGATACTCATGTCATAATCCTTTAAAAGTTCTAACCACCTTCTTTGTCAGAGATTCAAGTCTTTTTGAGTAAATACATATTGAAGACTTTTGTGATCCATGAAAACATCCACATGGACCCCATACAAGTAATGTCTCCATATTTTCAAAGAGAATAGTACTGCCGTTAATTTAAGATCATGGGTCGAGTAATTCTTCTCATGAATCTTAAGTTGCCTTGAAGCATAGGGAATCACCTTACCATGTTGCATGAGCCACATCCTAACCTTACTCTCGAGGTGTCACAATATACCACAAACCCATTGGTACCCTCCGGTAAGGTCAACACTAGAGCGGAAGTAAGTTTATCTTTCAACTCTTGGAAGCTTTTCTCATAAGCCTCCGATCACACAAACTTAGCTTTTTTTTTGAGTCAAAGCCGTCAACGGAGAAGAAATTGAGGAAAAACCCTCAACAAACCTCCTATAGTAACCGGCGGAAGGAGTTAGAGGTCTAGGCTAACTCTTGACCGCATCCGTCTTCTTAGGATCTACCTCAATACCCTTCCTCGTACAATATGACCAAGGAAGGCTACAGACCTTAGCATAAACTCACATTTACTAAACTTCGCATATAGTTGGTGGTCTTTAACGACCTGAAATACAATCCTCAAATGGTTCATGTGCTCATTTTCACTCCTTGAATAGATCAAAATATCATCAATAAACATGATCACAAACATATCAAGGTAGTGTCTAAACACTCTATTCATTAGGTCCATAAATGTTGCCGGGGCATTCGTCAACCCAACTTACATAACCACAAATTCATAGTGACCATACCGGGTCCTAAATGTCGTCTTAGGAATGTCAACCCCTCTTACCCTTAGTTGATGGTAACCCGAACGAAGATCTATTTTGTAGAAATAGTTAGACCTTTGAAGTTGATCAAACAAGTCGTTAATCCTCGGAAGGGGATACTTATTCTTTATGGTCACTTTGTTTAAATGACGATAGTCGATACACATTCTAAGAGATACATCCTTCTTTCTAATAAACAATACCGGAGCACCCCATAGAGAGATACTCGGTCGAATAAAGCCTTTGTCTAATAAATCCTTGAGTTGCTCCTTCAACTCTTTCAACTCGGCCGAAGCCATTCTATAAGGAGGAATGGAGATAGGTTGCGTATCTGGCAAAAGATCAATGCCAAAATCTATTTCCTACTAGGTAGGAATGCCGGGCAAGTCATCGGGAAAGACTTTTGGAAATTCATTGACCACGGGGACCGAATCTAGAGAAGGGGTTTCAGACTCAACATCCATAACCCTAACAATTTGGTAAATACACCTCTTGGAGATCATTTTCCTAGCTTTGAGGCAAGAGACAAATTGACCTCTAGGGACAAAATTTCCCTCTTCCACTCTAAGATGGACTAATTTGGAAATTGAAACTTTTCTACCCGAGTTCTACAATCAATAGAGGCATAACATGTATGCAACCAATCCATACCCAAAATCATTCAAAATATATCATGTATAACTCCACCAAATCCACCATGGTAACCTTATGGAACAAAGAAATAGGACAACTTATATAGACTCTTTTGCCACCACCGAGTCACCAACTGGGGTAGAAATCAAAAAAGGCCTTACTAACACTTCGGGGAGTATTTCAAATTTCATAGCCACAAAAGGTGTAACAAATGACAAGGTGGCACCGGGATCTAATAATGCATATACATAACTAGAAAATATCTGTAACATACCCGTCACCACATTCGGGGAGCTCTCTTTGTTACCTTGGGATTGAAGTGCATAAAAGCAGTTTTTCTTGGGAGCATCGAAATTTGAACCACTAGGAGGGACTTGCTTGACCTCTCTTCCTTAATTCATAAGCATGGGATAATCTCTCATCATATGACTACTCTTCCCACAATTATAGCAATCATCCGTGACAACTAGGCACTTACCATCATGCTTCTTACCGCATTTGGAACAAGTAGGCCTCACCATAGAAGATCCACCACTATTGCATTCTTGAGGCTTAGGCTTAGGCACCCTATCCTTATTGACCCTTGGAGCACTAGAGGAGCCTTGGTTGAAGAACCTTCTCTTGAACCTTGGTCGCCCTTGACCCTCAAACTTACCTTTGGAAGAATTCCCATCATCGGTCATTGCTCTCTTTACTTCCCTATTCACTT
Organism: Solanum pinnatisectum; assembly: GCA_035578085.1. Lineage (NCBI taxonomy): Eukaryota > Viridiplantae > Streptophyta > Magnoliopsida > Solanales > Solanaceae > Solanum > Solanum pinnatisectum. The sequence goes on from CM069079.1 coordinate 17,179,003, forward strand.
GCTTGAGCTTTTGTTCCTCAATTTGTTTGGCATGGAACATGAGACGTGAAATATTCATACTTATGATGAGCATTTCCGAACTACATTCATTGACTACCAAGTCGGATACCCCCATAACTAATTTGTTCATCTTGGCCCTCGAATATGCCACTAAGGTTGGTGCATACTTAGAGAATATGGTGAATTTGATGGCATACTCCTTCACATTCAAACCCCCTTATCGATGATTTATGAACTCTTGCATTTTTTGTTCCCTCAACTCTAAGGGAAAGAACCTATCAAGGAAGACCGACTTGAACAATTCCCAATCTATCGGGCCTGCTCCTACGGATATCTTACCCTTCCATTGCTCATACCATACTTGAGCCACATCCTTCAATTGGTAGGCGCTAATTACACCTTCTCTTTATGAGACACTCCCATAGCATCAAGCACCTTAAAGATTTCATCAATAAACCCTTGTGGATCCTCTTCCACTTTGGAGCCATGGAACATAGGAGGATTCATTCTAGTAAAATCCCTTATCCTTGAAGCGGTTGTACTTACATTGGGGTTCGCCTGAGTTCTAGTATCCCTATTGACTTGGACCGTCACGGCTTGGGTCAATATTTAGAGAGTCGACCTTATTTCCACATTTGTCATAGCCCCCGTATCAATAGGATCTTGAGGAACTTGAGGATCTTGGGGACCTTGGGGAGTAATTCCCTCATTCACAATCTCTGCTTCCATCCTTCTTGCGTTCACCCTTCTTGTATTCATATCCTAAAGACACAAGAGAAGGGTTCGAAAAAGGACTTCATAGAGTTAAAACTCCATGGCACGACTAAAGATTAATGAATGAAGTGAAATTTCTTAAGCATCTTATAGCCTCTCATTCATAAGTGTGGCGCGCATCACACTCATGAACAAGAGTCTACCAGACGTGGTATATGAGACATTATCCTAGAATCATTCTAAACCTAATGCTCTGATACCAAGTTTGTCGCGACCCAAGGGTACCCCCTAGATGCAACATGACGTACCTGACCCGGAAGGGGTTTCATACTAGCCCTTAGCATATCATAAACATAAGTACTCCATCCGTACCATTTTATGTGGAACATTTTAAATTTCGAGATTCAAACAAGTTTATCTTTGACCGTATATTTTTTGTAGATCTTTTAAACATTTTGAATTATCAAGTATTGTGACTTATAGTACTTTTTACGTAGTTTACAAATATATAAATTTTATTTCAAAAAAATTGAAGATTCCATGCGCAAATTCCCAGTCAAATTTAAACTATTTGACTCTCGAAAAATGAAAACTGCCGCATAAATTGGGACAGAGGGAGTAATAGAAATGATGTAGAATTAAAACTTTTTACAATCGAAGTCTGTTCATAAAACTCAAATGGAAGTCTAGACATGGTCTCAATAAAACCATCTAATACAATCGATTATCAATAAGGGTCACAACCCTTTACAACATAGTCTCAAAAAGGAAAAGTAAGAAGAAACTAGAAAAGAACAAATTTCGTCCTTGAATCACGAGGATGCACTACAAGCGTGGAGAGAATCAATCGAACTTTTACTCAAAGGGAGAGGTATAACTCAACGACCGGAACCTACACATATAGAAAAATGTAGAAAATATGGGTTAGCACAAACTTGCACTATGTGTGTTAGCCAAGCATAAAAATCCTTAAAACATGCTCAAAAGGGACATTTAGTTGAAACATGTATTTTATCAATTTTAAAAGTCATCATGCACATTTGTGAAGAAACATAAGTCAAACCATCTCATAAGCAACCTAATCCATAGCCAACACTCATAGGCAAGGAAATATTCATGTTCATAGCTTGTATCAAGTAAAGTCACTTTTAGCAACAATTCATATCATACATGCATAATTCATAAGTCTTCATAGCATAGGAGAACCACACCACAACCACTCTTAAAGCCTACTTGTGCAATGCATAAATGGAGTCCCATACCCCTACTCATTCTAAGTAGAACCTCGTAAGAAGCCATAGTCATAGTTCATGTTCATGTTCTTGTCATAGTTCATATTCTTGTCATGTAGGGAAATATAGCCTTAACCGACATAGACCATGTGAGCTACATGGAATCCAATGTCATGCCCCCGCATCGAAAAGAGGTGTCCTACTTGCCTAAGGTAGAACTCATGTATTAGCTTCTAGGTGGATCCACTAGCTAAAGACCTATGTGGGCACATAGTTATGGGATATGGAGATTTCTACTAGAAACCTAGACTAACTGACGTAAAAGGTTTCCATCTCATGAGATAACTATCTTGGGAACCCGGACTAACTGGCGTGAAAGAATCCATCTCATATTCATATCCACTCGGTGCTAAGCATAATTCCCTTTAAATTCATGTTAAGTCTTTACTTCAGTTCATATTCATGAAAGAATGCCCTAGCACTCAAATCAACATGGTATCATGATAGCTTATAGATTCATTAGGTGAGAATGACCTTTCAACCTTAGAATCATCAATATGTGAGTAAACCTTACACATCATGTTCATAGTGTTTTTATAAGAATAGCCTTTCATTCAACACAACAAAATCATCATAGTCATAATGAATTCATGCATAATAATGTGTAAGGGTATAGGGGAGGATGATATTTCAATCAATACCACAATTACACCATAGTCATAGGATCTTCATTCTCAACATAAATCTTGAAGCACAAGCATAATTCTCATATTCATGTACAAATTCTCTTAATTTACCCATCAAGAATCATGAATCACATTCAAACCAACATCTAGAATTTCTACATTAGATATGGGTAATAACACAATTCAATCAATTCAATTAATTCATACAAGACCCATTTACACGCTTTTAAAATCAATTAACCCACATTAAGATCACAATTTAGCAATAGAGGGGATCCATGGGTTCTTGGGGAAATTTCACCATAAATTATCAATTCAATCACAACCCAACATAATTCAACAATTGAAATCATTTTTAAATATGAGCCAAGTCACTCGATCAAAACGCTTGAAATTGGGGAAAATTCTTATTTCTGAAATCAAGTTTTGAAGGGGCTCTATGGGTGGAATCTACCCAAATATGAAAACTACCATACCTTGATGATGAATCCTTGAACAATTTGATCAAAAACCCTTGATTTCTTCAAGCCCAAGCTTCAATTTTACTCTTCTTCTTCTTGGGTTTTTAGAGAGAAAAATATTGTGAGGAAAATGAACTTTTGATTTTGATTTGGGTCTTTGTGAAAGTGATTTAGTTTGGGTGTTTAATGAATTAAAATACCTTATATACTTATTTAAAATAATATAAAATATACCCATTTTAATTGGACAAAAATATAAAAAATACAAAATTGCCCCTTGGCCCCAACGTGGACTACCTAAAAAAACTAAGGCAAAGTCCAAGAGGGGCTTCACGGGCAGTGGACTGCTCCACCTTCCGAGGTCCCTCACGTAGACTATTGCCTTTGGCTTCTTAAATCTAAGGCATTGCCCACGAGGGTTCGCACGTGCAGTGGAAGCTTCCATAAGCCGTGGTCCCTAGCGTGAACATGCATACTGGCCACGTGACTAAGGCATTACCACGAGAGGCGCTCCATGGGTAGTGAAGTCCTTCATGCCTCGTGGACCCTCCCTTGAACTGCCTCTATGCCAAAAAATGGCTATGGCATTTGTTCACAAGGGGCCTCCAAGGGCAGTGGAGTCTTCCACGCTCCTTGAACCCTCAAGTGAACTACCTCATTGCTCGAAAATTGCTAAGGTAAATTTCACGTGGCTATTAAAGGGCAGTGAAGTAATTCACACTCCTTGAACCCTCAAGTGAACTTGCCTCTTTGCCTATACGGCTAAGGCATGGTTCACAAGGGCTTCTAAGGACATTGAAGGCTTTCATGTGCCTTGAAGCTACTTGAACAATGCCTTTTGCCCACACGGCTAAGGCAAAGTTCAAGAGTGCTTGTAAGGTCAGTGATGTCTTTCACCTTCCTTGAACCCTCACTTGAACTTATACTTCATCAAATTTTGGGGCTATTTTACAACTCTAAATCATGCATCAAATTTTATGATTCAAACATTAGGCTCTAGTTTCACCTATTAATTTTCTGAGTGTTACATCGCCGAAAGGATTGGCCTGGAAATTTTTCTATGAAGATGGTAGGTCAGCGATGTTCGAAGCCCTTCAGCGAATTGCCGACATCACTCACCGAGCATAGACTAGCCCGCCGATAGTTACCGTGTGTTTTAGGGGTTAGGGACGTAGAAAGGGCGATCAAGAAAGACTTTCGGCGAGTCACCGAGTGAACTCGGCGAGCTCAGGCTTCTCGCCAAAAGTTACAGAATCAAACTCAACCAAAACACAAAATTAATGGCAATCAAAGGGGACTTCGGCGAACCGTCAAGTGGTTCGGCGAGCTCGATCCAGCTCGCCAAACTGCCCAACATGCCAATTTTCTACCCTATTTCCCAAAATCAAGCTCGTAAACCCCAAAAACAAAATCAAACAACACACCTATGCAATTAAGCTTAGACATACCCATGTCATCGGGGTACTCAGAGTTCCTTCGATTTGGCCAAAATTGTCCATTTGATGACTTTTTCCCTTAAGAATGATGTCAAACGCTCCGTCATTAGGCAAAGTACATCATTTAGAACAATTGGGGTTACTCAGACTTTACCCAACTAGACCAAACAACAATTTAACACAACCCACAAATTTATGATCAATTTTAAAGCACAAAATTCAGGAAATCAAATTTTAAACAATTTAGGCACAATTACAAATCTACGAAAGGCAAACTAGCACACAATTACAATTTTAGAGCAGGCCCAAGACACATCAATAATCTCTTAAACAATTGCATTTGAATTCAACCGCTATTTAACAGTTTAGGGTTCGGAAAACCAACCTTTAAGCCAAAATACTAGTTTATAAAGCTCGGCGGCAATGAATTCCAACCCCAAACACAAGATCAAACGAGAAAAAAGTGATAAAAATGCAAGAATATAGAATCTATATAGGGCGGGTATTATTGTATGAGGCTAAAAGTGAGGGAATATGAAAGAGTTTGAAATTTTAAAACTTTGACCTTTAAAAACTATTCAGTTTGCAGCCCTTCAACGATATTAGTTGTCTTTACTGAACCACTCGGCGACACGTTGAGTGGTTACTTACCTTGCCGAGTTTTATAGGACCTCTAGTTAATTCTGGGGGTCCAAACGGAGGACAAAGTTGGGCTCGTCGACTCGTCCATGGTCCCGTCGAGTTTTACAAACTCTCACCTGTGATTTTATGAGTCCAACAGCGGTCCAAGTTGGGCTCGCCTGCCTTATCGGTGAGTCGCCGACTAGACTTTTGGCTTGCCAACTTGCACTTTCAAACACATTCCACCTTTCCACCTACACAATCAACACCCGTTATTCAAAATCAAAGAAAAAAGAAATAAAAACTTGGGTCGCCTCCCAAGAAGCGCCTTAGGTAACATTGACTAAAAAGAACACAATTCAACTTCACCCTAAGAATTGCAAACAACACCATTCCCCAGCAGCGGTGCCATTTTCATTAATTAATGTTTCAAAGACACTTCATCCAATTCTAAGCATCAATGATCGTAAATCAGTATAAAACCCAACTAAATGAGTTGGGGTCGAATCCCAAAGGGAGAGGTTCGTGTTGCAGATTCAATTGGAAAGTATTAACATGTTCAAATCAATCATAGGAATATAAATTATTGAATAAAGACAATATCATTAAAATCAAGGGGTGACACGAATGTCAAATGGGGTTTTTTTTTTGTTTTGATTAACAACTACAAACAACCACAAATAATACGAATTAACAATTATAAGACGGGTTCTTGAGATGTGATCGATTATAGGAGAATACAGACATATGGGTAATTGTAACTACTAGTAAATAGCTAGATATTATTGAGTAGGATAGGCAATAGGGAAGATAAATTTTCTCTCGAACAATTTACCCCGAATCAAGTGATTTCTCTCGAACATCAACAAGCCTGCAAAATAACAGCAGCCCACACCTTAATCCATTCCTCTCTCGAGCTGAATGTGTGGGATTGGGTTTAGGATTCACTCTCTCGAGCTGAACCCAGGTCAACCCAATACCCACAAACGATCAATCAATAATTTTAGTTCTAAAACCTCTCTCTCGAGCAAGCCAAGAACACAAACATAGAAATGCATTTGCAGCAAAAATTCTTAAATTAAACAACAATTAGTGAATAAACTCACTTCTAAATAGCATTTAAACTAACAATTAGCAATACCCATAAACTAAATCAGCCCATAATATGATCACAGCCCAAGAATTGGGTTTTAGCTAGACATTATAAACGGGTAAAAACAGTTACCAAATTTATTATCCATGAGCTGGCCAAGAGTAATTTCATCCTTACAATGCTCCAATTTGAAGAATATCAAAGAACCACTTCCAATTTCTCAAAACTGAATTTTTTCAATTCTTTAAAGCTAATGAAAACCTAGAGAAAAATGTCTCCAGATGCTCAAAACTTAGTAATAGATTGTTCTAAATAGTAGTTGATACTAAACTAAATGTTCAAAAATGAATTTATAGTCACCAAAATGTGTTGCGTAGAGTCAATTGGTGAAGTAAGTCGGGCTCCCCGAACAACTCGGCGAGCCGCCCTTTGGTCTCTATCGCCCTTTTGCCTTGGTACTTAGAATCCTCAAGGTCTGTAACTTTGGGCGATCTATCTTGGCTTCTTGGAATCACTCGGTGATCCTCCAACTGCTCTTTTTCATTGCCAACTTGGTTCTTTTCTTCAGGGCTTGGCACACTAGAAGTTTAGGTGGTCTGATGAGCCACTCGGCGACAAGCCGAGTGCTCTTGGCGATCCGCAAGCTTACCCTTCATCATTTCTTAAGCTTGGTGTTTTTCTTTTTGCGTGTTAGTGTCCTTACTTTGTTCCTCAATCCATATACCTAAAAATCAAGGAATTAACATCAGTTATTGGCACAAATTAAGCATTTGAGGACACTAAATCTATGTAAAAAAAGCCCTAAATGAGTCCAAATCTTGGACTCATCATCACACTCAAGTCTCAACATAGCAGAATGAAAATGTAAAGACAAATGAACTAACTTACTATCTATGAAGCCTCTAAACTATGAATGATGTTAGGACAAGACCCCCGATCATCCTAACAACTTAAAGTACCAAAGCAATGTAAATAGGGATCCTCCAAAAAGCAAGGAGGCTCACCAACTGACTCTGAGTGCTCAGCTAGATCAACGAGGTGCTGGATACCGATCATGGTTACCTGTATCTGTATCATAAAATGATGCAGGCCAAATGGCATCAGTGCATTGAATGTAATAGCATGAGAGGTGAAAGCTAAATACGACATAAGCTTGAAATGATTTCTAAAAGAACACTTACCTCAACATTACTCATCTTGTGAATACTCAACTCAAATGCATATTAAACCATAGTAAAGGTGAAATTTATATAAAACATTTAAACACTAAATAACAATTCAATTTAATCATATAATAAAGTAATATAATTTTGTGGGAGTTTCTCTAACCGACAACAATCACTATGAGCTATGTGATGATACATCATCTCACCCACGCTACTAGAACTGTCCTATAACTTGCCAGGATATAGAACACCTCAACTAAGTGGATCCACTAGTCTATGCTAAAAAGCATTAAGGAATCATCTAAAAAGTATGACATTTTCTACCCGCATTAGCTACATAGTTGATGGAGACGTTGAGTTGTTATGAACTCGTCCCCACATCGGTGCTAAATACTACACCCAAAATACTCAGCTCATATGTTTAAAAACAAAAACTCTTTCTGTTGTTTGATATAATTACTCAAAAACTAGCTCAAAGGCTCTCTTCGAAATTGCTGTTTCCACTCTTGTTTAAATGTGGAAATATTTACTCTTTGGGAATACTTAGCTCCCATATACTCTTTTTGAAGAAATGAACATCATTTGTTACTCTCACTTAACTCAAAACTCAAGTTTTAAAACAAGTTTAAACCATTTTCAAAAGACTTTTTGAAAGGACTCTAAGAAGTCTCTAGAATTGGCTCTTAACTTTCCTTGAATTTGAATTTATGGATTCAAGGATTGTGATTTGTGGTAGGAAAGATCTCATGATGTTTAAGAGTGTTTTTAGATAGTTAAACATGAGAAGCGACCAAGAAATAATTGTCTGGAAGGAAGTCCACGACGTGGAGATGCATTTAAATATTTGGTCGCAAAATAAATTTTGAGGCAAAAGGGTCTGTGACCGCTCCGCGACGTGGAGAGAAAAATTCCCATCCTGAGGAACAGGTCTGGGACGTGGACCTGGTACCCATATTTGCCCGACTTTTCCCTTCTTTGTTTTCTAACCCCAATTCGCCTAAATTCAATTTAGATTCAAATACCCAGTATATGTAAACAAGAATCTATTCATAAATGACTCTAAAATCAACATGATTTCCTCAAGAACTAAACAATCCCAACTTAACTCAAGAACAAAATCCAATATTTAAGAACACAATTCAAAATAATTGATTTTCAACTTTCTAAAATGAATTTCGCTGAACTAAACATGATTGGAGAATGCATGAATGAACCCAACGCTATGAAATTCTCATATACCTCTTTAGGGATCAAACCTTTGCCAAACAACTTCGATTCCACAAGAAATCTCCAAGAACAATTGACTTTTCTTTTCTTCAGTTTTTTCTCTAAAAACCCTAGCGAAATTCTTAATTGCGTAAACTAAACAAAGTAAGTTTAGTCCCGAAATAATTTACTAAAGACGGATTTCATTAATTGGGTAATGAAAAGACCAAAATATCCCTATAAAATCCGGTTTTGACTTTCCTTATCTAGACAACCCAACTTCGAATGGACATATCCCCTTCATACAAACTCGAAATTGAGCAAACGTTGCGGTGTTCAAAAGATAATTCAATGATATTTTCCTAAGGTATCTTGTAGCACACCTAAATCATCATGAGCTAGAAGTTTCGGTGGTTTGAAGTTGACCCAAAACTCATACATAGCTTAACTTTGTCAACTTTCCAAATTTGATTATTTCCAAAATCGGTTCTTCCTAATTTTAGCTCTTTCAAATAACAGGGTGTTACAATATCCTTCTCACCTTCCCAAGTTGCTTCCTCAATAAACTGATTCCGCTATAAGACTTGATATATCGGGGACTAAGCTTCCCCTTCTTTCCAAACCTCATAACACTCTTAATGGGTGAAACCTTTATATAAACCCACTCATCCACCTCAAACTCAAAGTCTTTTCTCCTAAAATGAGTATAGGATTTTTGACGACTTTGTGCTGTTTTAAACTTGTCTTGAATGATATTCACTTTCTCCATAGCTTGATAAACCAAGTCTGGTCCTCTCAATGCAACTTCACAAACTTCAAACCATCCAATTGGGGATCTGTATCTTCTCCAACAAAGAGCCTCATAAGGAGCCATCTAGATGCTAGAGTGATAACTGTTATTATAAGAAAACTCTATAAGAGGTAAGTGATCATCCCACTTACCCTTGAAATCTATCACACACGCTCTCAAAATATCCTGTAAAGTCTGAATCGTATGCTCTGCTTGACCATTAGTCTAAGAGTGGAAACCGGTACTGAAATTCACCTTCAAACCCAAGCCTTTCTCGAAAGACTTCCAAAATTATACGGTAAATTGTGCATCTCTATCTAATATGATGGAAATTGAAACTCCATGAAGTCTAACTACCTCTTGAATATATATAACCCTACATAATCTTCTGCTGAATAGGTCATCTTTACTGGCAAGAAATGGGCTGATTTAGTCATTCAGTCTGTAATAACCTAAATCAAATCATGCTGCCCGTGACACCGCAGGAAACCAATGATGAAAACCATATTGATCATCTCCCACTTCCATTCTAGAATATCTATATTCTGAGCAATACAACTGGGCCTCTGGTGCTTTACCTTAGGTTGTTGACAATTCGGGCACTTAACAACGAACTCTGCAATCCACTTTTTCATGCTACTCCACCAATAGACTTGTCTCAAGTCATGATACATCTTTGTATAACAAGGATGGATAGAGTATTTAGTGCTATGAGCTTCCTCCATGATCCTCTGTTGGAGTTCATCCACCTTTGGTACACACAATCTACCTTGATACCTCAACACATCATCTCTTCCTTGTTCAAAAGCCATCAATTGTTGCTTATGAACATTTGCCTTCAATTAAAGCAAAAAAGGGTCTTGGTCTTGTTTCTCCTTCACTTCAGTCACTAGTGATGATTCAGTCCCATACATCACTACCACTCGGCTTTCGTTGGAATCCAACAATCGGATTCCTAATTGTGCAAGTTTGTGCACATCTTTGGCCAATTCTTTCTTTCCTTCCTCAACATGGGTTGTACTACCCATTGACAACCCACTCAAGGCATCATCAACAATATTAGCTTTAACTGGGTCATATATATTACTCATGTCATAATCCTTGAGTAACTCTAATCACCTCCTCTGTCTGAGATTAAGCTCTTTATACATACTGGAGACTCTTGTGATCGGTGAATATATCAATATGAACACCATAGAGATAGTGACGCCATATTTGGAAGGCAAATACTACCACTTCCAACTTGAGGTCATGAGTCGGGTAATTCTTTTCGTGAACCTTAAGTTGTATGGGGGCATAGACTATAATCTTACCATTCTTCATCAAAACACAACCAAGTCCAACTTTGGACGTATCACAATACACAACAAAATCTTGTGTACCCTCCGGTAGGGTCAATAGAGGGGAAGTAGTTAACCGGGTTTTAAATTCCTGAAAGATTTTCTCATAAGCTTCAGACAATTGAAATTTTGCTGTCTTATAATTAAACCTAGTCAACAGGGATGAGATAGATGAATACCCCTCGACAAATTGCCTATAATAGCCAGCCAATCCTAAGAAAATCCTAATATCAGTTGGAGAAGTGGGTCTACGATAGTTCTGCATTACCTCATTTTTTTGAGTGTCAACTCGTATCCCATTACCAGATATAATGTGGCCTAAGAATGCCAAAGATTCAAGCCAAAACTCACACTTAGAGAATTTGGCATACAACTCTCTATCCTTGAGGGTTTGGAGAACTATTCTAAGATGAAAAACATGATCTTACTCATTTCTCGAATAAATTAGAATGTCATCAATGAATACGATAACAAATATATCAAGATATAGCTTAAACACCCTATTCATAAGGTCTATGAAAGCTGCTAGAGGATTGGTCAAACCAAAAGACATAACCTGAAACACATACTGACCATAACGGTCCTAAATGTCAACTTGGGAATATCACCCTCTCTTACCCTCAACTGGTGATAGATTGATCAAAGGTCTATTTTAGAAAAACAAGTGGCACCCTAAAGTTGATAAAAAAGATCATCAATTCTTGAAAGATGATACTTATTCTTATAGTGACCTTGTTCAAATGATAGTAATAAATACACATCCTAAGTGAATCATCTTTCTTTATCACAAATAAGATTGGAGTTCCCTAAGGTGAGACACTTTGTCGAATGAAACCTTTATTAATAAGGGCTTTCAATTGCTCTTTTAACTCTTTCAACTCAGCTGGAGCCATTCTATAAGGCAGAATAGAGATAGGTCGAGTATCGGGAAGAATATCTATACCGAAGCCTATTTATCTCTCTCAAGGGGGACTCCGAGAAGATCATGTGGAAAGACCTCTGGAAACTCTGAATAGACGGTATTTCAACACTAAAGGCATTAACTCGGAATAAGTGACATATTCATCCCTTGGAAACTAACTTTCTGGCCCTAAGGTATGAAATGAAATGACCCTTAGGCACTGCTGAATTGCTCCTCCACTCTATAACTGACTCATTAGGAAACTGGAACAAAACTACTCGAGTCCTACAATCAACTGAGGCATAACAAGCATGAAGTTAGTCCATACCTAGAATGACATTAAAATCTACTATGTCTAACTCGACTAAGTCAGCCATGCTGTCCTTGTGATTGACAGAAATGACACAATCACATTAAACTCTCTCGACTAGAATAGACTTACCAATAGGTGTGGAAGCACTAAAGGGCTCAAGAAGTTGTTTGGGAAGAATATAGAGCCTCATAGCAACATAAGGAGTCAGTAAATATGGACTCGCACCAGGATCAAGCAATGCATATACATCTAAAGTAACGACTTTGATCATACTAGTGACAACATCTGGCGAATTCTCTTGCTCTTGGCAACTGGTGATAGTATATAGATGATTTCCTCCTTCGCCTATCCTTGAAGTAGCTCCTCTAGGTACGACTCTGTCTAGTAGAGCCGCTAAAGAAGATTGGGCTCTATTGCCTCCATTACCATTTCTCTACATGTTCTTTGGGAACTCTCTCATGAAGTGATCTACTTGACCACACTTGAAGCAACCAGTGGAGCCATCACGACATGCTCCTGAATTGTTCCTACCATACTTAGCACATGCAGGAGTCTAATTACCTTCTTGTGACACACTACCTTAAGATTGTGCAGGTCTAGCTCTGAACTTTTAAGAATTCTGGTTTCCAAACTCAGTTATATTCCTTGGTGTAGGTGCACTAGAAGATGATGGAGCAGGTCTAGTTTTCCTTTACTGAAAAGATGACCGATTTGCATTACCCTTATGCTACCCATACTTATTTCCTGTACTCTTAGCCATATTGTTCCGAAACTCTTCTCTATCTCTCAACTTATATTCCTCAACCTATTGAACATGGATCATAAGCTTGGTTATATCCATATCTCCAATAAGCATATCTATCTTGCCCTCCTTACTTGATAAGCATGACAACCCAAATACAAATAGACTAATCCTACTCCTCATGTGAGCAACCAACTCCAAAGCATAGCGGGACAATTGACTGCACTTAAGGCTATACTCATGCACACTCATGGATTCCTCCTTAAGTTAAGGAATTCTCTTACCTTCGCTACCTTTAGCTCACAGGGAAAGAAACACCCCAAGAAAGCCTCCTCGAACATAGCCCAGATCATAATTGGTGCACCATCAACTCTACTCTTCTTCCATTGATCGTACCAGATTCTAGCAACACCCTTCCACTAGTATGCAGCTAGTTCCACATGCTCATCATCTGCGACATGTGTCACCTCAAACACTTTTTGCAACACTTTCACAAAGCTTTTCTGGATCCCTAGTGACACTTGTACCGGTGAAGTCTGGACGTTTCATCCTTAAGAACTCACAGATCCTAGATGTATTAGCCAAGTCCTGTCGATTCCCTCTTTGCTGACCAGCTTGATTGGCCACCACTTGACTCAACATCCGGATAGCATCTCGAAAATCTTCATTAATGACCTCTCCTTCAAGTTACACTTCAGGTGCACTAGTTACCTCTTAATCCTGGGATCAACATTAATTCCTAGCAGGATGACCTCGTACAATTCTTTTTGGAGGTATGATCTGAAAAGATATACGCACATCACAAATTAGAGGGAAACTTTAAGGAGTTGAACTCTATTGCACGAAAAAGAGAAAGAAAGGAGGGAATTGTTTCCTAAATTTTGTAGCCTCCTAATTATATATGTGCTGCGCTTCACACCGATAACTAGGACCCTACAGACACAACTTCATAGACACCATAGGACTCTTGAACTCTGTGCTCTGATACATAGTTTGTCACGCCCCAAGCCTATACCCTGGACGCGACTCGCACTCGAGAACCATTGCTGGTCCCCAAACGAACCCTTGGCCTGGCTCAATACATAGAAGAATACTTATTCAACATTGGATGAACTCAAAAGTAAACATTTTTTCAAACAGTCTCAATATAGATAACTCGAAATTTTTTTAAGAAAACATTCAACTAGCAAAAAGAGACAACTCAAGTCTAGAACATTAAAAACTGAAAAAGAAACAGACTTCTAAAAACTTTACTTTCTATGAAACCTCTAAATACTTTGATAGACATTGGGATAAGAGCCAAGAATTCTTAACAAAACTGAAAAAAAAAAATGGGAATCCTCTAGAAGCAAGGAGGCTCATCAAAGCAACTCTGGACTATAAGTGGTAGCAGTGGAGTGCCTGTTGATGACATGGTTAACTGTATCTGCATCATTCATGATGCAGGTCAAATGACATCATACATGGAATGTAGAGGTATGCAAGGGGAATTCTAAAGCATAGACATGATCTCATAGAAGGGAAGAACATACTTACCTCATCTTAACTCAAAGATACTGAAGGATTCTCAAAGATACTCAAAGATACTCAAGATACTCAAACTCAGAAGTATTGAACTCAATTCCAGAATACTCAAATCAATATAAAGCAAAAAGGAAAATGTGTAGTATAAAGAAAGAAGTTAAAGCAGTAAATGACAACTCAAAGTATTTAAATATACGATAATAACTCTTTACTCTTTTTTGGGAGATTCTCTAACCGACAACCATAATTATGAGCTATGTGATGATACATCGTCTCTCCCACACTGCTAGTACTATCCTCTAGCTTGCAGATGTATAAGACATCCTCAAACTAAGTGGATCCACTAAGCTATGCTTAAAAGCAATAAGGAACCATTTAAAAAGTATGACCCTTTACCCATGTTGGCATACATGGTGTATGAAGACTTTGAATTGTCTGAACTCGTCCCCATATTGGTGCTTTATACTACTCCCAATAATATAACTCATGCTAATATGTTTTAAAAACATTTCCTCATCCTCAACTTTGAGATTATTACTCAAAATATTCTCTAAAAAGAGACAATGCTCAAAACTCCTCAAACTCATTTGAAAATCAAGATTTCCTATCATTTTAAATGTAAAAGCATTTACTCTTGGGAATACTTAGTTCCCATGTATTCATTTTGAAAAATAAAAGTCCAATCTCTTCATACTCATACTCAAGTACTCAAATCTAAAAAGAAGTTTTAAAATATTGTAAAAAACATCTCAAAATGACTTAAAGAACTTCCTTAAACTTTACTCTTAACTCTATATTCAATGTGAATTATGAATTCAAGAGTTATGAATTGGATATGCATGATCTCTCAAGGATTTATCATGATTTTAAGTGTAGATATCAGGTAGAAAACATGGGTACAGTTCGAGGGAACTCATACCAAAAGAAGGTAGAAAGGGTAGGGGACTTGGTGACCTTGGCGCACTGAGTGGCGCAGAGCGCCAGCCTGAAAACTACTGACTAGTGTTTGGGGCCCACTTAGTGGCACACCACGCCAGGGCCAAAGCTACCGGACAGTATTTTTGGCTCTATGGTGGGGCGCCATCCCAAGCCCATGCCCAGAATTTGACGAATTTTCTTGTTCAATCTCATGCCCTAACCCATCTAGAATTGAACAATTTCCCTCAAACTCTTTCGAATTTTTAAACCCAAAACATTTACAAAGAAATTCACACAGAAATCAATCAAGAGCAACTCTCATTTGCAACCCTCACCTCAAGAACTCCATTATCAAAGAACAAAGCACAAAACCTCAAGAACTCAAATAATTCAACCTCAAGAAAGAAATTACAAATAAGAAATAACATGATTGGTGTATGGGTGAACTAACCCAACACTATGAGAACTTACATACCTCGTAAGGATCAAATCCTTGGTGAAACTCCTCAACAATAGCAAGAATTTTGAACTAACACTTGAACTTCTCCTTTTTCTCCTCTTGCACTTCTCTCTAAAATCCTAAGTGTGTTTAGGAATTGTGAAAAATGATCCAAATCAGATTAGACCCCTATTTTTGGTACCCAAAACGTGAAAACTTTGTGGGGTAAGGAAAAGAACAAAATACCCCTCCTTAATTCGGATGAATTTTCTTAATTGGACAGCCTGAACTTTAACGGACATATCTCCTTCATTCGAACTCGGAATTTAGCAAACTCGGTGGCGTTGGAAAGAGAACTCAAATATCTTTCATATGATATCTCATGGGCCATGGGACTCATGCTACTCTGAATGTTATGGTCATTTGAAGTTGACCCAAAACACACAAGTTAAGACTAACTTGCAAAATTCTCAATTTCGCTCTTTCCAAATATGTTCTTTCTAAAATTAGCTCTTACTAAGGCCAAGGTGTTACAGGTGATACCCGACTTACTTCGCTAAGCTACTCCAATGCTGAAATTTTGGGAAAGTATAATTGCTATTTTTCAAAGGAAGAGAAGTACTTCTGAACAATTTTGGAATTTTACACACATTACTCAACTTTTGGGTTTGTGATATTTTACATTCTATTACATTATTTTGAACTTTTTGAGTAAGGATTTAGAGATTGTGAGATTTTTGGCTTTAATTGGAGCATTTGGAGACTTGTGGATTGTTTCCATATATGATGGAAAACATATTTGGTAACAATTTCTTGTTCTTTACTATGTTAGGCTAAAAACCCCCATCCTAGGGTGTCTTATTATGTAGTTGAATGCCTTAATTAGACAATGAGTGTTGTTAATTACTGATTTTATATTTGATTTGAAGTGGGTTCAATTAATTGGTTCATGTTTTAATTGAGGAATTGTAGTGGCAAATGCAACTCTAGATTAGAACTCGATACTTGCTTGAGACAGAAGTGTTAGAGTAAAATTATTAGTTGATAATTGTTTTGATTGCATTGTTATGAATCTAGCTTGAGAAAGTGGGTTTAATTGCAATCTTGCAAATCTAGCTTGAAAAGGTGGATTGATTAAGGTAATGGGTTGTTCGATTGTGTTTTGCTTGTGAGGTTTGAAAGAACTCACTTGAATAGCAATAGTTGATTGTGAAATGATTATTGCACTTAAAACCCAGCCTACCCACTGATAATCAACAACTTTGAGTAATTCGTAATCACCCATTACGTGAAATTAACATTCAACTTATCAAACAGCCAAAAAACATTCTCTACTTGCTTACATCCGTTTTTAATAGTCGTGAATTGGTTGCCCATATCCCCCATTTGATATTAATCATTCAAACTTTGTGACTTACTTTAGTTTTATAAAACTTCTACTTCTAGAAACGATTAGGACGCCATTTTACTTCTTCACTAAATTCTTTACTATATCACTCCATATGTGATCGACCCCAACTCTTAGTTTGATTTATACTTGTCAGTGACCGCCTACACATAGAACTGGATAATGTGTAGTTGAGTGTTATACAAAATGGCGCCACTACCGGGGAGTGGTGTTTAGAATTCTTTTATTGAAGTTTAGTCGTGAACTGATTTTGTTGTAGTTGAATCGACTTAGTTGTGTTCTTTGTTAGATGCTCTAAAATAGGTGAAGAGATGAGTACAAATAGGAGCAATGCCAGCCAACTGGGGAACAACAATGACATCGAAAATTTGCATGATGTCAATGAGGTTCAGTTGGGAAATGCAGGGGCTATCCAATTTCCTTCGATTGTGGGCAATGCAGTGTTTCATGTGACCAACACTATGTTGCTGCTATTGCAAATGAAGGGTCTCTTTGGACGACTCGCTAATGAGGACCCTCATGACCACATCATGAACTTCGTGGATGTATGTGGGCCATTCTCTTTCAAGAACATTACCTAAGAGTCTGTCCGACTTTTTTTATTTCCCCTTTCTCTAATAGGGCAAGCAACAAAGTGGTTGACCGAGCTACCAAGAGTTACAATCACTTATTGGAAGGAGCTCACCGAGGCATTCTATGAAAGGTTTTTCCCTCATTCAAAGATGGTTAAGTTGAAGGATAGTGTTTAGAATTTCAAGTGTATTGATGTCGAACCCATCAATGAGATATGGTTGAAATTTCAAAAGTTGTTATTTTAATGTTCGACTCATGGGCTGCCAGACAATGTGTTGTTGCAATATTTTTACCAGAGCCTTGACACGGTCAACAAGGATGTTGCAGAAAAGTTCTTTCGGGATGGAATCATTAGACAACCGTTCGAAATATAATCAGCCCTTATTGATGAAATGACGAAAATTAATTGTACATGGTACACACGAGAAAATCAAGTGTCTCCTTGAACTTTGGGCTGACTAAGGAACAATTGGAGAAGAACCACGAGCGAGATGAAAACATGGCCAAAATGATGACCCAAATGGACCTATTGATGAAACATGTCATGGGAAATGCTTCTAAGGCTGTGAATGTGATCGGAATTAGTGGAGCAAATCATGATAAACCACACTTTCAGTTCCTGTACAATGAAGAATTGCATTTTTTGCCAAATCAGGCAGGGGGTTCTCGTCTGAACTATCCAAAGACAAGCGGGAATCAAGGTTGGAACAGGGATCACGATGATTGTTGGAGAGAATGAGATAGGGAATGGCGTGACCATGGTGCAAATTGGAGGAAGCGGGATGGTGACAAAGATCGTTATGTGCCTCCTCATGAGTGTCAAAAGCCAAAGAGCAAAGAGCTGATCCTAAAAATTTTTGCACGAATATATGCCTGCTCGTATCCTTAACAAAGTGGAAGGATATGACAAGGTTCTAAAGGAAATGAAAAATGACGTCTTTTCTCTAAACCATACAGTTGCTTAACACTCAGTGTCTGTTGAGTAGCTGGAAACATAGATGGGCCAAATCTCAGCTTATTTAAATCCAATACCAAAAGGGGGTTTAGCAAGTGATACCATGGTTAACCCAAAGAATGAAGCTTGAAAGCACGTCTTTGTCATGCCACTACGTTAAATAAGGTGCTTCTTGGGAGGCAAACCAAGTTTTAGGCTTTGTTATCTGAATAACAGTTGTTGGATATGCAGGCTGAAAACTTAACTTTTTGGAGAAATAGGCCATTGGGAGAATCGTCAAGTGGGACGGCGAGCCCGATATGGTTTGCCTTTTTAACAAATCAAAGGTTTTGAGTTCTGGCCACTTCGGCGAGAAAAGTTCCCAACGGTGCTTCGCCGAATGGGTCGATGACATAAGTGGATATCGCTAATCGAGGCACAAACTGAAGGGTCAAAAGGCTTCAAACCATTTTAAACTCAAAAATCCTCTTGATTTCACATTTTTCGACTCTTGCACTCTTTCCCTTTCATTTTAGATAATAATTTGTGTCAAGTATTTGTGTGGATGTCGTTGCTTAGTTGGAATTCGTGCTTGTTTTTGAATTTGCTCGTGTTGCTTATTCATCTGAATTTGAGGTTGAGGTTGGTGTCCTGAACATGCTTTAATTTCTTGCCATTTCCTAAGCATGTATATATTAGTGATGGATTTACTGTTTTTCCCATGAGCAGTTAATTGATTTGTTAATTATTGTTGGGTAAATCGATCATTTTAGATGTTGGATTATTTAAATTTGAATTTCAAGTCTAAATTGTTTGATTGGAGATTCTGCATGTTGGGTTTGTGTAGGTGAAGTCAAAGTAACCTGAATCGCACTGAACAACTAAATTTGCCCAATGATAGATTAGGTGATGTTTTTCTTAAGGTTAAAAGACGTTGATTGGTAGATTTTAGATAAATTAGGGGAAGTCTGAGTACCTCGGGGTTGGTAATGATATGAGATAGGTGTTAATTGCATATAATAGGGCTTTAATTTGGTTCTTGTATGCTAGGCATTGAAAATTTGGGGTCAGGGTAAAAATCTGGCACGAGAGACCAGTCAGCGAGCTTAGTCGAGCTCGCCGAATGACTCAGCGGTTCGCCAACTGACCTCTTAAATAGCCCTTTTTGATGTGAATTTAGCTGATGGATTATGTAACATTCGGTGATATGCTTGAGTTCTCAAGTTTACCCGGCAACTCACCAAATTTACTTGGTAATGCCCTTGTTATCGCCTTTTTGTAGCCATATTTGTTGAAAATCTTTCTGTGAAATTTGGCGAGCTACCTTTAGCTCGCCAATCTAGTTTAATGATTCATCGATTTTCCCCAAACCTCGCTGACTTGTGCTGACTTCTTTGCACTTTGGTTCTCTAACTTTCAGTGAGCTCTCTATGGTTTGTTGAATGAGATTGGTGAGTTGCCGAGTCGATCGGTGAGGTTTCCTACAATTCTTTTATTTTGGTATTTCACTAACCCATTGCAACTGCATTTGTTCTATTTTTGTTGTCTCGTAGATATGGATAGGCCCAAGGTACCTTGAAGGAACCAACCACCTAGAAAGAGAGCACCAGGAATAGTCATTTATGAGGAGTTTTCTCCTCCATGATCAACGCGATCCAAACATCTTCCAAAAGAGGGGAAGAGGATAGATAAAGGAAAGAGATATGCAGAGCCGAGTCCAAGTAATTCTAGCTTAGACAACATCGGTGTCTATGACACCCACCTCACTACATCTGAGTCAGACAAAGAGGAAGAGTTTGGGTCTAGAGCTCCAGCATATGAGTTAGAACCAGAGGATGATCAAAACCTTCAGCGGAGATAGGCTGAATTGTGCTTAAAGCGCTACATGATCTGGCAATACTCCCAGTATCTTGACTCCTCTTGCACCTCCAACACAAGCAGCTGAGCAGGCACCACAAGTGCCCCTATCCCAGGCACTACCACTACGCTCGATTAATAGGTTAAAGGTGGCTGGGTTAAGAACTATTTTGGAAGAAAAGAAGTTTTCCACTGATGGGGTAGTGGACAGGTATCCAGCCGTGTTAGACATAATTTGATTTCACAAATTTGAGAGATTCACGCAACCCTAATGCCCATATATACCTTCTTGGGTCCAGGAGTTTTTTGAGGAGTATGGGAAGCTGTTACCAAAAGGCAAGAAGAAGGTCAGTTTCCTTGCACCTGTTGATCATATGGTGGTACGTGGTAAAAAGGTTAAGTGTAGAAGTTTAGACATAAATGCGGTGTTGGGGTGCATAGTCGATGTGATCCATTTCTTGGTGGATAGGATTTAGAAAAAAAAACCTCGGTGACCTGAAGGGATGGTTGGCTCCCTTGATTTTTTACATTTCACCTCCATGGATTGATCCTGGGTCCATATTGAGAATAAGGACCTAAATATAGCTGCGAGGTACTTGTTCGGGTTCATTAGAAGCACACTCATGCCATCACATAATGAGTCCATCCTATGGCACCCAAAGGTAGTTATGTTAGGATCCATTATTAACCACGATAAACTGAATCTCAGGTTGATTATCGAGGAGAAGATGGCCATGATGGCCAAGCAGCATCAAGCCTCGCTTCCATTCTTGGTACTGATCAGGGAGTTATGTCGGTGAGCTAGAGTGACCTTTGTGGCAAAGACAACTATTGAAGTGACGCCAACTTCATCTACTAACATCCAGAGGGTAGAGGTAGAGTACACTAGGGATAAAGCTTAGCGGAATAGGACAGAACATGGGGACATATACCCGACTGTTGATATAGATATGTTGGAGGTATATACTACTCCTTCCACTCAGGCAGACGAGCGTTCAGGTACACCTAGCTCATCTGTTCCTACTAAATTTGGTCCTACTACTTCTGTTATTGCAGCCTCCCACCCCATTTTGACATAGGCCATGCTATATAGAATAGGCCACCTAGCCTATTCGACCGATATACCTGCCTCCTGATTTGAGGTAGTTGTCTCGGGCTGATTGAGAGAGACAATGTTCTGCCATTGCCCCTATCCAGGATGAACTGCGAGAGCAGAGAGAGACAATTATATCTCACCAGGTGTCAATGGATGTACTCACCGTGCGAGTCGAGGCATGTGAGAAGGGAGGTCAATAGTCTGAGGATGTGACAACCTTGAAGGCTGATGTGGTTGTGTTGTGACGAGATATCTATGAGCTTAAATCCATTGAAATTTCAATGCTTTGGGGTACTATGGACGTTCCTAAAGGTCCTAGTTCAGAGGTTCCAGCTATTCCTGAGATCCCTCCGGCCACTGAGACTCGAGATGATGTTTTAGTTGATGATGGTGATGAGTCAGACACTCCCGAGATGGATAAGGAGGAGCTTGGGACCAGTGAGGCTGTAGTGTATGATGATATTGAGGATTTGGAGGGTGCGATGGTGCAGACAGCGATAAAGGCTTAACTTCATGACACCTCGATGATAGGTTCTAGTGGAGCAGAGTCTAGTGGTGGATATGAGCCGGGCACTGATGCCCAGACTAAGAGATCCCCAGATGTGCAGCGTTCACCTCATGCTTAGACCGACATGGGGATCTTGACTCTTTTTTTATTCTTGAGACATTTATTTCTTTTCACATTGAGGACACTGTTTCATATTTTTTGGTGGGGTGTGGGTATCTTCATACCTATCCCCTTGGGTTGTATCTATTTTGTTTTGGATGCTTTGGGATGATTTTTATGTTTTATGTGGCCAAATCTTCTCGTTTTAAGGTTAATTGTGACATTTTGTTTTTTATCCACCTCTTGATTTCTGAATTTATGAATGTTGTTGTTTTCTTGCATATTGGAGTATCGGTTGCGATCATTACCGATGACTTGAATAGTGTTATTCATTGAATGATATGTTTGTGCAAGTCCAATTAGGCAAATTTGAGTTGCATAAGTCATGTGTGGACTCTAAACATCTTGTTGTGACTAGTCGATTGTCGAAATGAGTCTTGTGATGAACGTTGCACCCAAACTAAACTTGTAGAGTCATGTTCGATGATTTTATTGAATTCCTTGTGTGGTGAGGTTTTCTTGAAACATGTACTTGGTGATACCTAGAACTTGCCCCACTAGTCCAATTGATTAGCATTGGTTATTGAAAGACATGATCTTAGGTACAAATTTATTAGAGTGAACCAAATTGCTACTATACCTCTTTGTGACCACCTTGTGAAAGTGTGAATCTAACATGGGAACCATTTTAGCCTAATCTTTTCTTTGGATAAAACATGAACACATTTAGTCTCTTTCCTCCACGCCTAAAACCTTCATAAAGCCTTGGCCTTTTTGAATAGACAACTTAGGACAAAAGCCTAAGTTGGGGTGTGGTGAAAAATGAGGAAAAAATTGATCAAGAAGTTGTGAAATTTACCTTTGAAGATTTGTGCCGAAAAGATGGAACCCCTCCATATATATAAAAAGTGAGAAAAACAAAAGAAAAGGAAAAGGAAAATATTGAAAAAAAAGTTTGCAATTTGTGCATTGGTGGAAATAAAAGGGGTATCCAATACTTCTAACAATAAGTTTTGTGCTTGAAAATACTTAGGGTGGATTGTGAAAATGAAAAGAGTGAAATAAAAGGAGAAGAAGTAAAATACAAGTCATGCTTCATCAAGGTAGAAGTCACTAATCTAAAATGATCATACTTTTACCCTCAGCCCGGTTACAAGTCTTGATAGACCTTGGTGATTTTGATTGAGCCGAATGATACGTTGATAGGAAAATATGGCCAAGTCTATGGGTAAAATCATACATGTGTTTATCATTGAGAGTGTGAGCGTTGATTTTGATTCCTTATGATACAATATTTCATGGACTTTTGTGAGAGAATGAAATAATTCTTTATGTGAGGGCATTCGAATACTTTTGTTGAGCTTGAATTTGTTTTTGAGGCAAGCACTACGAGCTTGACTTCTTTTTTATGATGGCTAGTCATCGTTTGAAACTTTTAGTGCACAATTGAACATTGCTTGTGAAGATTGAACCTCGTGTGCATTCATGTTGAGTATCATGTAGCACCATCTATAGAAATCCATGTTCACCTGATTGATCTTGTGTTCTACTTGAGGGAAAGCAAAAGTTTAAGTTGGGGGTGTTGATGAGTCAGGGATTTCAACTCATTTAGGGCATAATATTCATAGTTTTAGTGTCTTCAATGCCTACTTTATGCTCTAAACTGATGTTAAAATACTAATTTGCCGCAATAAAGGTAAAAGAGTAAGGCAAGGACATTACCGTGAAAGAGGGAGCGGAAAAACTGAAAGAGTTAAAGAAACATAAGGCTTGATGATCGCCAAGATCACTCAGCGAACCGCCGAGTAGCTCTTCAGCTCGCCTAAGGGTCAGAGTGTCAGCCCAGGGAAAATCTAACTTGGTGATAGGAAGGACAAATTGGCGTTTCGCTAACTCGATCGGCGATGGAGACTTAACTCGCCCAAAATTGTAGAATGAGTTGTAAAAATGCAAACCAAAGAGGTGAGGTGAAGAAATATTTGGTGCATCGTTGAACAAGTCGGTGAGCCTGACATTGATCGCCTAAAGTTACCACAAGGAAGTGCTGAAAAACCTATCTAGGTAGGAGATGGAAGGCACATTCGGCGCATCACCGACCTGGTTGGTGACACACGACTTACCCACCGATCTGTCATGAAGCTAAAAATCTAAAAGATTATAAATGGGATTTTTAAATGATGAAAATGGGAGCTTCCAATTCCAAAAAGTTCCTACACATTCTAACTTTGAGTTTTTGATCCAAACACTGATTCTAGTAGTTTTTGAGTAGAATTTTGAATTGGGTTTTGATTTGAAGTTGATTTCAAGCAATGTGAAGACTCGAATTGTGTTACCCAACCGCCGATGATGAATATAGTGTGTAATAAGTTCTTGCTTTTTATGATGTGTGGCTAAAACACCATTCTTGGGGGTATGATCATGTGATTAAATAGTCTAATTAGCTTATGGGTGTTCGTATTTACATATTTAATTGTTGGTTTGAAGTATGTTTGATTGATAAATGTGTTTTAATTCATGAATTGTAGTGGCAAATGCAGTTCTAACTTAGTATTCTAGGCTTGCTTGAGAAATAAGTTTAGAATTAAAACTATCAATTGATGATTGTAGTGATTGAGTTACTGTTGATTCAACTTGAGAAAGTGAATTTGAATTCAATCCTACCAATCTAGCTCGAGAGAATACATTAATTTAGGTTTTGGGTTGTTCATATTGTTGTTCTTGCCGATGTTTGAGAGAAATCGCCTGAATCGTGGTAGTTGATCGAGATATGGCTGTTAAATCATAATCCTTGCCTACCCTATAAAATTCAACGTGTTTTAGTAAATTAGAATCACCCATATGGTGAAATTAGCATTTAATTCATCACATCCCCATGAATCCTTCTCTACTTGATTACTCCCCTATTTTCGTAGTTATTAGTTGTCACTCTAATCTCCCCATTTGACATTAGTTGTCAACCACTGAAATTTACTTTAACTTGTTTCGATAATGTTTACTTCTACAAACGACGAGACCACGCCTTTTACTTCATAATTGAATTCAATTCCATATAGCTCTGTGTGGGATCGACCCCAACTCTTCATTAGGTTTATACTTGATTGTGACTGCCTACATTTAGAATTTGATTGAGTGTAGTTAAGGGTAATAAAAAATGGCACTGTTGCTGGGGAATGACATGTCCAAAGACATTGAAGAAATTCCAAAGCAAAGAACCACCGAGGAACTGAAACTGCCAAAGGAAGGGGTTGCTTCTTCTTCAAAGTTAGTAAAACCGCTGCCCAAAATCAACCCATCATATCCTCAAAGACATAAAAAGCGGGATGAAGATGCAAAGTTCAAGAAATTTATATTCGTGATCAAGATGCTGTCAGTAAATTTTCATTTAGTGGAAGCATTGTTGGAGATGCCTGATATGCAAAGTTCATGAAAGAATTGGTCACCGAGAAGAGAAGTATGGATTTTGAAATGGTTGAAGTGTCTCATAGTTGTAGTGCCATCATGACTAGCAAGGTGGTTATCAAGAAAGTTGATCCGGGGGTGCTTACTATTCCATGCACTATTGGGATGCTCTAATTTGCCAAAGCATTATGTGATTTGGGAGCGAGTATTAACTGGATGTCATACGCAACTTACAAACAACTTGGAATGGGTGTACCTAAGTCTACAACAATGGGACTCCTCATGGTTGATCGATCCATTAAGCATCTCGTTGGCACCGTTTATGATATTTTGGTAAAAGTTGATAGGTTCATATTTTCGTTCAATTTTGTTATATTGGATTGTGATATTGATGCCGAAGATCCTATTATTTTAGGTAGACTATTTTTGGCAACCCGAAGAGCTCTTGTGGATGTTGAAATTGGTGAGTTAATGTTTTGGGTAAATGATGAGGAGGTTACGTTCAATGTGTGCCAATCAATGAAGCAACCCAGTGACATTCATATGGTCTCAAAAATTGATGTGATTGAGGAAACAATAGCTAATGTAGTGAAATGATGTGTATGGGTGAACCCCTTGCTTATATCCTTTCAAATTATGATGAGGAAGAAATTCAAGGGTATGATGAAGTTGTAGTTGCTCTATCGGGATTAGGTGCTCATTCTATAAATCCATTGAAGTTCGATATTGATCTTAGAAGTCGAGAAAGTATTCCCTCCAAACTATCCACAGAAGAACCTCCAAATATTGAGTTGAAAGTGCTTCCATCTCATTCGGTATGTATTTTTGGGAGCAAACATCACTTTGCCTATCATCATTGCAGTAGTCATGCTTGAGTGGCAAGTGAAATTGCTTATTGAGGTGGTAAAGCGATAAATTAAGGCCATAGGATGGACAATTGGTGATATTGTCGGTATTTCTCCCAAGATTTGCACTCATAAAATCCAATTGGATAGTGAATGTAAACCAAGTGTTGAGCACCAAAGAAGACTAAACCCACCTATGCAAGAAGTGGTGAAGAAAGAAATCATCAAGTGGGTAGTTGTAGGCGTGGTATACCCTATTGCAGATAGCAAATGGGTAAGCCCCATACAATGTGTACCAAAGAAAGGAGGCATCACGATAGTTCCAAATGAGAAAGGGAAACTCGTACCTATGAGGCTAGTCAACGGTTGGAGAGTATGCATGGATTACCAAAAGTTAAATTCATGGACCAAGAAAGATAATTTTCCAATGCCATTTATGGACCAAATTCTTGATATGCAAGTAGGGCGTGGAATGTACTGCTTTTTCGATGGCTATTCTGGATACAACAAGATTTCCATTGCACCAAAATATTAAGAGAAAACCACTTTATCATGTCCCTATGGGACTTTTGCTTTTGAAACGATGCCTTGTGGGTTGTGCAATGCTTCGGTAACATTCTAGCGATGTATGCTTTCTATTTTTGCAGATATGGTGGAAGACTCAATGGAGGTATTCATGGATGATTTTTCAGTCGCTGGTGATTCATTTGAAGCATGTCTTGAAAATGTTGAGCATGTACTACAAAGGTGCGTGGAAACCAACCTAGTTCTAAATTGGGAGAAGTGTCATTCCATGGTAAAGGAGGGAATTATTTTGCGGCATAAAATTTTTGGATAAGGAATGCAAGTGGATCAAGCGAAGTCAAAGTCATTGCCAAGCTCACACCTCCTATTTCGGTAAAAGGTGTCCGGAGCATTCTAGGCCATGCGAGTTTCTAAAGGCAGTTTATAAAAGATTTTTCCAAAATAACTCACCTTCTTTGTAATTTGCTAGAGGAGGAATCTACCTTCAATTTTGATGATGCTTGCCCTAAAGCGTTCTTTTGCTTTAAAAAAATGGTATCAGTCCTGATCATTATTGCCCTAGATTGGAGTATCCCATTTGAACTCATGTATCATGCTAGCGGTGTTGCTTTGAGGGCTGTTCTTGGTAAAAGAAAAGAGAAGTTATTCCATCCGGTTTATTACCCAAGTAAGACACTGAACTACTAGCAGAGGTGTATGCATTTAAAAAATTCTGAGCATATTTGTTGGGAACTAAAGTGGTGGTACACACAAATCATATGGCCATTAGATATTTGATGGCTAAGAAAGATGCAAAACCAAGACTGATTCGCTGGGTGTTGTTGTTACAAGAATTTGATTTTTGAGGTAAAGGATCGAAAAGGTTGCGAGAACCAAGTAGCGGATCATTTGTCTCGATTAGAAACCAACCTTGTTGTCTCTAATGAGAGGGACATTATGGTAAATTTCCTGATGAAACAGTTATGAGGGTGACATAAGGCAACTCACCTAGTATGCTGACTTTGCTAACTATGTAGTGTGTCAAATAATACCTGAGGGTCTGAACTTCTACCAACAAACGATGTTCTCGGTTCATGTAAAGAGGTACTTCTGGCACAAACCATATTTATTTAGAGAATGCACAGATCATATAATTCGAAGATGCATTCTGGAAGAGGAAATCAATGCAATTCTCAATGCTTGCCACGCTTCACCTATGGATGGTCATCATAGCAGGGTTCCCACAACTGCCAAAGTGTTGCAATATGGCTACTATTGGCCAACACTGTACCAAGATGCTCACGGTTTTGTTAAATAGTGCATACAATGACAAAAACAAGAAGGAGTATCAATAAAGCATGAGTTGCCTCTTAAGCCCTTCTTCGAGGTCGAACTATTAGATGTGTGGGGAATTGACTTCATAGGACCATTTGTGAGATCGTTTGGAAACAAGTATATAATCGTATTGGTCGATTATATCTCAAAGTGGGTAGAGGCTGTAGCTTTGCCTAACAATGAAGGAAGGAGTGTGGTGCAGTTCTTTAAGCGATACATCTTCACAAGGTTCAGGACCCCACGTGTTATTATCAATGATGAAGGGTCTTATTTTTGCAACCGGATGTTTACTTTACAATTGGGCATATACGAAGTCAAGCATAATGTTGCAACGCCCTACCATCCGCAGATAAGTGGCCAAGTTAAAGTGTCAAATCGAGAAATAATAGGTATCGTGGCAAAAATAGTCAACGCAAATGGACTAACTGGTCTCGAAAGTTGGATGATGCTCTTTGGGCATACCGCACTGATTTTAAGGCGCCAATCAGCATGTCTCTATACCAACTCATATTTGGAAAGTCGTGTCACCTACCAATCGAGCTTGAGCACAAAGAACTATCGGCATTGATGGTGTTATATCTGAATTGGGGGGATACTTCAAAAGGGAGAGTTAGTCAACTCCATGTATTGGAGGAGTTCCAGTTGAGGGCATATAAAAGTTCAGCCCTTGATAAGAAGAAAATGAAGAAGTGGCATGACACTAAAATTCGTCAATGAGAGTTTCGAGTAGGTGATTTGGTTTTGCTTTATAATTCTCGTTTAAAACTTTTATCGGGTTTAACTCAAATCAAAGTGGTCTTTCCCATTCAAAGTAACTCGGGTGTTCACAAATTGAGCAATTGAAGTTGAGGGTAAAGAAGGTCAAACATTCAAAGTAAATGGACAGTGTCTAAAACTATTTTGGAGAGTGTTAGGATATATCGGTGATTGAAGTGGTGTATTTGGAAGATGTGTGAGAGCATTTCAACATCGTGCCACGATGTTAAATAAGGCACTTCTTAGGTGGCAACCTATGTTTTAGTTGTTTTTAGTAACGTTTGTTGAATGTGTAGGAATTAGTGAGTGGGCGATGAATGGGGCTCTTTCCGCGGTCCGCCGACTAGTTCGATGAACCCATTTTAGTCTACCTTTTTGGTCCAGCCTAAGAAGCCAACGCTCTGGAAATTTTTGTGATCTAATAGATTGTTTGACGGTTCTCCTAATGGTTTGGCAAACCTATTTTCATTCACCCATTGATCCGGACTAGAGGCCATCATTCTAGATATTTTAGAGAGTTGGCTTCCTATCGGCAGATCGTCGAAGAGTTCGGTGGCCTCAGGCAGTTCTTAACCGATGAGACATGCATTGAAGAGTTTCTCTTGCCATACTCTTTCCATCATATTGTTATATTGTGCATTTGAAGACAATTTCTAGTTTAGTTTGGCGGGGTGAGGTATATGCATACCTACCTCCTTTGGGCTGTCTTTACGGATAATGTTTGATTTTGTTGGTGACAAATGAGTCTATGATTTAGACTCATTAAGGCTCTATTTTAATAGATTTAGTGTCCTCAAATGCATATTTTGTCTCAATGACTGATGTAAATCCTTGAATTTCAGCTATTTGGACTTCGGGACAAAGCATGGACACTATTAAGCAAGAAGGAACAAAACGGCTCAATGAATGAAGAAATGAAGGCCTGAGGATCGCCTAACCCATCAGAAGAGTTGCTGAATGGCCTTGGTCTTGCCTAA
The DNA here is from genome assembly GCA_035578085.1 of Solanum pinnatisectum. Taxonomy (NCBI): domain Eukaryota; kingdom Viridiplantae; phylum Streptophyta; class Magnoliopsida; order Solanales; family Solanaceae; genus Solanum; species Solanum pinnatisectum. The sequence goes on from CM069079.1 coordinate 17,208,876, forward strand.
TGTTTCAGTGTGCCAAGCCCTGAAGGAGAAGATCTAGTCGGTGAAATAAAAGAGCAGTCAGCGTGTCTTCAAACAATTTCGCGATGCACTGCTTTATCGCCCAAAGGTACAAGACCTCTAGGATTCTGAAGGCAAAAGCAAAACGGCGATACAAAGGACCAAAGGGCGGATCGTCGAGTGGATCGGCGATCCTGACTTACTGCGCTAAGTGATCCTTCACAACACACTTTTTGACAACTATAAATACTTGTTTGAATTTTGAGTTTAGAATGAATTTTAGAATTCAGAAACCATTTTTAGAGTTATTCAGTTATAGAACTTGGTTTTTGGAGACAATTTTCCTTAGCTTTGGAGATTTTGAAGATTCCCATTTTGAAGAAATTGGAAGTGGGTATTGAGGATTCTTCATCTTAGACATTTGTAAAGACCATATCAATCGCACCCAATTTATGGAAACACTTTTCGGTATCAATTTCTATCTTTTTACTATGTTTAGCTAAAACACCAAATCTTGGGGTGTGATTATGTGATTGTGGGTTGAATTGACTGCTAGGTATTGCTAATTGATAGACTATTTGCTGTTTAAAACCAAAATTATTGAATAGATGGTCTATCAGTACTGGATTTTCATGGGTTCAGCTCGAGAGAGTGAAACCTAAACCTTTTTCCACACTTTCAGCTCGGGAGAGTGAATGGACTAAAGCGAAGGTTGTGCTTCATTTCCGCTCATTGGTGTTCGAGAGAAACCAATTCGATTCAGGGTAAATTGTTCGAGAGAAAGTTTACCCCTACTAAAGTCTAACTTAATCACTGATTTGCAGCGGTTTACTATTAATTACAACTACCCGGTTGTTTACCTTAGCCCATAATCCTATCACATCCCAAAAATCCCATCTCCATATTCGTATTTTCAAATGATTTGTTGTTTTAGTTTCTAGTTGACTACAAACCCCCCCCCCCCTTTTTTTTTTTTATAATTGACACTTGTGTCAACCTTTAATTTATCATGTCTTTCTTCATAAAATGTTTTTAGCTATAATTGACTTGAGCATATTTATGCCTTTCTATTGATTCTTGAGTACAAACCACTCCCTTGGGATTCGACCCCAACAAACTAGTTGGGTTATATTACTACTCACGATCGTTGGCACTTGAACTGGAAGTTGTGTCCTGATACGTGAAATCAAAAATGGCTCCGCTGCCGGGGAGTGGTGTTACTTGAGAATTTTTAGTTAAGTTAAATGTTGTTCTTGTTAGTTATAGTGAAGCTTACTTAATTTTTAGTTTTGTTTTACTTGTTTGTGTTGAAACAGGAAAAATAAGTGCGAATGGTGACCAAATGGACCACTCGCTTTTGGGATTCTTGAATCTTAGGGATAACCTCCTAACGTTCAAGTAGTTGGGGGATGAGACTATCCATGAGATGTGGTCGAGATTGAAGGCATTACTGTAGCAATGCCCATATCATGGAATGCCTGATAGATTGCTACTGGAATGCTTTTATAGAGGTCTTGGTCTCAAAAATAAAAGTGCTACTGATCAACTTTTTGTAGGATGTTTAATACAACAACCCTATGAAGTCGTAGCCTAACTCCTTGATGGCATGATTAAACTCAACAAGGAAACAGAGAAAGACCAAGAATGGGCTGCATTGTTGACTCAGCTGGATATTCTGTCCAAGAAGGTCATGGAGTTGGAAACAAGGTCCAAAAGGAAGGACAAGTACCTTTCCCCTCACGAGTGTCAAAAAGATGAAGTAGCAAGAAGGTGGACATAATGAAGAGGTCCTCTCAATTATTCTACACAAAATCGAAGAACAAGATACAGTGTTGAATGAGATAAAGGAGAATGTTTTAATACTTAATCAGACAGCAACCTCCCATTCCACGATCATTCAGCTTAAACACGCCCAGATAAACCAAGTGTTGTCATGTCTCTACCTACAACATAAAGAGGGGTCACCTAGTGATACTATGGCTGACCCCAAAAATGAGGTTTGAGATTGGACTTACATCATGCGACAACTATAACTAAGGCACTTCTTGGGAGGCAACCCAAGTTTTTATTGCTTTATTTTTAGAAACAATAGTGTGTTGATTATGTAGATTGAAGTGTAGGAAGGTGTTTGAAAAGTGCAAGTTGGCGAGCCAATGGTCCAGTTGACATATCACTGAAGAGGTCGATGATCCTGATCTAGACCACCGTTAGAATCAAGACAACTCTAAAGTAGAGTTTGTAAAACTCAGTGAGCCCAGGAAATTATTGGCGAGTCATTGACTAGTTCTGCGATCACGATCTATACTGCCGTTTGGATCCCCACATCAACTAAGGGTCCTATAAAACTCGATGAGGTAAGTGACCACTTGGCGTCTTGCCGAGTGGGTCGGCGAGCATGACTAATGACACCGAATGGGCAAAGAACAGGATGGTTTTAAGGCCAAAGGTTCAAAAGTTTCAAATTCTTTCACTTTTCCTCACTTTATAATCTTCACAAACTCACACTCATTTAGTAGTTTCTATATTTCTTGCATTTTTACTGAATTTGAGTTGTTGATTGGTGCTCTGAATTGGAGTACATTGCCGCCTAGCATTTCAATTTTATTTATTCGGCATAAAAGGTTGGTTTTTCGAAACCCAAGTTTATTTTCATTAATTTTGTACTCAAATGCAACATTATTATCATATTTTCATGTGCTAGGCCTCTCTAATAGGGTTAGAATGTTTAAATTCCTGTTTTAAATTTGATAATCTAGCCCATAATGTTTTGAATGTTGAAATCCCATATTTTTGTGCTTTTAAATAAATTAATTCGTGTGGAGTTGTGCTTGCATGTTGTTTAGTTTGGTCGGGAGAAGTCTGAGGATCCCGGGGTAATGGGTGCTATGGGTTGAGTTTTAATTTGGGTTGTGCATGTTTTGTTTTTTTTTCGGGGGTTGTGGGGTTGAATTCAAAAAGTTGGGTTGAAAATAGGCACGTTGTGTCCTTTCGCGAGCTGGGTCGAGCTCACGGAACCACTCGGCAGTTCACTGAAGTTCCCCATCTCGTCGTTATTTTCTTTCTAAATGTGTTGTTGAGGCTCTGTAACTTTCAACAAGAAGCCTGAGGTCACTGAAGGAACTCGGCGTCTTGCCGAAAGACTTCTAGATTGCCTTCTTTCTACACCCCTGTACCTTTTTTTCACTGTAACTTTCGGCAGGTTCACCTTTGCTCGCCGAAATCTATCGGCGATTCGCTGAAAGGCCTTTCCCATCACTAGGTTGCCATAGCTTTAAAGTCAATCCTTTCGGCGAACCCGATCTAGCTCACCAAAGCGATTCGACGACTTGCCAGCTTGTTCAGCGAGTCTGTCTGCAACTGATTTTTTGTGCTTTTGTTTGAAAATTATCTTAAATTTTTCTCAATGCGTTGAAGACATGGAAAGACCGAAAGTTGCTGGGAGAATCATGCCACCCTGAAAGATAAGAGCATGAAATTTCAAAATAAATGAAGGGAGGTCATATCCTCCTAAGAAGGGAAGACAAGAACCTCCACCTAGAGATAAAGGCAATGGTAAGAGGCCATATTTTGATAGTGAGACTACTTCCCGAGGCCCCTCTATTCCTTCATGGGCCCGGGGATTCTATGCAGCTGTGCGGAACTTTTTGGCTGATACACCAGTGGCAGCTCCTGGTAGGTCTGGTACTACAGTTCCTCCTGAGGTGACCCTGGACACTGATGCCCAGATCCAGAGTACTACACCAGGTACTGATGCCTAGACAGATGGATCGACTGAGTAGACATGACCCCCCTATCCACCCTCTCTGTCTTACTTTATTTCACTTTTGGATATTCTTTGTTTGCATTTGAGGATAAAGGATTTTATTTGTGGAGGGGTGAGGCCCACCTTTTGTGTGACTTGTTGTGACCTGATTGGTTTTGGTTATATATTTGGTTTTAAGATAAAATTGTGTTGTACACTGCTTTTTGTGGAAGGTTTGAGCTCGTAGTTCTGTGTTTATAATCGAAAAGGATTTTAAATCCTTTCAATTTTTTTTTGCCACCTCTTGTTTATGTTGAATATGGTTGTTCTTGTGTAAAATTTGAGTATCGATTTGATCAATACCGATGACTTGAATAGTGCTGATTATCGAACAAAAATGAATGTGCGGCTATGATGAGGCGAAATTAAGTTGCATAGCCAATATGTGAACTATTTGCATCTCGTTGTGACTAGCCAAGTATCGAATTGAGTCTCTTGTGATGAACATTGCATACTAGCAAAAGTGTGGAGTCTTGTTTGACTTTGGTGTCAATGCCTTGTGTGATGAGCTTACCGTGAACCATGTATGATGACACCTAGAATTTGCCCCATTGGTCTAGCTGACTGAGTGATGCAATTTCTTGAGATGATCTTAGGCAACTTTAAAGAGTGTGAAACAATTTGACATTATACCTCTTTTATGGCCTACCTTGTGAGTGTGTGAACCCCTTCTAAGCACCCTTTGATCCTTAACCTTTTCTTGGAAGAAACTTGATGAGAACATAACCTTTCTTGATCCATTACCCATAATCCTCATGATTTGTGGCCTGTTTGAATAGCCAACTTAGGCTAAAAGCCTAAGTTGGGGGTGTGGTGAAAAGAGAAGGTACATCAAGAAAATGCAAAGAAGTCCCTTTTTCCCATGTTTTGAGAAAAATGAAATGCCTCCATATAAAAAAAAGGAAGAAAAGAATGAACAAGAATAAGAAAGAAAAAGTTGTGAAAATACAAAGAAAATGGGGTTTCCAACAGTCCATGGAAGATGAATAAGAGGTGACTTTTGAGATTGAATGAAAATAATGAAGAAAAGGAAAGAAGGTTTTGTTCACATCACATTTCATGAGGATTACAACTTATAAGCCTAAATGACCATACCTTTGCTTTCAGCCCCATTACAAGCCTTGAAAAGACCTTTTTGATCATGAATGAGCTGAACCAAAAGTAGATTAGAAAATACGAGCAAACCTATGGGTGAAATCATATATTGTTCTCATCTTTGTGAGTGAGAGTGTTACATTTGATTATGGAGCTTTATATTATGAACCATTGTGTGTGAATATGGAATCATTCTTTATGTGGGGGCATTTGATCACTTATGTTGAGCTTGAACTTGCAATTGAAGCAAGTTGGGTGAGCTTGAGATTCGTTGGTAATGGTGAGTCACAACTTGAATCTTTGAGTGTACAATTGATCCTTGCATGAGTAAGTTGAGTCTTCTTATGTGCATTCATGATTGAGTCTTGTGTAGCACTATTTGAGACATTTTTTTTTGAACTCCTGAACTTGAGTTTTCCTTGAGGACAAGCGAAAGTTTAAGTTGGGGGTGTTGATGAGTCCACGATTTGGACTCATTTAGGGCTCTATTTTAATATATTTAGTGTCCTCAAATGCATATTTTGTCTCAATAACTGATGTAAATCCATGAATTTCAGGTATTTGGACTTCGGGACAAAGCATGGACACTATTAAGAAAGAAGGAACAAGGCGGCTCAAAGAACGAAGAAATGAAGGCCTAAGGATCGCCTAACCCATTAGCCGAGTCGCCGAATGGCCTTGGTCTCCCCTAATGTTCCGGTGTGTCGCCGAACAGTTCTGCGATGCAGTACTTTATCGCCCAAAGGTACAAGACCTCAAGGATGCTAAAGGCAAAAGCGGAACGGCGATAGATATGACCAAAGGGCGGATTGCCGAGTGGATCGATGATCCCGACTTACTGCGTCGAGTGATCCTTCACAACACACTTTTTGACAACTATAAAAACTTGTTTGATTTTTTAGTTTAAAATGAGTTTTAGAATTTAGAAACCACTTTTTAAGTTATTTAGTTTTAGAACATGGTTTTTGGAGACAATTTTCCTTAGCTTTGGAGATTTTGAAGATTTACATTTCGAAGAAATAGGAAGTGGATATTGATGATTCTTCATCTTAGACGTTTATAAAGACCATATCAATCGCACCCAATTGATGTAAACACTTTTTGGTATCGATTTCTATCTTTTTACTATGTCTAGCTAAAACCCCAAATCTTGGGGTGTGATTATGTGATTATGGGTTGAATTAACTACTGGGTATTGCTAATTGATAATCTATTTGTTGTTTAAAAGTGATTTTGTTTAGTAATTATGGTTGAATTTAATGGGTTGTAGTTGCAAATACAATCCTAACTTCGTGTTTTTGGCTTGACCGAGAAAGAGGTTTGAAAACCAAAATTATTGAATCGATGGTCTCTGGGTATAGGGTTGTTACAGGTTCAGCTCGACAGAGTGAACCCTTAACCCTTTTCCACACATTTAGCTTGAGAGAGTGAATGAACTAAAGCAAAGGATGTGCTTCATTGCCGCTCATTGGTGTTCCAGAGAATCCAATTCGATTCGGGGTAAATTGTTTGAGAAAAACTGTATCCCCACTAAAGTCTAGCTTAATCATTGATTTGCAGTGGTTTACTATTAAATGCTATTACTCGGTTGTTTACCTTATCCCCTAATCCTATCACATCCTAAGAATCCCATCTCCATTTTCGTATTTTCATATTATTTTCCATTTTAGTTGCTAATTGACTACAAACCCCCCCTTTTTTTTATAATTGACACTTGTGTCAACCTTTAATTTATCATGTCTTTCTTTGTGAAATGTTTTTAGCTATAATTGACTTGAGCATATTTATGCTTTTCTATTGATTCTTGAGTACGACCCACTCCCTTGGGACTTGACCCCAACTCACTAGTTGGGTTATATTACTACTCACGATCGTTGGCACTTGAACTGGAAGTTGTGTCCTGATACCTGAAATCAGTGACTATTGGGTTTGATCCATTGTTTTAATGTGAATGTGCTGGTATTGACCCAAATTAAAAAAAAAATCACCTTTTGATGTTTGTAAATGTGGTTGTTCTCTTGCAAATTTGAGTGTCTGTTGTGGTCAATACTGATGACTTAAATAGTGCTCTTGATTGAACGCTATGTGTGTGCTATTCCAATGACGTAAATTTGAGTTGCAGAAGTCATATGTGAACTCTTAGCATCTCATTGTGACTAGCCGATTATTGAAATAAATCTTGCGATGATCGTCGCACACTAGGTAAAATTGTAGAGTCCTATTTGATGACTGTGTTAAATATCGTGTGTGGTGAGGTTGCCTCTAAATGTGTGCTTTATAATACCTAAAACTTGCCCAATTTGTCCAATCGACCAATGTAGGTGAATGATAGAGATGATCTTTGGCACAATTTATGGAGAGTGAACCGAAATTGCCATTATACCTCTTTGTGACCACCTTGGAGAGTGTGAACCTTGTTTGGCACCGTTTGAGCCTATCCTTTTCTTTGGATGAAACTTGAACACATTTTACCTCTTTCTTTCCCACCAATAATCTTCATTGAGCATTGGTTATTTTTAATAGGCAACTTAGGCCAAAGTTTGGGGTGTGGTGAAAAAGAAGGAAAGTCACGAAATTTGAGATGTCCGCCCTTGAAGGATCGTGTTGAAAAAGATGGAACCCATCCATGATTAAAAAAAAAAGAGCAAAGTGATAGAAGAAAAAGATTGAAAAAGAAAAGAATTGTTGAAATAATGTTTGTATAATGGACTAAAAAAATTGGGTATCCAATGATTCATGCTTAAAAGAACATAGGGTGGATTGTGAAAATAAAATAAGAATCAAAGAGAAGGAAAAAAGTGAAATGCAAGCCATACTTCATGAAGGTAGAAGTCACTAAGCCAAAATGATCTTACGTTTACCCTCAGCCTCGTTACAAGCATTGAAAGTCCTTTGTGATCTTGAATGAGCTTATGATCATGTTGATTAGAAAATACGGGCAAGCTTATGGAAAAAAATTATGCATGTCTTTATCTTTGAAAGAGTGAGAGTTGCTTTTGATTCTGAATTTTTGATAAGCTTCGAGCGAGCATGGAATCATTTGTTATTTGAGGGCATTCAATACTCTTGTTGAGCTTGAATTTGCATATGAAGATAACATTGTGAACTTGAACTTTATTTGGTCATGGCTAGTCCAGTTTGAAACTTGTAGTGCACAATTAAACATTCCATGGATAGATTGAACCTCATGTGCATTCATTTTGAGTCTTGATTAGCTATATTTGTAGACATGTTGGTTGAACTAATTAACCTTGTGTTTTACTTGAGGACAAGCAAAAGTTTAAGTTGGGGGTGTTGACGTGTCGGAGATTTCGACTCATGTAGGGCTAAATATTCATAGTTTTAGCGTCCTCAATGCCTACTTTATGCTCTAAACTAATGTTAAAATACTAATTTGCAGCAATGAAGGTAACAGAGCAATGTAAGGACATTACAGGGAAAATGGGAGCACGGAAAATCTAAAAATATTGAAGAAATGCAAGGCTAATGTTCGCCAATATCACTCGACGAACCGGCAAATGGCACTTTAGCTCGCCGAAGGTTCCAGAATGTCATCCCAGTGAAAAGCCAACTCGGCGATAGGACGGAAGAATTGGAGTTTCCCCAACTGGATCGGCGATGGAGACTTAGCTTGCTCAAAATTACAGAATGAGTTGTAAAAATGCAAACCAAAAAGGTGTGGTGAAGGAATATTTAGTGCATCGCCGAACAGGTCAGTGAGCCCAACCTGGATCTCCTAAAGTTATAGCAAGGAAGTGTTGAAAAGACAAGCCAGGAGGTGATGTAAGGAACATTCAGTGTAGCACCGACCTGGTCAGCGACATATGATTTACTCCGTTGATTTATCCTAAAGATGAAAATCTGGAAGAGTATAAATCCAATTCATAAAAGATGTAAAAGGGAGCTCGTAATTCGAAAAAGTTCCTACACATTCTAATCTGGAAGTTGATTTCAAGCATTGTGAAGACTCGAATTGTGTTACCAAGTTGATGGAGAATATAGTTGGTAATAATTTCTTGCTTTTTATGATGTCTGGCTAAAAACCCATTCTTAGGGGTGTGACCATGTGATTAAATAGTATAATTAGCTTATGGGTGTTAGTATTTACTGATTTAATTGTTGATTTGAAGTGAGTTTGATTGATAGTTGTGTTTTAATTCATGAATTATAATGACAAATACAATTCTAACTTAGTATTCTAGGTTTTCTTAACAAAGAAATTTTAAAATTAAGACTATCAATTGATTATTGTATTGATTGAGTTATTGTTGATTTATCTTGAGAAAGTGAATCTGAATTCAATCCTACCAATCTAGCTCGAGAGAGTAGATTAATTGAGGTTTTGGGTTGTTCATATTGTTTGCTTGTCGAGGTTCGAGAGACCTCGCCTGAATCATGGTAGTTAATCGAGAGATGGCTATTACATATAAAGCCTAGCCTACCCTCTAAGATTCAATGTGTTTTAGTAAATTATAATCACCCATATGGCGAAATTAGCATTTGATCGATCACATCCTCGAGAATCCTTCTCTACTTGATTACTCCCCTGTTTTGGTAGTTTTCAATTCTTACTCAAATCCCCCAATTTAACACTAGTTGTCAACCCCTGATATTTACTTTAACTTGTTTCCATAATGTTTACTTCTACAAACGATGAGAACACACCTTTTAGTTCGTAATTTAATTCATTTCCGTATTACTCCCTATGGGATCGACCCCAACTCTTCATTAGTTTTATACTTGAATGGGAACACCTACACTTAGAATTGGATGAAGTATAGTTGAGCGTTATCAGGATTTTGACTCATTTAGGGTTTAATACTCGGGAAATTAGTGTCCTTAATGCCTAATTTATGCTCATAACTGATATCAAAATGTTAATATGCAGCAGTGAAGGCAAAAGAGCAAGGCAAGGACACTACGAGGCAAATAGCAGCAAAAAAGCTGAAAACTTTTAAGGAAAGAAAAGCTGGTACTCGCAAAAGCCACTCGGCAAGTCACCTAGTGGACCTTCAGCTCACCTAAAGTTCCAGAAGGCCAGCCCATGGACAAGACCAACTTGGCGAGCAGATTAGCAATTCAGCGAGAGCCAAAGAGATCAGCAATGTCGATCTCAATCTTTATAGTACTTCAGTTTTCTCAGAGGATCGTTAGTAAAAGAATATTATTGGAGTTGGGCTAAGTGTGGTTGCATGGTTAGGTGGGAAGTGTTCTAATGGTAATGGTAATTGTTGGTAGGGTTCAGTATGGGAAAAATATTTGCGATGGCTAGGTGGTGTTGGGTTTACAGTTTGTAGCAGATAATCCTACTTGTGAGCGAGTTGGCATCTTCTGTTGTCTTTTGTTAGATTAGTTATGTGGTATATGTGTAGTATTGGTTCATCTCAGATTTGTCTATTGCATTTAGTTGAGTTTGTTTAGGGTAGACAAAAGATAGTGGCAAAGGAAATATTTGGTTGTTACTTTAAGTTTTGGGGTGATGTAGTGAATTCATGGATTTCCTATAAGCCTGAATTTTGAGTTAGTGTCGCTTGAACCGACAGGGTATCTAAAGGCCATGTAGATCTTGGGGGTCATGTATCCTTATCTTTGGAGCCCTTAGGTTCCTTCTTTTCCTTGACTTTCGCAGACGAAAGTCCTTTTTAGTGGTATTTGTTTTAATGAACCTCGAGAGGTCATTTTGTGGTTTCGCATGTTATTACCATTTCTCCCCTTTTTGTAGCTTCCTTCTGGATTTGGTGTGATGTTTGGTTGGGTGGCATGCTTCCCATGGTGTTTGGTTAGGTTTGGTGCGAGTTTTTGAGTTTTGAGGCTTTAAGCTTGAAATAGTTGACTTTAGTCAACATTCGGAGATCCTGATGTCGGACTGGAATTTTGTAGTTTCATCACCTACGAAAGGGTTATTTTAGTCTAGTGTGATGCTTGTTTTAGGTTTTGTGGCTTCCATTTTGAGGTGGTGCAATTAGGCGTTTTAGCTTTAAAGTTTTGCCTAAAGTTTAACTTTGATTAATTTTCTTGGTAAACGCGCTCAGAATCAAATTCTATCAATGGTTAGTTCTGGAATGCCGAGTTTGGTCTAGAATTGCCTTTGATTCAGTTCCCGAGGCTATCGAGTTGAGTTTCTATCCTTTGGCATTTTGGTTGTGGTTCTTTGAAAAGTATTAACTTTGGTCAACATTTTGACGAAATGACCTCAGATGGTTGTTTCTATGATTCAATTTAGTCCATTATGTTGTTTACAAGTGGTTTGAACTTTTGGTTTGCGTCGTTTGGACTCCGAATGAATTATGAGGGCTTGCTTGAAGTTTTGGACTATTAGCCTATTTTCTGAAAACCTGGTGTCTGGTGGGACGGCTTAAGCAAACTCTTGATCACTTAAGCAAATTCCTCTTAAGTGACCAAGAGGCGGATTAAGCAAAGGCAACCTGAGGGGCGGATGTTGCTTAAGTGCCTAACCTTTGGCTTTTGTGAAGGACGCTTAAGCGACCAAGTGGCCACTTTAACGAAGGGAGCCTTTTAGGAAGGCTCCAATTTTACGAACATTTGGCCGCTTAAAGGATGTTTGCTTTTGTGAACAAATGTTGACTTTTGCGATAATTACTGGGTAAAATCCCCTTCTTTTCTCTTTATTCAAACATTGATATCTTGAGCTATGAAGCTCCATTTTTTATGATTCGAGTTGCGTTTTGTTTGTAATTTTCTTGGCTATGTGAGGTACTATTTGAGGGATTGTGAAGATCATTGATTTGAGGTATTTTATTCTCCAAAGAGGACTGACCAACCCTATTTCTTATTATTTCATGGTGTTTAATTGCATGGGTTGTTTTCTCCCTTTCCAGGCATCAAATTAAGTCCAATTTTCCGGCACAAGCTCGTAATGGAGTTTAGGACCTTCTAATGGAGTAAATTTTGGGATTATTGGTGTGGTGTAATTATGGTGATTGTGGTGTAAAAATGTTCCTGTTAGTGTTATGATCAATAATTTTTGGGCATGGCGGTGATTGGAGGTGATTTGAATTGGAGTGATCTAGTTCAATGGTTTTTCGAGTGTGTGTGTTCAACTTCGAGGTAGGCAACGGTCTACTTGTTATTTGATTGAGCTTTCTTAGATGATGTTTAGCATTTATTGCATGTGAATTAGGATTGTGTATAGCAGGTTTAGGTTTATCTGTTTTACCTTTATCTTTTGATTAAGATTGAGCCTTAGGCTAGTTAGAATTGTGAAATCCTTAGTTAGGTTGGGGATTCTGTTCTTGTGTCTTAGTTTAGTACTTTTAATCTCCTCAGAGTTGTTGCTAATTACCTTTTGGGTAGTCGGTGTGATTAGTACCCTTAATTGAGTTTGGGTTATCCTTTTATTTTATAATTTTTAATAGGAGTGGTTCTCAAGTTGGGTTTCCTCTTTTAGTATGGGTACCATAAGGTCGTGCGTCTTGTGGGGTTTCGCTCTGGTTAGACTTGTACATGTGATGAGGTTCTTATACCTTGGTTTATTTTTGGATTTCATTCCATGCTTTTGTTTCTCGTTAGATAGGGTTAGTTGTGCTTATGCCTATTTTGGTGGTATCTTTTGGTGGAAGGGGTGTTCCTTATATACTCCTTCACTTTGGTGACTAGTGGTGATCCGATACTTTTTTAGGGTCGTTTCCTTCTCTTCTTATCTCTGTTGAGTTAGTTGAGGTATTTTTGGCCTGATGCCTTGGTTGAGGACAAGAAACATCCTAAGTTAGTTCCTATACTTCAGTAGTGAGAGCTTCTTATCCTATTTGTGATTGTGAGTATGTTTTTTGGATGCTGGGATGGCATGCATTGCATTGATATCATCATGATCAGGTGACTGGTAGTATGACCCAGTGCGTGCATTGGTTTCCCAATTATTTTTAAAACTGATCTTCTATGGGGGTCGTACTACCTTTATTATTTTACAAATGGACTTGAGGTTTAAAGGCATTTGGAATATGCTCATTTTAACTTTACTGGTCAAGGAGTTACCAACCCTTTCTGAAATATTATGTTGATTATCTCCAGTCACACTGATGGAGTGGAAAGTCCTCGATTGGTGCCAAGCAGATATATGGGGACACTCACCAGTCCCCCCATGGATTCCTCTATTCGTGTGACCCACCAAGTAGGAATAGGGAGGTGCCATAGGTCCTACGTACCTCACTATGTGGGACTGAGGGGTAGGTTTATATATCTAGGAACTATTGATACTGCTGATTTTATTGAATAACTCGCATTCGTTATGCAATGCCTATCACCAGTATAATTTATTGTTGTTTGTGCTTGTTGGTCATATAGGGGCCTTGGGTTTAGTTTGTTATTTTGTACCTTCTAGGCACATAGGGGCTCGACAAGGTTATTGTTAAACTATTTTCTTACTTGTGGCAGTATGAAGGGTGGATCTTTGGTTGAAGGTAGATATTGCCCTCATTCCCCTTGTTTGATGCTTTTGTGCAAGTTTGGTTTGGGATAGTCTTCTTGAAATTTACTTGACATTGTGATTGTTTTTGTTAGTATAACTTTGGGTTAGTTGTCTTCTTTAGTAAAGCTTTGCCATGTTTAGGTTGATGGGCTAGCACATCCAGATTCATCCCTTACTTCCTTAATCTGCTTCATTTATTCTTTATTCTTTACTTCAGTTTGTTTCTTATAATGATATTCTTGTTGTTCCTTTAGTTGTCTGTTATATGTGATCACTTCTTACTGAGTGCCACTTGTTGGTACTCGTACTACACTTATGCACCCTGCAGATCATGGTACAAGTTCTAGTTGTTGATCTGGTGTCAGGCGGAGTAGCTCTTGGATTCGGAGATTTGGGTGTGCTCTTGGCATTCAGAGTTGACTCACTCTCCTTCTGTGGTTAACTAGGACAATTTTTTATTTTGGTTCCAGAGACAACTCTGTATTAATGTATTGTCATTGTACTCTTATTGTAACAGTTGCCAAAATATTGGCTGATGCCAGGTCTTGGGTTGGTTTTTGCATTGATTTGATTCTCTCGTTTCCTTTTTCTTCTTATCATTATTGTTTTTCTTCCTCATTTCTTTTCTTCCATGCAATAGCCCTATGCTTATAATTGCGGGCTATGGGTTAGGCTTACCTTCTGGTGGGATGTAGTAAGTGTCATGACAACCTGGATTTTTGGGTCAGGACAGATATTCTGTTTGGTATACTCAATCAAATGAGGTTTAAATTCTATTTTAATATATTTCTACTAGTAGAATAATTTTGATAATTTTTGCAACAATTGACTCAATTGAAATATTTTTCAATTAACAATCCATATGAATTCACTTATGATATAATCGTTTGTGTTGTTATGTAATGCACAATAATTTATATATGTCTATTCGTGTCTTACAAATTACTACAAAAAATATTATATTGCTAATTGAAAAAATCTAGTTATCAAATTATAATTAACTTCACATATTTTAATAATTTATGAGAATAAAATATATAAGAAAAAACATTAAATAAAATAAGATCTTCCTTTTCAAAATTTACTGGAACTCTTATCCGACAACAAATTTATAACAATCGAAGAGTGTAAAAAATTATACAAAAACAAACAAGACAAGTGAGGAAATTTTAAGAGATATACCATGGTGGAATCATAACCAATTGGAGATTGATAAAAAATTCAGTACTAGATTAGAATCTGGTAAGCCGGTATGAAAAGATAGAAGCTTTTTCTTTTTTTTGGGAATTCAAGAAATCCTAGCAAATTACTTTTTGTTGAAGAGAATTAGCTTGACGCTGAAGCTAGAAAATGTAAATAAGGGAAAATGTATAGTTCATATATATATATATATATATATATATATATATATAAATGATTGGTGGTCAATTTTTTTTATCTGGAAACCATAAGTGTTTTTTACTTAAAAGAAAATATTCCTTTCATCTGACTATCCACCATCGAGGTTGATATCTTGAAGCAATCTAAAAGAATTTGTTTGCAAAAAAGATAATTATTAAAAAGAAGACTTAAATAAATCTTTAATTGGCAACCTAAAAAAAAAACTATATTTATTCAAAACGTTATTCCACTTTTATATTTTACCATAAGAGTCAGTAACGAAGTCTTGTAAGAAATTATAACTCATAGTTGAAATTTTATCTAATTTATAATGGAGAAGGGACTAAAATGCCCCTTAACTGATTGAATTGGTACAAAATTATCCCCCGTCTACCTTTCTCCCCACTAATACCCTGACGTCAATCTTCTGGTTAAAAATGTCTAATTCTAACGGCCCACACTTAAAAGGTGGATTGGAGGGAAATATAGTACCAAATCCCTTAGTTAAAGGGTACTTTAGGCCCTTATCTGTTAAAATAATTTGAAATTATTTAATATATGAGCTAATATGATTAACCTAGTTTTGGGTTCCATAGTAAAATCACCCCCTCCTTTTACTTCCTCTCTCTTGTACTTTTTCTTCTTCTTGAATGTTGTCTTTCATGTTAAATTTTAATTTTTAAAACTTATTACAAAACAATAGAGAAAAAAAGAGGATAATAACGAGGACATTTATGTAGAATAATTGGTTAAATATAAGATAACTCAATAGCATTTTTTCTTTTATGTGTACCCAAAATTCAAAATAAATGAATAAAAATAATCCTTTCTCCTCTCCCCACCCAACCCCATCTTGGTACTAATTTAAATTAAAAGAATATGGACATGTAAGTTCATTTCAAGTTTGAGTCTCTAATAACCCATTTAAGAAAAAGAGATAAAAATAAAAATAAATGAGGGAACGAACAAGAGAATTGAATAATTAATCAAAAATTTTGTATTAATAAAAAATAAATATTTTATATGAACATTGATATGCGCATTTTAGATGGATCCCAACTTAAGAGTTCAGCTATAGTAAATTGGGCATTGATTTAAAATAGGCTAATGGAAAGATATCATGAAATAAATAGTATTTCATGAATATTATAGTCAAGTGTATTTTATAAAAATATATATTGTATGTGGTTTATTATAAAATAATACATTGTAGATGTCTACTACATCAAGAAGTTACTCTATTACTTTCCTCCATTATGAAGATAACCATAACCTCCATAACCTCCACCTTTATAACCATTATTCTTGTAACCTTTCACATCCATAACCTCCCCCATTATATTCATGTTAATGTCATGTTTATGACTAACCTTTTGTATGCCTCTATGTTACACTATAAATAGAGGCATAAAGGTTCATATTGTATACACTTGAAGATTTGGTGAATACATGAAAGAAAGAAAGTTATATTATATTGTTCCTCTTGTCTTATGTTCTTCTTGTCTTCATCTTTATATTGTTCTTTTGTTCTTAAGTTTTACAACATGTTATCAGCACGAGTTGGTCATTCTCCGTCAAAACTCAATGGTAGGTATTTCTTTATTTTTATGAATTATCTTAGTAATTCTTCATGCAAGGTATACTTCATATCCTATATATTATTTGTACTAATAAAGCTTTTTTTTGTGGTTATTTTAAAATGGTTAGTAAATTATGATAATCTTCATAACAATATTGCAAGGGACTATAAAAATGTTTTAGTTTATTTTAACTTCAGACTTTTATATGGTTCCAACATGTTGTTCTAATTAATTAGTTTTGTTCATTTTTAAGTCAAATTAAGATTATATTTATGGTATCCAATATTTATTTTGTGGTAATGCATTTGGTTTATTAAGACATTGGTTGAGGGTAAGATGATGAATTCAGGTTTCACCACACCAAGTGGGTAAGATGTCGAGTTAAAGTATAGGTGCACCATGATAATAAGAAGTTGGGTTCAAGTCCCATTGATTTATCACCAAAAACATTTTTATATGAGTAAGACATTAGGTTTAAGTCCTAATGCACTATAGTGATGATATGATGATGAGTAACATAAAGTTGTATACTTTTGAATGAAAGTCATGAAATTTGCCCAAATAATTTGCTCCATTTTCTTATGTAAATGTGGTAGCAGTGCATAATATGTTTGAAAAATGAAAAATGTTTGAATGTATGAATATGGATGTGGCAAAATGTTAATAGTGATCATTGTGGTAATTAAAAGGAAGAACATTATGGGTTCTTAAAATGGTCCTTCAAATGTGAAGGTAATTTGTCCATTCAAGTGGTATGAAAGGTTATTCGACACATTATTTCTTAAGATGCTCCTTCAAATGTGAAGGTAATTTTTATCCATCAAAGTGGTATGAGAAGTTACTGGGCACATTGCTTTTGGTGCAACCCAAATATGAAAAGTTTTGTAAATCCTCCATCAAAATAAAGAAATACAAAGTGGTACTACATTTAGTACATTTGACCTCTTAAAGTGATGTTGAGGTGAGTCACATAAATTTGATAATGTCAAAGCATGACAATGAGTTTCTAATAACAATTTTTGGAGCATGTACAAATGGTTATGGTCCGTTTATTGAAAAAAATGTGACTTGTGTTTGTATGGATAAGAACATGTTCATGTATTGTTGGATAAATGTCGCATCTCACCTCTACGGGAGGTTTGAGAGATTGAAAAGATATATTTTGACATAAATGATTATTTGGTCATATACTTTGAGTACTACACAAATATTGTGGTATGTTTTATCATGAACTATTGGAGGACAAAAGAAAGAAATAATTATTTTCTATAAAGGTTTGTGGTCATGACCAAAATAAATGTTATTGTGTGGGAACACAAATTTATCATTGGTTGTCAAGAAATAAATTTTGCATGTAATAATTTTAACCATGACAATAATAATAATTTCCTCCTTGAACGAGATGGTCACCATAAGAATGGTGTTGTGAAATTTGTGGCAGTACACAAACTTAATTAAGAGTTTCGGAAAACTAATTTGTTACTATCCAGAAATGAAAATAGTTCATAATATTGAGGTTGTAGTAAGTCTCAAAAGAAACCCTTTAAGATTCAGAGGAATTGAAATTTTTTTATTATATTGAGACTGTAAATTATTGAAAGATTAAATATCTTCAGATTACTACAATCAAAGTGGGTTATGAGTATTTACATAAAAGGTTACCCGCCTTTGTCTTGTTTGTTGTATACAAATATAGGCATGATGATGGAATCACATGCAAAAATAAACTAGATGTTTACTAGAATAAATATCATTTGGCATAACCAGTTGACCATTTCGGTTCAAATGTGATGCAAAAGAATTGAGAATTCATGTGATTATATGTTGAAGAAATAAAAGATTCTTCAAGAATTCTCATGAATTGCTTGTTCTCATGATAAAATGATCAATGTACCAGCTAAGGTTGTGATTGTATCCCCTGAAATTATTTGGAACATATAAAAAGGTGAATATGGGCATGTTCACCTGCCATGTGGACCGCTTACTATTATGATTTAATAGATGCATCTATGGTATGGTCACATGTGCATTTGTATCAACTTACAAATTGGTTTTTGTAAGGTTGTTTGCTCAAATTGTTAAATTAAGAACACAGTTCCAAACTATAAATTATGTTGATAATGGTCGTTGGTTTAGCAGAAATTGTTTGCCTCCAATTATAGCTAGAACATTGATTATGAGAACAAATATCTCAAATAAAATTTGGTATGAGGTGAGTTTATTTAACATGTATGCATCAAGCCAACAAGGTTCTCCCATCACAATTTGTTCAGGGTCAGGAACCAAATGTTTTCCATCTAAAAATTTGATGTGTGCACATATGATTTTATTGCTCCACCATGCACAAAGATAGATCCCCAAGTGAGGTTGGGGGCAAATGTTAGATTTTCTAACATTAGAGGGAGCTATGATTAGCAGCTAAAAATTATGTATGGGGTGAATTATCTAGATCCTCGTTAAAAAAAATGCGAACTTGAAGTTCAAGAGATAATTCTTTTGCAAAAGATTGCAAATAATTTGCCAGATGCATTAATTTGCTGATCGAATATTGTAATTAAGCTACAAATGCTCTAATAAATAATCCTTGAAGGATAGAGTCTATGGTACACCAAAAGCATGATAGACCAATCGATTCAAAACCTAAAGCTCCTTGAGGAAGGAGAGGAGCAATTTATCGAAATGGTCATGATAATGAGGTAAGTGCTTTGAAAGAGCACTATGACATAACACTTCATAAAACCTTGGCAAAGGTTCAGGTACCTGAAAATGATGAAAAATGAAGAGATCTCAATAAGTTATGTCGTATTGGAATCGATATCAAAATTACTGTTGACGGTATCTTTGATATGAAGTATAGCACTCAATGCTATAAATAGTTACAAGGATCTTAAATTCAACTCTGTCATATAGTGTGGACAGATAAATTATTGGCATTATTCAAAAGTATTTTGTTTCACTTAGAAAAGTGATGTTTTTGATCTTATAGTTGATGGATCAAAATATAATGTCAGTGTGGTACAAATGAATCATTGTGCGAAAGTATAATCGTAAGATATAAAGTGCGGTTTGTGCCTCGGGGCATAAAGGGTTTTCGCAAAAATCCTGACATTATTAAATGGAGATATATTCTCCAATGGTGGATGCAATGAGACTTATTTTAGTATGACAATAGATGAAATACCTAAATATGCATAATGAATGATTTTTATGTCTAGCTAGACGATAAAGGTTATATGAAAATCCTTGAAGGATTTAAAAGGTCTTAAAGCAATTCCATTAAGTACCCAATGGTTTTGAGACTACTTAACACAGAGAAAGAATCTTTTTGATCTCATGAAAATGATTTAAAATGTCATGTATTAGTGCAATTGCTGCACTTATAAATTGCTGGTTATGCAAATTCTAGAAGATTATTTGATATACATAACGAAAGTTATGTGAAAGGATTGTCATATTATCATTCAAGTTATGACAAGAAACTAACAAAGCAAGTGACTCAACGCATAGAAGATGCGTGATTTTCTTTCAGAAGAAAAGACGATCTTCAATAAAATTGAAATGATCAATCCCCAAGTCATAAATGATTTGATTATGTAGATGTAGAATATTTATTTGATCTGTATAAAGCTTGATCGCAAATGGACTATTATTTACATATAGAGACACAACAATATCTTGGAAATTCAAAGAATCGCACTAGTAGCCACTTCTTCAAATCATGCTGAAATAATATTTATCTATGAATTAAGTCGAGAGTGTGTATAGTTGGAATCATGATCTATCATATTCATAAAATATGTGATTTTCTTTTGAAAAAGATATTTCAGTCACCATATACGAAAATGATATATAGCTTAATTGAAGGAAGGATAAATTCAAAAGAGATCGGACAAAGTATATTTCACCAAAAGACTTTTTCACACATGATCTTCAACAAAATGGTGAGATAGACGTTCAAAGATCCATTCAAGTGATAATCTTGTAACTTATTCACTAAAGATTGCCAACATCAATATTTGAGAAGTTGTGATACAAGATTGGAGTACATTGTTTCCGAGATATCAAGTAAAGTTTTTTATCGGGAGGAGAAAAATACGCATTGTACTCTTTTCTTTAACGATGATTTCCGGGTAAGATATTTAACGAGACAACATTCAAAGCATATTAAAAGATATGTGTACTCGTTTTCCTTGACTAGGATTTTTTCCCACGGGTTTTATTTTCCTAGTAGGTTTTAACGAGGCATATGATCTATGAACATCCAAGGGGGAGTGTTATAAAATAATATATTGTGGATGTTCGGTACATCTAGTAGTTACTCTATTACTTTCCTCCATTATGAAGATAACCATAACCTCCATAACCTCCACCTTTATAACCATTATTCTTGTAACCTTTCACTTCCAAAACCTCCCCCATTATATTCATTTTAATGTCATGTTTATGACAAACATTTTGTATGTATCTATGTTACACTATAAATAGAGGCATAAAGGTTCATATTGTATACACTTGAAGATTTGGGGAATACATGAAAGAAAGAAAGTTATATTATATTGTTCCTCTTGTCTTATGTTCTTCTTGTATTCATCTTTATATTGTTCTTTTGTTCTTATGTTTTACAACATGTTTTTTATTATTTATTTTAAAATGGTTTAAATTTTGACCAATCAAATTAGGCAACATATTGAATAAGTATTGAATTATTTAACTTTAGGGGAGGTGTTAAAAGTAAGGGCAAATATGAGTCAGAGGGTTAATATCGAGGATATTTATGAGCCAAAAGGTTGACGTGATGGGTATTTGGGGGCCGAAAAGTGTGTGAAGGGTAAATTTGTACCAATTCGAATAGTTGAGGCCATTTTAGACCCTTTTCCGAATTTATAACACATTTATTTTGACTTAAAAGGAAATGTTCCTTAGATCTGGCTATCCACCATTAAGGCTAATATCTTAAAGAAATAAGATATTTTTTATTTTTGAAAAAAAGATAATTTTTTTAATAAAACAGGGAATAAAATGATCTTTCATTGACAACTGAAATTAAAAAAGCTATATTTATTTAAAATATTATTAGACTTTTATATTTTACCAAAACAATATAATGAAGTCTTATAAGAAATTATAACTCATACTTGCAATTTTATCTAATTAAAAATATATTTATTCAGGGTAATTATAAATTGTGATTTTTCACCTAAGTTTATTCTACATAGTTGGCGTGAGGGTATATGTGCACCATTTATTAAACATAAGGGTATATATATGCATGCACATATTTTTTACGAGGGACATAATTCTCAATATCGCAAAAATTAAGGAATATATTTGTTTCTTCTTGACGCAAGCTCATGTACTAATTAAGAGAAAGTCAAATTTTAAGCCCATGAAGAAATGTAATGAGATTGAAGAAGGCCCTCTATATACAAACAATTATAAATATCTTCCCCATGAAGTATTAAATTATTGTTATCTAATTGTGTTTTGTTTTTTTCCTTCTATTTTTAGCTTAAGAATGTAAGAAGTAAAAAAAGAAACTTTTTCATTTAGAGTTGACATGCCCCTCCGTATGAAAGTGGGTCATATTTACCCCAACTATTATACAAATGACTAACATATTCCCTTTCCCTCTGATGGAAGTGAAAAAATTAATTTTAATTTAATGTTTTAATTATTTTTTTAAAAAAATATAATCCATATGAGTATATTTAATTGTAACACACCGAATTATTTTTTTTTGAGCTAAGACTCGAACCACTATTCTTTGTGAGTAAGATTTTTCTAAGGAATTTAAATTTTCTGAAGTGTTAAGGTCTCTAGATGTAGCACCTTGATTTCCAAAAAGAACATAAGAGAAATTCATCCAAGTCATCCGTAAGTTCTTTCAAGTTTTGGGTCAACTTCAAACGACCATAAATTTTAGCACATAATGAGTTAAGTGGCCCATGAGGTATCAAATCGAAGATCCTTGAGGCCTCTTTCTAATGCCACATTTTTTGCTAAAAACCAATTTCAGATGAGGGAGATATGACTGTTTGAGTGCAACCTCTTTAGATAGGGCCTTTCCACCCGAACTAAGGAGGGGAATTTTAGTCTTTTCCTTACCCCCACTTAGTCTATGCGTGAATTACACCCAATTTAGGGTATAAACAGATTAGAATCAGTTTTAATTGCCCCAAAATATTTAGGAATTTAGAGAGAAGATTCAAGAACAGAAAATGTCCAAGGTTCCAAGCGTTATTCAAAGATTTCACCAAGAACCTAGTTCGTTAAGGTATGTATGTTCTCATATTGTTGGTTTCGTTCACCCACACACCAATCATGTGATTTTTATTGGTAATTTCATTCTTGAGGTTGAATGATTTGAGTTCTTGAAGAGTTCTTGATGTTTTAGCTTCATTCCTTGTTAATGAAGTCTTGTTGAGTTCTTGAGGTGAAGATCTTGTGAATGAGTGATTGTTTTGGTAGGTTTTAATCTAAATGTGTTTACTATATGAATCTAAGAGCATATGGAGGAAATCATTAGAATCTAGATGAGGTAGGGCTGTAAAATTGAAAAGAAAATTCGTCGGAATGATCTAGGGAGAGGGTGGCGCAGCGCGCCCCATGTGCATCAAGGGGGCTGGCGTGGGGTGCCTGTAGTGAACCAGGGAAGGGGTTCTGATGTTTAAGGGCTGGCGCCCCGTGCCACTCAGTGCGCCAGGGTCACCAGGTCCCCTACTCTTCCGCCCTTCTTTCTGTTTGAGTTCTATTAAACCATGTCATCGATCACTTCTTGATTTTTACCATCCAAACTACATCTGATCATCAAGAAATCCTATATATCTTAATCATGATCCTTGAATTCATAATTCAAATTTGAGGTAGAGTTGAAAGTAAAGTTTGAGAAAGTCTATTCAAGTCTTTTTGAGGAATCTTCTGCAATTACATACAATTGTTTCAAGACTCGAGTAAGTAAGTATGCGAATGAAGAGAGTGAATTCATGAGCCTATATTATTATTGAGATCCTTGATTCGAGTCGTTCATGCCCATTAATTTCGCATGAACTCTATAAATTGAGTATCCTTGAGAGGAGTAGTATCGTCGAATTCTATGTTCTCTAGTATGGAGTTCCTAATCCTTTTTGAAACAATATTTCATAATTATGGATTACCATATGTTATACATGGAGGTCTTGAGTTGAGTCGGTCATGCCCATAATTCCGCATGAACCCTATAAGTCGAGCATTCTTGAGATGAGTAGTATCATTGAGTCCTTGAGTTCTGGAGTTGTTGAGTTTAGAGTATCTAGTTCTATATATGGTTATTAAAAACCATGAATTGAGTCGTTCATGTCCATAATTCAGCATGAACCCTATTTTCAGAAGTCTTTTACAATTATTTTTAATTTGTTTTAAGACTTGACTGAATGAGGATGAAGAGAGTTGAGTTTCATTTTTCAAAATAAATATATGGGAACTAAGTATTCCCAATATTAAGTGTTTTTATATTTAAAATGAGAGGAAACTTCGATTTCCAAATGAGTTCATCAGAAGTTTTGAGCACTATCTCTTTAAAGAGAGAACCTTTTGAGTAATAATCTCAAAGTTTGAGGATGAGGAAATGTTTTTAAATATATGAGCATGAGCTATATTATTGGAAGGAGTATTGAGCACCGATATGGGACGAGTTCAGACAACTCAAAGTCCGTGTAAACCTTGTATGCCAACATGGGTACATGGTCATACATTTTAGATGATTCCTTATTGATTTTTAAGAATAGCTTAGTGGATCCACTTAATTGGGGATGTCTTATACTCCGGCAAGGTATAAAACAGTTCTGGTAGCATGGGCGAGATGTTGTATCATCACATACATCATAGTGATGGTTGTCGGTAAGACAATCTCCCAAATAAGAGTTATTATTGTATTCTTACATACAATTGAGTTATTATTGTATCTTTACATACAATTGAGCTATTATCTACTGTTTTTAAAAGCTTTTCATAAATTGCATCATTTATTGTTGCTTTATCCTTGAGTGCCTTGAGTTGAGTATCTTGAGCCGAGTATCTTCGAGTTGAGTATCTTACCTTTGAGTTAAGTATTTTATCCTTGAGTATCTTGAGTTGAGTATGATATCCTTGAGTGGAGCTTGCGTTGAGTTGAGTCAGTTTGAGGAGAGGTAAGTTTGTTTCTTTTCTATTCGTTCAAGCTTATGTTTATGTTTCAGAATTCCCCTTACATGCTCGTACATTCATGTACTTATGCCATTTGGCCTACATCTTTTATGATACAAATGTAGGTATTCAGGGTCATCAAAAGACGCTCCGTTAATACTACTTGCAATTCTAGTTAGCTTTGGTGAGCCTCCTTGCTTCCGGTGGGTTCAATTTTTACTTTTAGTTATTAGGATGTCGTGGGTCTTGTCTCGATAATCCTTCTGTAATAGTAGAGGCTTCATAGGTAGTTTAAAGGTCGAGGAGTCTATCATTATTTCCTTTGTTGTTATAATGTTTTGAGTCCATGAGGCATTTAACTAATACTTGTTAAATTATTTTCAGATGATTATTGGAGTTGAGTTTAAATTAAGTTATTTTAAAGTTATTTTTGCATCATGAATTTTCATTTTGCTTGTGTAGGTCTTCCGCTGAGTAATGATCCAGGCCAAGGGTTAGCTTGGGAAACAGCAATTGTTTTGGAGTGTCAGTTACGTCCAGGGTGTAGGCTTGGGGCGTGACATGAATCCTTTTGACACATATTTTTTTTACTTTTCTTATTTCAACAACTAATTTAAATTTATTATTTTGATGGTCAAATTTATTTATGTTTCACTGATTTTCTTGTAAAATCTATTATAGATGACCTATTTTCTTTCATATACCAAAACTAAATTACAATATTGCAAAAAAAAAAATAGTTTTAAATTATAATATAGCCACAAAAAAGTTAGTTATAATTTTTTTTCTTTACATAAAAAAAAAAAAAAAAAAAAAGATTAAGAAACACAAATAGTGATAATCAAAGAAGTCAAAAAATAATTTATGAGTCAAAAACATTATAGTTTGAACGTTGCTAGAAAGATCATATATACCCCTACGGCCCTACATGATTTTTTAAAAAAGTAAAAAATAAAAAATATAAATTTAAAACTAATTTTTCACTCTTATAAACGAAGGGCATATGTGAGCTCATTTTATAATGGTAGGGTATATGTAAGCCGTTTGTATAACAATAAGGGTATATAAGAGCCACATTTATAATGAGGAGCATATCATCTCCAAATGGTAAAGTTGAGGGGTATATTAGGCCATTTATTATTGAACAAATTTCAAATTGTAATTATTTGGATGTTAAGACGGGATTTTATACGGTGTTTATCTAACCCAAAAGGAAAATTAAGTCTGAAATATTTAATTGCTCTATGTATTTGCATAGATTTTATTTGCCAGCACACTAACAAGAAAATAAGTGAAAACAATAAATTTAGTCGTCCAGGCTATAATTTTAAATTCATCGCGCATGAGACGGATTACATATATCTCTTAACTCAATAAAAAAAATGCAATATATTCTTTTGAACTTTGCGAGAAAGATCAAATAT
The DNA here is from genome assembly GCA_035578085.1 of Solanum pinnatisectum. Lineage (NCBI taxonomy): Eukaryota > Viridiplantae > Streptophyta > Magnoliopsida > Solanales > Solanaceae > Solanum > Solanum pinnatisectum. The sequence continues at coordinate 17,234,739 of CM069079.1, forward strand.
ATATATTTTTTTATTTCAAATGTGGACCAAGCCCACATCTTTATTAAAAATATAAATCAACACCAATTGGGTCCAAAAGTGGCCGGATTGAAAACAACTAAACAAAGCAAACTAAAGGAAAGAAGAAAACAAACTAACAATTAAGGAAATAAACTCTAATGTCTGAAAAATTTTAGCTTCTCCGGTGTGACTGTCACCGGAGAATCTTTCGAAAGTGACGACCAGTCCTTCCAAATACTCACCTCCTCTTGATATTAGCTTTGTTCGATATCGAACCAGGTATGGGTTTCAACCACTTCCACATCAACAAATCTCACTGATGTAAGGATTCAAGTACCTTTTGAGACTTCTTCTACATGGATTTTATCGATATGAGATAGATCCCAAGTTATGCACAAGTATTTTGGGGACACACGTCAGTCACCATGGAGATTTGAAGATAAGATTTTACTTATAATTAGATTACTCATCTTTGAGATATGTTTTGATATTTAGTCCTTGATTATTCTTCTCAACGGGTTGAATCCCAACGAGATTAATACCACTGTTAAAGTTGACTAATCTCTGACCTTGCATCGCTCAACATTTTCCAGGAGATTAAGGTAATCTTTCACCTTTTAATTTATTCCTCTCATGGTTTGCTTTGAACTGATGTCATGGTTTTTTTTAAGCACCTTTATAATGTTTGGTTTGAACTTTCCAGATTCTCAAATTCAGAGTCTTTTCTTTTTCTTGTTGCAAAATAGCTTTGGCCTATTGTGGTAGTTCTTGCAAATTTTTATATTGTTTTCTCTCTATACCTGCAAAATAAGCAAATGATTTAGTTAAAGAATCAATGAGGTTGGTCCCTTCTCTGAGGACATGAACCACCTCCACCCCGTGTATCCTTATAATTGTCTGAATGTGTCTGATATTCCAAGATATCTCCCATGGAACCTCCCATACTCCATATATAACTTTCAAAGCCACTAGTGAATTTCTCTCAATTATCAAGGGAAGGAAATTTCCTTGACTGCAATACTATAACCCTTTCTTAATTGCCATGACCTCTGCCTCCAAAATTTTTGTAGTATTAATTCTTGTAGATTCTACATATTTCGAATCTCCTTGCATATCTCTAATACAAAAGGCTATACCCCAAACTCCTCATTCAAACTGATAAGAATCATCAGTATTGCATTTATATACACCCATGGGGGGATGACTCCATCTCACCACCATAGTTTTCTTCAATGGAGCATATTCTTCAAGATATTTGACAATTAAGGGCCAGTTTTGCCGGACATTCTTTAGCCATGGATATCTACTCTTAGTAAATAAGTAGATGTTTCTATGTATCTCTAAAATCATTGAGGTTGTTGACATATTTCCATCATGCTTCATCATATTTCTCCTCTTCCAAATTTCCCAAGTTATGAAAGCAGGAACTACTTTAATCAATTGCTTCAATTTGGGACTATCATCATCTTTCCACAATTCTACCATAATATGTTGAAGTTGATTAATTGGGAATGATAGCCCTGCAACATTTCTAAAAGTTTTCCAAACAGCTTGAGCACTAGGACAATTGACAAATAAATGAGAGAATGTTTCAGGAGCACTATTATTGCCATAGCTACAATTAACCATCTTTACTATGTTCCTTCTAATTAAGACCTCCCCAATAGGAATCCTTCTAAACCATAATCTCCACATAAAAAAGGATACCTTAAAAGGCAAACCTTTCTCCCAAATTTTGGAGATATCTTCTATATACTCTTCCCTACTTCTGCATAATCCCCAGGCTAGGCATCCACCATACTTAAAATCTTCCTTCAGTACTAGAAAAGCTTCCTAGGGTATTGCAAATGTGATTGCATATATCCTCATTTAAATTACATTCCAGCGCATTAATCTTCCATCCATCTTCAGCATATAGTTCCTTGACATCTTCCATTTGACTTTGGTTATGTGATATAGGCATCAAAAAATGCAAAGTGCCTAGTTGTGTCCTGTTATCAAACCACAAACTAGCATGTCCTTCTCTAGGTTCCCACCAGATCTCTTGATCAAAGAAATCCATAGCTTGTAACATAGCTCTCCATAATTGAGATCCTACTTTCAAGTCCATTAATTGTGGCCTTTGTCTTTTACAGTACTTATTTCACATAAAAGTTGTCCACATGATATCTTTGGTTCAGAAATTCCACCACAGCTTTGCAAATAAAGCTTTGGAGGCATCAAATAAAGATCTAAAACCTAAACCTCCCTCCTCCTTTGGCAGACAACTATCCCCCCATGCTACCTAGTAAATGGCTCTTCCTTGTTCTTTAGAATCCCAGAATAACTTTGCAAAAATCCTATGAATATCATCAATGAAAAATTTAGGAGGCTTGATATTTGAGAGGAGGTAGACAAGAATACTTTGCAATAGATGGTTAATCAGCACTGCTTTGCCCCCATAAGATAGAAGTTTCCCTTTCATCATTTGAAGTATATTCTGAATCTTCTTGATGAGCTCTTTGAAATGAATCTTCTTCTTCTTAGCATGGCTAATAGGAAAACCCAAGTAAGTTAAAGGAAAACTCCTTTTGAGGAAACCTGTGATTTCATCCACCATTTGAAAAGAACTAAGACAAACTTTATTAAACAAGTAAAAGAAACTTTTTTCTTTGTTTGTAAGTTGTCCTGATTGTTGTTCATACATTTTCAATGTGTGCATTTTTAACTGGAGAGAACTCTTATCAGTAGAGGCAAAAGTAATTGTATCATCAGCATAAGATAAGTGATTCAGTTGTTCACTCCATTTAGGAAGACCATATCTTCTATATTCCTCTTCTAAGAATAGATTATTTAGAGCTCTAGTTAATAGCTCTGCAGTAAGTATAAACAAAGAAGGAGAGAGAGAATCTCCTAGTTTAACCCTCGTTGATGAATGGAAAAAAACATGTGCTTGACCATTAATCAATACAGAGTACCAACTATTAGCAATAATTCTCCAAATCATGTCAAAGATCATAGAATTATAACCCATTTTTTCCATTACTTTAATAAAAAATCTCCAATCAACCCTGTCATATGCCTTTGTCATATCAAGCTTGATAATCACATTATCAGGTTTTCCCCTCAACCTAATATCAATTATAATTGCTTGAGCCAACAGTACATATTCAGTGATATTTCTTCCTTTGACAAATCTAGATTGATTCTGGGATATCAATCTAGGAAGTAACACCTCCATTTTCTCATGCACCAATCTAGAAATGATTTTATTAAGGAAATTACTCAAGCTAATAGGTCTAAGATAAGAAATGGATTGAGGAAAATCCTTTTTAGGTAATAGCACCAAGTTAGTATGAGTAATAGTCTTAGGTTAAGTAGCTCCTTTGAAGAAAGCTTGAAATACTTTTATCACATCTGAACCAACATTGTCCCAACAGTTCTGATCAAAACACCCAGAAAAACCATCTGGTCCACAAGAGTTTTTTGCATTTAACACAAATACTACCCTCTTAATCTCATCCTCATCAGGTAATTTGGTGAATATATCATTTTCCGTTTGTGAGATGACATGATTAATATGCATTAGTAGAGATAGGTTAGAATGATTTACCCTTGCAGTAAGTTGTTTGGTAAAAAAATCTAACCCCTTCTTCTGCAATCGCATTTTCTGATTCTGCCTATGTGCTATCAAATTTAATAATTCTCCTCATGTAAACCCTTTTTCCTCTTCCTCTCACTAGACTGTGAAAGAATTTAGTGTTCCTGTCCCCTTCCTCAAACCACTGCACACTAGCTTTTTGTCTCCAAAACTCTTATTCAAAGTGTAAATAAAGCTTCAGCTCTGCATGAGCCATCTGAAGAATACTTCTGTTAGGGGGTCATGGATCGTCAAGAAATTGTTCCTCCTTCAATTTCACTATATCCTCTCTAATTTCTAGTTGTTTTAAAAATATCCCCAAAATTTTCTCTACTCCTCTTGGCTAATGCCGTCTTGGTCCTCTTTTGTTTCTTCTTAAGTTGTACAAAAATATCATCTAAAATCTCAGCCACCCAATTCTACTCCATAACTTCTTTAAAATCCTCTCTGTCAGTCCAAAACATGAGAAACCTGAAAGGTTTGACAATATGGAATGTTTTTGATCGAGGGAATGAATTTTATCTTCTTACATGATTTTGAGAATTTTTCATTGAACTAGACCAATAATACGTAATTATTTAAAATTATATTGTAATTGTTGGTTCTAAATCAACAGTCATCAATGAAGGAAATCACATTTGCATTAAAATAAAACTGGGAATCCGTGAGAAAATCCAAGGTTAAAAAGAGATATTAAAAAGGGAAGATGGAAAAAGTACTTACGAGACGGCATAATTCATATGAGGAAGAAACGACTTGGAAGAACTTAGGGTGAGAAATGGTAGGAGAAGAGTTCCAAAAGGAAGAGTCACGGAACTTGTTTACCATGACCACAATTGAGCAATGGATGGGAAATTTTTTAGGAATGATTTTTATAGGACAATGTGATGCGGGCACTCACTAAAACTATGTGATGTTTGACTCACCAGGACTATGTGATGTGTGACATATGAGCACTATGAGATGTGTGACTCACGAGAACTATGTGTTTTATGACTCACGAGGACTATATGTTGTGTGTGACTTACGAGGCAAAATAAAAACACATGACTAGTGATTTTACGATTTTCAATCAGATTTTGAAAATCTGTCTTTAATTTTATTTCAAGTTTCAAGCCCCTGTTTTTTGGAGAAGTTTGATTTTCACTTACAAAAGTTTTTTTTTCATGTAAAATACATATTCAAACACAACATCTTATTCTAATAAGAGAAAATATATAATTACCCCATTAAAGTAAGACTTATTTCTTAAAAGACACTTGAACTTTGCGGGGATCCTATTACCCCACTAAGCTACTTTCAACCAAACTTAATATGTCATTTTCATTTAGCTCATATTATGGTCTCACATTGCAAGAGCGCGTGAGTAGTTTAAAATATATCCTCTAACCAATATAAAAAAGTCACGTGGTATTTCAAATTGTATTCTTTCTAAAAGAAAAAGACGCATCTTCCCCAAATCAATTCAAACACAATTAAGACCATTAAAGCTTGTTGGAGTGTCCATGGACGAGTTAGCACTGTAGTATTTCTCGAACTTCAATTCAATATCCCAAGACGATTACTCCATTAAGTCATTCCCAATTGCGATGGGGTGGGGGAGGGGTTGGAATGATAAATGGTACCATCGTAATTGGGGATGACTTAACAGAGTACTCGTCTTGTGACAGGGAATCAAAGTTCGAGAAATACTATAGTGCTAACTCGGTCATAGACACCCGAACAAACTTCAATGGTGTTAATTGTGTTTGAATTGATTTGGGGAAAATGTATTTTTTCTTTTAAAAAGAATACAATTTGAAATGCCACATGGCTTTTTTTTATATTGGTTAGAAGCCGTTTTTTTAAACTACTCATGCGCTCTTGCAATGTGAGAACACAACAGGAGCTAAATGAAAATGACATATTAAGTTTGGTTGAAAGTAGTTTAGTGGGGTAATAGGTTCCCCGCAAAGTTCAAGTGTCTTTTAAAAAACAGGTCTTACTTTAATGGGGTAATTATATATTTTCTCTTTTCAGAATATGAAGTTGTGTTAGAATATGTATTTTACATCTTCCCTTTCAATATCTCTTTTTAATCTTGGATATTCTCATAGAATACCAATTTTATTTTAATGCTAATGTAATTTCCGTCCTTATATCTGTTGATTTAGATCAAACAATTACTATATACTTTTAAATAATTAAGTATATATGGATCTAGTTCAATGAAAAATTCTCAAAATCATGTAAGAAGATAAAATTTCATTCCCTCGAACAAAAATATTCCTTTAATGCCCAAGGATATATAGACATTTGGAGAATTCAACATTTGATAAACCAAATATATGGATGTGTTAATAGGAGGTAGCTTGTACCTGTAGAACTAATTAGTCGAGTTACTCAAAGTCAAATTTGGCTGACCAAAGGATGGAAGGAATTTTGTGACTATTACTCAATAAGCATCAGGAACTTTTTGATCTTCAGATACAACACTCGTGCTCATTTTGATGTCACTATGTGTGATAAGAGTACAACAAAAAAATAATATCAAGTAGATCAACAGATTGAATTTGATGATATTCCAGTGAACCTCCAAACTTATGTTATGTTATCGAGGAGAAAGAGGAATATATTCCAATTAACTTTCAAACTAATGCTAATGTAATTGAGCAACAAGTTTCTCAAAGTAAGTAAACATCTAAAATGCTTTATTAGCTATTAAGTGAATCCATTTAGTGGTATTACATTACACTTGGATATCTATTTCAAGAAGTAAGTGAATGCTCTGAGGAGCACGAGCAGCAACCCAACATTGGTACCGGTAAAACCAAAAGCTTGTTAGACTTTTAAAACTATTTAACAAATTTTTTTACTGTAGTAAGATCAACACGAGTAAAACTTATAAGTAATTAAGATTCTCAATCTGTCCTAAAAACAAGAAGCAACTCCAATGTTTCAATTAATGCGATAAAACTTTTTATAAATGCATATAGTTTAAAAATGAAATGAAGCTTACTGTTAATACTACGATTATGAACATGTCATGACATCAATATATGTGGCCATAAAACTTTAAAAACTTGTGGTCTTAAATATTCCATAGCATTTCTCTAGCTAGGAACCATATCATAGTAGTTGTTATACTTATCTCTAGTTTGTTGCAGATCAAGAGGTCGGAGAAGCTAATAGTAGAAGTGAAGAAGTTTGTCCAAAGAATAGCAGTCGACACAACTTTGTGAACTTACATGGTGACATCCATATTTTGAAATGGTTATAAAAAAATACACACTACTTCTATAGTAAAGTTCAATAATGAGTACATTTTGTTTTCACATTTTCTAGATTTTTCATTAATTTATGTACTAATTATTTTCCTTAAAATCTAACGATCATGCTTGTTTGATGAATATGTCTATTAGACTATCCTGATTAGATTCGCCCTAAGGAAAAACATAGACACCATGAAGAATATGAGTTTGTTTAATGAAGAAGGAATATAATGGGGAGAGGAAATAGTTGACTTTAGTCAACATCCGGAGATGCTGATGTCGGACTGGAATTTCGTAGTTCCATCACCTCCGAAAGGGTTATTATAGTCTAGTGTGATGCTTGTTTTAGGTTTTTTGGCTTCCATTTGGAGGTGGTGCGAGTAGGCGTTTTAGCTTTAGAGTTTTGCCTAAAGTTTGACTTTGATTAAATTTTTGGGTAAACGCGCTAGGAATTAAATTCTATCAGTTGTTAGCTCTGGAATGCCGAGTCTGGTTGAGTATTTTATCCTTGAGTATCTTGAGTTGAGTATGATATCCTTGAGTGGAGGTTTAGTTGAGTTGAGTAAGTTCGAGGAGAGGTAAGTATGTTTCTTTTCTATTCGTTCAAGCTTATGTTTATGTTTCAAAATTCCCCTTACATGCTCGTACATTCCATGTACTGATGCCATTTGGCCTGCATCTTTTATGATACAAATGTAGGTATTCAGGGTCATCAAAACACGCTCCGTTAATACTATTTGCAGTTCCAGTTAGCTTTGGTGAGCCTCCTTGCTTCCGAAGGGTTCCATTTTTACTTTTAGTTGTTAGGATGCCGTGGGTCTTGTCTCGATAATCCTTCTGTAATAGTAGAGGCTTCATAGGTAGTTTAAAGGTCGAGGAGTCTATCATTATTTCCTTTGTTGTTATAATGTTCTGAGTCCATGAGGCATTTAACTAATACTTGTTAAATTATTTTCAAACGATTATTGGAGTTGAGTTTACATTAAGTTAGTTTAAAGTTAGTTTTGCATCATGAATTTTCATTTTGATTATGTAAGTCTGCCGCTGAGTAATGATCTAGGCCTAGGGTTAGCTTGGGAAACTGCAACTGTTTTGGAGTGTCAGTTACGTCCAGGGTGTAGGCTCGGGGCGTGACATGAATCCTCCTCACACATATTTTTTTAACTTTTCTTATTTCAATGACTAATTTAAATTTATTATTTTGATGGTCAAATTTATTTATGTTTCACTAATTTTCTTGTAAAATCTATTATAGATGACCCAATTTTTTTTTTTCAAATACTAAAACTAAATTACAATATAGCCAAAAAAAAATAGTTTTAAATTATAATATAGCCACAAAAAAGTTAGTTTTAGGTTTTTTTATTTACCTTAAAAAACAAAATAAGAATAAGAAACTCAAATAATGATAATCACAGAAGTGAAAAATTAATTTATGTGTGGAAAATGTTATACTTTGAACTTTGCTAGAAGAATCGTATATATCCCTATGGCCCTATATGATTTTTTAAAAATTTAAAAATAAAAAATATAAATTTAAAATTTTTCACTCAAATAAATGAAGGGCATATGTGAGCTCATTTTATAACAGTAGGGGTATATGGAAGCCGTTTGTATAACAATAAGGGTATATATGAGCCACTTCTACAACGAGGGGCATATCATCTCCAAATGGCAAAGTTGAGGGGTATATTATGCCATTTATTAATGAACAAATTTCAAATTGTAGCTATTTGGATGGTAAGACGGGATGTTGTGCCGTGTTTATCTCATCCAAAAGGTAAATTAAGTCTGAAATATCTAATTACTCTTTGTATTTACATAGATTTTATTTTCTAGCACACTAACAAGAAAATAAGTGAAAACAATAAATTTAGTCATCAAGGTTATAAATTTAAATTCATCGTGTGTCAGAACGATAACATATACTTCTTAATTAAATGAAAAAAATGCAATATATTCTTTTGAACTTTTCGAGAAAGATCAAATATATATATTTTTAATTTTTAGTTTAAATGTGGACCAAGTCCAGATGTTTATTAAAAATATAAATCAACACCAATTGGGTCCAAAAGTGGCCCGATTGAAAACAACTAAACAAAGAAAAATAAAGGAAAGAAGAAAACAAACTAACAATTAAGGAAATATATTCTAATGTCTGAAAAACTTTAGCTTCTCCGGTGTGACGGTCGCTGGAGAATCTTCCGAAAGTGACGACCAGTCCTTCCAAATACCCACCTCCTCTTGATATGAGCTTTGTTCTATATCGAACTAGGTATGGGTTCCAATCACTTCCATATCAATAAATATCACTGTTGTAATAATTCAAGTAACTTTTAAGACTTCTCCTACCTGGATTTTATCAATCTGAGCTAGACCACAAGTTATGCGTAAGGATTTTGGAGACACACGTCAGTCGCATGGATATTTGAAGACAAAATCTATTGAGATAAGATTTTACCTTTATAATTTGATAACTAATCTTTGAGATATGTTTTGATATTCAGTCCTTGATTATTCTCCTCAACAGGTTGATCCCCAAAGACTTAATACCACTGTTTAAATCGACTAATCTCCGACCTTGCATCGCTCAACATTTTCTAGAAGTTTAAGGTAATATTTTACTGTTTAATTTAGTCCTTTCCTAGTTTGCTTTGAACTGATGTCGTGCTTTCTTTTAAGCACCTTCATAATGTTTGGTTTGAACTTTCTGGATTCTCAAATTAGGAGTCTTTTCTTTGTCTTGTTGCAAAATAGCTTAGGCTTGTCGTGGTAGTTCCAGCATATTTTGATACTGTTGTGTCTCTGTACCTGCAAAGTGAGCAAACGATTTAGTTAAAGAATCAATGAGGTTTTTCCCTTCTCTAAGGACATGAACCACATCCACCCCATGACTCATTATAATTGTCTGAATGTGTCTAATATCCAAGACATTTGCAATGGAACCTCCCATACTCTATGTATACCTTTCAAAGCCACTAATGGATCTGTCTCAATTATCAAGAGAAGGAAATCTCCTTGACTGAAGTAATGTAACCCTTCCTTAATTGTCATGACCTCTGCCTCCAAAATTTATGTAGTACTAATTCTTCTAGATTCTACATATTTCAAATCTCCTTGCATATCTATAATACAAAATGCTATACCCCAAGCTCCTGATTCAAATCGATAAGAATCATAAGTATTGCATTAATATACTCCCATGGAAGGATTACTCCACCGACCTTTCCTGAAGATAAAAATATGAAAGATTTTAAATGCGATTTTTAAAAGATGAAAATGGGAGCTTCCAATTCCAAAATATTCCTACACATTATAACTCTGAGTTTTCTTATTCGAACACTAATTTTAGTAGTTTTTGAGTAGAATTTGAATTGGGTTTTTATTTGAAGCTTGATTCAAGCATTGTGAAAACTCGAATTGTGTTACCTAGCTGATGGAGAATATAGTGTGTAATAATTTCTTACTTTTTATTATATGTGGCAAAAAATCATTCTTGAGGGTGTGATCATGTGCTTAAATAGTCAAATTAGCTTATGGGTGTTAGTATTTACATAATTAATCATTGATTTAAAGTAGGTTTGATTGATAGTTGTGTTTTAATTCATGAATTGTAGTGACAAATGCAGTTCTAACTTAGTATTCTAGGCTTGCTTCAGAAAGAGGTTTTAGAATTAAGACAATCAATTGATGATTGTAATGATTGAGTTATTGTTGATTCAGCTGGAGAAAGTGAATCTGAATTCAATCCTACCAATCTAGCTCGTGAGAGTATATTAATTAAGGTTTTGGGCTATTCATATTGTTATGCCTTCTGAGGTTTGAGAGAACTCGCCTAAATCGTGGTAGTTGATCAAGAGATGGCTATTACATCATAATCCTAGCCTACCCATTAAGATTCAACGTGTTTTAGTAAATTATAATCACCTATATGGCGAAATTAGCATTTAATCGATCACATCCTCGAGAATTCTTCTCTACTTGATTGCTCCCCTATTTTCGTGGTAGTTGTCACTCTAATCTCCCCATTTGACACTAGTTGTCAACCCCTGAAATTTACTTTAACTTGTTTCTATGATGTTTACTTCTACAAACGATGAGACCACACCTTTTACTTCCTAATTGAATTTCATTTTGTATAACTCCCTGTGGGATTGACCCAAACTCTTTGTTGGGTTTATACTTGATTGCAGCCGCTTACAATTAGAATTTTATGGAGTGTAGATGACCATAATAAACAATGGCTGCGCTGCCGAGGAATGACATGTCCAAAGAGGTTGAAGAAATTCCAAAGTAAACCACCACCAAGGAACTGAAACTGCCAAAGAAAGGGGTTGCTTCTTCTTCAAAGTCAGTAAAAGCGCTGCCCAAAATCAAGCCATCATTTCCTCAAAGACATAAAAAGCGGGATGAAGATGCAAAGTTCAAGAAATTTCAATCCGTGTTCAAGATGCTATCAACAAATTTTCCTTTAGTGGAAGCATTGTTAGAGATGCCCGGATATGTAAAGTTCATTAAAGAATTGGTCACCGAAAAGATGAGTTTGGATTTTGAAACAGTTGAAGTGTCTCATAGTTGTAGTGCCATCATGACAAGCAATGTGGTTATCAAGAAAGTTGATCTAGGGGCATTTACTATTCCATGCACTATTGGGATGCTCCAAATTTCCAAAGCATTGTGTGATTTAGGAGCGAGTATTAACTTGATGTCATATGTAATTTACAAACAATTTGGATTAGGTGTACCTAAGTCTACAACAATGGGACTTCTCATGGTTGATCGATCCATTAAGCATCCTGTTGGCATGCTTTATGATATTTTGGTAAAAGTTGATAGGTTCATATTTTCATCTGATTTTGTTATCTTGGATTGTGAGATTGATGCCGAAGTACCTATCATTTTAGGTAGACCATTTTTGGCAACAGGAAGAGCTCTTGTGGATGTTGAAATTGCTGAGTTAAAGTTTTAAGAAATAATGAGGAGGTTACATTCAATGTGTGCAAATCGATGAAGCAACCTAGTGACATTCATGTGGTCTCAAAAATTGATGTGATTGAGAAAGCAGTAGGTAATGTGCGTGAAATGATGTGTATAGGTGAACCCCTTGCTTCTGTCCTTTCAAATTATGATGAGGGAGAAATTCAAGGGAATGATAAAGTTGTAAATGCTTTATCGGGATTACGCACTCATTCTAAAAATCCATTCAAGCTAGATATTGATCTAAAAAGTTGAGAAAGTCTACCCACCAAACCATCCACAGAAGAACCTCCAAAGCTTGAGTTGAAAGTGCTGCCATCTCATCTTCGGTATGTATTTTTAGGAGAAAAAATATTTTTACTCATCGTCAGTGCAGCAGTCTTGCTTGAGTGGCATGTTAAATTGATTGTTGAGGTAATAAAACGATAAATTAAGGCCATAGGATCGTCAATTGCTAATATTGTTGGTATTCACCCCGAGATTTGCACTCATAAAATCCAATTGGATAGTGAATGCAAACCAAGTGTTGAGCACCAAAGAAGACAAAACCCACCTATGCAAGAAGTGGTGAAGAAATAAATCATTAAGTGGCTAGATGCAAGCGTGGTATACCCTATTGCAGATAGAAAATGGGTAAGGCTTGTACAATGTATACCAAAGAAATGAGGCGTCACAGTGGTTCCAAATGAGAAAAGGGAACTCGTACCTATGGGGCTAGTCAATGGTTGGAGAGTATGCATGGACTACTGAAAGTTAAATTCATGGACCAAGAAAGATCATTTTACAATTCCATTTGTGGACCAAATGCTTGATAGGATTGCGGGGCATGGATTGTACTATTTTTTGGATGGATATTTCGGATACAACCAAATTTCCGATGCACCAAAAGATTAAGAGAAAATCACTTTAACATGTTCATATGGGACTTTTGTTTTCAAAAGGATGCCTTTTGGGTTGTGCAATGCTCCAGCACCATTATAACGATGTATGCTTTCTATTTTCGTAGATATGGTGAAAGACTCAATGGAGGTATTCATGGATATTTTTTAGTCATTGGTGATTCATTTGAAGCGTGTTTTGAAAACCTTGAGCAGGTATTACAAACGTGTATGGAAATTAACCTAGTTCTAAATTGGGAGAAGTGGCATTTCATGGTGAATGAGGGAATTGTTTTGGGCATAAAATTTCAGGAGAAGGAATGCAAGTGGATCAAGCGAAGGTCAAAGTCATTGCCAAGCTCCCACCTCCTATTTTGGTAAAAGGTGTCAGGAGCTTTCTAGGCCATGTAGGTTGCTATAGGCGATTTATCAAAGATTTTTACAAAATAGCTCACCCTATTTGTAAATTGGTAGAGAAGTACTCTACCTTCCATTTTGATGACGCTTGCCTCAAAGCGTTCTTGTGCTTATAAAAAATGGCATCAGCCCCAATCATTATTTCCCCCGATTGGAGTATCCCATTTGAACTCATGTGTGATGCTAGTGGTGTTGCTTTGGGGGCTGTTGTTGGTCAAAGAAAAGAGAAGTTATTCCATCTGGTTTATTATGCAAGTAAGCTACTAAATGTGGTTCAAAATAATTATACTGTCACGAAGCAAGAACTACTAGCAGTGGTGTATGCATTTGAAAAATTCAAAGCATATTTGTTGGGAACTAAAGTAGTGGTGCACACAAATCATGCGGCCATTAGATATTTGATGGCTAAGGAAGATGCAAAACTAAGACTAATACAATGGGTGTTGTTGTTACAAGAATTTGATTTTTGAGGTAAAGGATCAAAAGGGGTACGAGACCCAAGTGGTGGATCATTTTTCTCAGTTAGAAACCAACCTTGTTGACTCTAATCAGAAGGACATTGTGGCGAATTTCCTGATGAAACAATGATGAGGGTGACCCAAGACAACTCACCTTGGTATGCTGACTTCGCTAACTATGTATTGTGTGGAATAATACCTGAATGTCTAAACTTCTACCAGCAAAATAAGTTCTTGTTTGATGTAAATAGGTACTTATTGTACTATCCATATCTATTTAGAGAATGCATAGATCATATAATTCGAAGATGTATTCTGGAAGAGGACGGCAATGTAATTCTCAATGCTTCCCAATCTTTACCTGTGGATGGTCATCATAGGGGGGTGCACACAACCGCCAAAGTGTTGCAAAGTGACTATTGGTCATCACTATACAAAGATGCTCACAGTTTCGTTAAATAGTGAATACAATGCCAAAAACAAGGAGGAGTATCAAGAAAGCATGAGTTGCCTCTTAACTCCATCCTCGAGGTCGAACTATTTGATGTGTGGGGCAACGACTTCATGGGACTGTTTGTGAGCTCTTTTGGAAACAAGTATATATTGGTAGCGGTTGATTACATCTCCAAGTGGGAAGAGGCCGTAGCTTTGCCTAAAAATGAAGGAAGAAGTGTGGTGCAGTTCTTAGAGTGATACATCTTCACAAGGTTAAGGACCCCACGTCATATTATCAGTGATGGAGGGTCTCATTTTTGCAACCAATTATTTACTGCACTATTGGGCAAATACGAAGTCTAGCATAACGTTGCAATGGCCTATCATGCGTAGATAAGTGGCCAAGTTGAAGTGCCAAATCGGGAAATAAAAGGTATCGTGGCAAAAAATAGTCAACACAAATCGGACCGATGATGAGTCCGAGATTTGGACTCATTTAGGGCTTTGTGTACATAGATTTAGTGTCCTTAAATGCTTAATTTATGTCAATAACTAATGTTATATCCTTGATTTTTAGGTATATGGATTGAGGAACACAAAAAAGTGCACTAACATGCAAAATGGAACGAAACAAGCTGAAGAAATGAAGAAGTGCGAGCCTCAGGATTGCCAAGAGCACTCGGCGTCTTGTCGAGTGGCTCATCAGACTACCTAAAGTTCTAGTGTTCCAAGCCCTAAAGGAAAGAACCAAAGTGGCAATAAAAAAAAGTAGTCGGCGGATCACCGAGTGATTCCGCGAAGCCAAGATAGATTGCCCAAAGTACAGACCTTGAGGATGCTGAGTACCAAGGCAAAAGGGTGATGTAAGAGACCAAAAGGTGGCTCGCCGAGTGGTTCAGTAAGCCCGACTTACTACGCTAATTGACTATTCACATCACATCTTTTGAGACTATAAATATGTTTTTTAACATTTAGTTTAGTATCAAATACTCTTTAGAACAATATATTATTAAGTTTTGAGCATCTGGAGAAATTTTTCTCTAGTTTTTCCTTAGCTTTGAGGGATTAAAGGTATTCACTATTTGAGCATTGTAAGGATGAAATTACTCTTACCCAGTTGATGGATAATCAATTTGGTAATTGTTTTTACGTTTTTATAATGTTTAGCTAAAACCACAATTCTTTGGGTGTGATCATGTGATTATGGGTTGATTTAGTTTATGGGTATTGCTAATTGTTACTTCAAATGCTATTTAAAAGTGAGTTTAATCATTAATTGTGGTTTAATTTATGAAATGTAGTTGCAAATATTGTTCTATGTTTGTATTCTTGGCTTGCTCGAGATAGAGATTTTACAACTAAAATTATTGATTGATGGTTTGTGGGTATTGGGTTGACCTGGGTTTAGCTCGAGAGAGTGAATCCTAAACCTAATCCCACACATTCAACTCTAGAGAATTAATGAATTAAGGTGTGGGCTGTTCTTATTTTGCATGCTTGTTGATGTTTGAGAGAAATCACTTGATTCGGGGTAGATAGTTCGAGAGAAAGTTTACCTGCCCTATAGCATAGCCTACTCACTAATATCTAGCTATTTACTAATAGTTGCAATTACCCATATGTCTATAATTGCCTATAATAGATCATATCCCAAGAACCTATCTCATTATTGCTAATTTGTATTGGTTCTGACTTTTTGTAGTTGTTAATGAAAACTAAAACCCCCCATTTGACATTTGTGTCGCCCCTTAGTTTGAATGATGTCTTTATTCTATAATCTCTATTTCAATGACTGATTTGAATATGTTCATACTTCCCAGTTGAATCTGAAACATGTACCACTCCCTATAGGATTCAACCCCAACTCATTTAGTGGGGTTTAATACTTATTTATGATCGTTGAACCTTAGAATTAGATTAAGTATCTTTGAAATATTAATTGATCAAAATGGCGCCGCTACCAGAGAGTGGTGTTGTTTGAAATTCTTTTGGTGAAGTTGAATTGTGTTCTTGTTAGTCATAGTTGAATCTACTTACTTTTAGTTTTGGGTTTTGGGTTCCTTGTTAAAATAGAGGAAATGAGTGTCAATAGTAGCAACATAACCAAGTGAAGCACCCTCCTTCAAAGATGATGATCCTTAGAGATAATATCCTAGATTTCAAGCACTCGGAGGGTGAGACAATCCATGAGTTGTGGCTGAGATTTAAGACACTATTGCTGAGTGCCCCACTCATAGAATCCCAGATAAGACGCTACTAGACTGTAACTATAGAGGTCTGGTCCTGAGAATAGAGGAGTGGCTGACCAACTTTCTCTGGGTGGTCTAATGCGACAACTTTATGCAATAGTAACCCAAAACCTCGATCGCTTGACCAAGACTAACAAGGAGCAAGAGAGGGACCATGATTTAGCCAAACTGTTGATCTAGCTGGTTCTCTTGGCCAAAAAGATCATGGAATTTGAAGCACTGTACAAAAAGAAAGATAGGTACATTCCCCCTCATAAGTGTAAAAAAACCTAGGATTATGATGATGGACAGATAGAAGAGATACTCTCACGCATTCTCCAAAAAGTCGAAGAACACGATAGAGCATTGAAACAGATTAAAGAGAATGTCTCAATTCTAAATCAGATGATTTCTTCTCATTCCATATCAATTAAGCTACTGGAGACCCGTATGAGCCATATGTCATCTCATCTTAACTCAAGACAATAGGGAGGAGTGCCTAGTGGCACTATGGCAAACTTCAAGAATGAAGATTGAGTGGGTACTTCGTCGTGCCACGACGTTAACTAAGATACTTCTTGGGAGGCAACCTACATTTTTATTGCTTTTTTTTTTTTTTTTGATTTTGAATAATGGGTGTTGATGGTGCAGATTGAAGTGTGGAATGTGTTTGAAAGATGTAGGTTAGCGAGCCAAGATTTTAGTTGGTGATTCACCGAAGAGATCGGCGGGCCTGACTTAGACTACCATTGGACTACTGAAAATATAAGGATGGAGCCTGTAAAACTCGGTGAGGCCATGGATAAGTTGGCGACTCGCCGAACAGGTCAGCAAGCCCGACTTTGTCCACCGTTTGGACCCCCAAAATTAACAGGAGATCTTGTAAAACTCGGTGAGGTAAGTAACTAGTTAGTGTGTTGCCAAGTGGTTCGGCGAAGACTAATATCACTGAAGGGCAGTGTACTGAACGGTTTTGAAAGGCCAAATGTTTATTCTTGCAATTTTATTGCTTTTTCCTCATTGATCTTGTGCTCGGAGTTGGAATTCACTGCTGCCTAGCTTTACAAACTAGTATTTCGACTTAAGGGTTGGTTTTTCGAACCCCAAACTCATAAATAATGGTTGAATTCTAACGCAATTGTTTAAATGTTATTTATATGTGTTGGGCCTGCTCTGAAATTGTAATTGTGTGCTAATTTGCCTTTCGAAGTTTTGTAATTGTGCCTAAATTGTTTAAACAATGATTTCCCTAATTTTGTGCTTTAAAATTGATCATAAATTTGTGGGTTGCATTAAATTGTTGTTGGGTCTAGTCGGGTGAAGTCTGAGTAACCCCAATTGTGCTAAATGACATATTTGTCCCAATTATAGAGCGTTTGACGTCATTCTTAAGGGAAAAAGTCGTCAAATGGCTAATTTTGGCCATATCGGGGGAAGCCTGAGTACCCCGGTGGCATGTGTCATAATGGTCTAAGCTTAATTACATGAGTGTGTTGTTTGATTTTGTTTTTACGGGCTGTGGGCTTGATTTTGGAAAATGGGGTAAACAATTGGCACGTTTGGCAATTTGGCGAGCTAGGTCGAGCTCGCCGAACCACCGGTGGTTTGCCAAAGTCCCCCTTAATAGCCTTTAACTTAATGTTTTGGTTGAGTTTGGTTCTGTAAGTTTCGGCGAAAAGCCTGGCACACCGAATTCACTTGGCAACTCACCGAAAGTCTCATTGTTCGCCCTTTCTGCGCCCCTAACCCCTAAAACACATAGTAACTTTCAGTTGGCTAGTCTGAGCTCACTGAGTGATGTCAGCGATTCGCCGAAGGGCCCTGAACCTCGCCAAGCTACCATTTTTTTGGGAAATTTTTGGGTCAATCCTTTCGACGAGCCTGATCTAGCTCACCAAAGTGATTTGTTGACTCGCCAACTGGTTCGGTGAGTCTTTCTGCAACCCAATTGGTACAATTTTCTCTGAATTATTTTTAATGCTCTTTGGTGTGTATTGAAGATATGGCTAGACCAAAAGTAGCAGGTCGAGACATGTCGCCCGGCAAGAGGGCAAAGAGAATAACTATCAATACGGATGCAATTGCATTTAAAGCAAAGGCCACAAAACTTCCTACCACAGGTGGAAAGGGTAAATGGAAAGGAAAGGCACCTAATCCTGAATCACCGGAGGTCAGCTCAAACAGTGAGCGAGTGTACGCCACTCACTCACCACTTCTGAGAGTGAGGGTGAGCACCAGAACCCTCAGGCTGCCATTTCTGAGCCTGGGGATGATCAACTACTGCTAGCTCGGAGAGATGAAATGCGCTCCAAAAGGTTGAATGATTCATCTAGGATCAGGGTACCCCATGCCACAACTCTTACTCCCATTCTAAATCAGGTTGTGGTCTCAACACCACCTGAACAGAGTCCTTCTCCCCGGTCTATGAATACACTAAAGACTAAGGGATTGAGGACCATCATTTAGGAGAAGAGGTTGTCTACAGATGGAGTGATAGACCGGTACTCAGAGATCTGGAGCACCTTGAAAGCTCACAAGTTCAAGATTTTTACTAAACCCCGAGGCCCTTACATTCCTAGCTGGGTCTGACAGTTTTACACCACCTACAGAGCTCTAGTGCCTCAAGGAAAGAGGAAGGCAGCAACCTTCAAACCATCGACTATGTAGTTGTCAAGGGGAAGCACCTTAAGGAAAATTTTGTGTCTTTCTGGTCAGTAATGGAAGCAATCGTGAAGTGTGATAGTAGTGACATAAATGATGTGATAGAATGCACTGCCAACATTGTTGATCACTATCAATACATGATCAAGACAAAGTCCTTGGAGACTATGAAAGCATGATTGGTTCCTTTTTTATTTGATGGTACTCATAGGTGTGTTGAGGTTGGAGTGCAAATTGAGAAGAAGGACCTCAATGTGGAAGTGAGGTACGGGTTTGGCTTTATCAACAACACCATTATACCATCTCAGAACGAATTTATCCTCCTCCACACAAAGGCAACTTGTCTTGGTTCCATCATTACTGGAAAGCACATAAGTTTAGGCATGATCATTGCACAAGAGATGACCATGAGGGACAAGCAGCCCCAAACCTCCCTCCCTTTTTCGGTGTTGATCACTGAGTTATTTAGATGAGCCCGGGTGCCACGTGATGATAAGAAGGATATGGAAGTGATTCACACCTCCTCTACTAACATCCGGCGTATTGAGGCCCAGTATTTGATGGATGAGGCTAAGAAGAAGAAGCTAGAGTCGATGGATTCCTCTCTAGCTATAGATATTGAGACATTACCTGCAGAGGTAGTATTTCCTACTCTGGCCCCTAGGCCTTTAGGTATATCTAGTGTTGCTCCTTCCATGACTTTGTGCTCTTCTTCTGTTCCCTTGCCCCCTAGGTCTGTTGCTAGTTTTGCTGCTTCCTGACCTCCACTCACCCAAGTTGCAATACTTCAGATGGGGCAGCTAGCCCATTCTACTGATTGGCGTGCCTCCAGGCTAGAGGCTACAGTCCCTCGGATGATTGAGAGAGCCTTCATTGCTGCTATGACACCTCTTAGTATGTCTATTGATGCCTTCGCAGCAAGGATATTGGTTTGTGAGAGGGGCCACGGAGCCACTCATAAGGTGACGACCCTTAAGGCCACTATTGCTGAGTTTATTATGGATGTGGACCAACTGAAGTCCATGGATATGTCGATGATTTTTGGAACTAAGGAGATCCCTGACAAGGCAACAGTGCGGATGTTCTTTCGACTACCACTGAAGATGAGGTTCAAGTTGAGGAGGTGGCTGCTGCTAAGTCTGAGGCAGAGACCGATGAGGAACAACTCGATCACCAAGAGGAGACCACATATAAGGGCCTTACAGATGTTGAGGAGGCTATGATGGATTCATCCATGTAGATTTCATTGGCAGATATATCTATGGCAAGCTCTAGTAGAGCCCGTGTTGCTGATGTTACACCAGGCACTAAGGCCCAGGATCAGAGTGTGACTCCGAGCATTGATGCCTCGACAGATGGAGCGACTGTGTAGACAGGACCTTTGTTTACCTCCCTCTCTGTCATTTTTATTGACTTTTGATTACTTTTGTTGAATTTGAGGACAATTGCATTTTGTTTGTGGTGGGGTGAGGTATTTCCATACTTACCTCTTGTGACTATTTTTTGTATTTATTGGGTTTTTGTGTTTCAAATTGTGTTTTGTTCCCATTTTATGGATATTTGAGCTTATGGCTCCTTGTTATGAATGAAAATGGTTTTTGACCTATCTAAAAATTTTTGCCACTTTTTGTTGTGCGTGAATATGGTTGTTCTTGTGAAAATTTAAGTATCGGTCATGATTTATACCGATGACTTGAATAGTGCTCTTAATCGAACAAAAATGAATGCGTGGCTATGATGAGGCCAAATAAAGTTTCATAGACAATGTGTGAACTTTTTGCATCTCGTTGTGACTAGCCGATTGTTGAATGAGTCTGTTATGATGAACATTGCACACTAGCGAAAGTGTGGAGTCTCATTTGATAGTGGTGTCAATGCCTTGTGTGATGAGCTTACTTTGAACCTTGTGTGATGACACCTATAATTTTCCCTGTTGTTCTTGTTGACTAAGTGATGCAAGCACTTGAAATGATCTTAGACAACAAACTTTGAAGAGTGAAACAATTTGACAATATACCTCTTTTCTGGCCAACTTTGTGAGATGTGTGAACCTTTCTTGAACCTCTTTGAGGCTTGTCCTTTTCTTAGACGAAACTTGAAGAAATGTGACCTCTCTTGTCTACCATTCACCCGTAACTCTCATGAAGTGTGGTTTGTTTGAATAGCAAACTTAGGCCAAAAGCCTAAGTTGGGGGTGTGGGGAAAAAAGAAGGTACATCAAGAAATGTGAAGAATTCCCCTTTGAGCCATGGTCTTGAAAAAGATGGAACCCCTCCATATAAAAAAATAGAAAGAAAAGAAAAAATAAAAAGAAAAAGAATGAAAAAGTTGTGAAATAAAGTTTTGAAAGTTGCAAAAGACCTTTTTGATCTTGAGTGAGCTGAAACGAATGTTGATTGGAAAATAAGGGCAAACCTATGGGTGAAGTCATGCATGTGTTCATCTTTGTGAGTGTGAGAGTCTTGTGTGATACCAGAGATATAAATTGTTGAACAACAGTGTGTGATTATGGAATCATCTTTGTTGTGAGGGCATTTGAGTACCTTTGTTGAGCTTGATCCTGCATTTGAAGCAAGTATTGTGAACTTGAGCATCTTTGATAATGGTAAGTCACAATTTGAATCTTTGAGTGCACCATTGATCCTTGCATGAGTAAGTTGAGTCTTGTTGTATGTATTCATAATTGAGTCTTATGTAGCACCTTTTGAGACATCCTTTTTGAACTGCTGAACTTGAGTTTTACTTAAGGACAAGTAAAAGTTTAAGTTGACGGTGTTGATGAGTCCGAGTTTTGGACTCATTTAGGGCTTTGTTTACATAGATTTAGTGTCCTCAAATGCTTAATTTGTTCCTATAACTGATGGTGAATCCTTGATTTTTAGGTATATGGATTGAGGAACAAAGCAAGGACGCTAACAGGCAAAAAGGAACAAAACAAGCTGAAGAAATGAAGAGGTGTGAGCCTGAGGATTGCCAAGAGCACTTGGCGTGTCGTCGAGTGGCTCATCAGACCGCCTAAAGTTCGAGTGTGTCAAGCCCTAAAGGAAAGAACAAAGTGGCAATGAAAAAGACTAGTTGACGGATCGCCGAGTGATTCTGCGAATCCTTGATAGATCTCCCAAAGTACAGACAATGATCATGCTGAGTACCAAGGCGAAAGAGCGATAGAAGAGACCAAAGGGTGGCTCGCCGAGTGGTTCGACGAGCCCGACTTACTTTACCAATTGACTCTTCGCAGCACAGTTTTGGCGACTATAAATACGTTTTTAAACATTTAGTTTAGTATCAAATACTCTTTAGAACAATCTATTATTATGTTTGGATCATATGGGGACATTTTTTGCTAGTTTTTCCTTAGCTTTGAGGGATTGAAGGTATTCACTTTTGAGAAATTGGAAGTGAGTGTTTGAGATTATTCAAATTGGAGCATTGTAAGGGCGAAATTACTCTTACCCAGTTGATGGATAATCAATTTGGTAAATGTTTTTACCCTTTTATAATGTCTAGCTAAAACCCTAATTATTAGGGTGTGATCATGTGATTATGGGCTGAGTTAGTTTATGGGTATTGCTAATTGCTAGTTTAAATGCTATTTAGAAGTGAGTTTAATCATTGTTGTTTAATTTATGAATTGTAGTTGTAAATACAATTATGTGTTTGTGTTCTTGGCTTGCGAGAGAGAGAGGTTTTGAACTAAAATTATTAATTCATGGTTTGTGGGTATTGGGTTGATCAGGGTTCAGATCGAGAGAGTGAATCCTAAACCCAATCCCACACATTCAGCTCGAGAGAGTGAATGGATTAAGGTGTGGGTTGTTCTTATTTTGCATGCTTGTTGATGTTCGATAGAAATCAGTTGATTCTTGCTAGATTGTTCGAGAAAAAGTTTACCTCCCCTATAGCCTAGCCTACTCACTAATAGCTAGCTATTTACTAATAGTTGCAATTACCCATATGTCTATAATTGCCTATAATCGATCACATCCCAAGAACCCGTCTCATTATTGCTTATTTGTATTGGTTGTGACTTTTTGTAGTTGTTAATCAAAACTAAAACCCCTCCATTTGACATTCCTATTAACGTTTAATTTGAATGATGTCTTTATTCGATAATTTCAATTCCTATGACTGATTTGAACATGTTCATATTTCCCAATTGAATCTGAAAATACGTATCACTCCCCGTGGGATTCGACCCCAACTCTTTTAGTTGGGTTTTATATTGATTTACGATCGTTGATGCTTAGAATTGGATGAAGTGTCTTTGAAACATTAATTAATCAACCGAATGGTCTCAAAACTTGGATGATGCTTTTTGGGCATACCGTACTACTTTTAAGACGCCAATCAGCATGTCTCCACACCAACTCATATTTGGAAAGTCATGTCACCTACCAATCGAGCTTAAGCACAAAGAACCATGGGCATTGAAGGCGTTATCTCTGAATTTGGGGGGATGCTTCAAAAGGGAGAGTTAGTCAACTCTATGTATTAGAGGAGTTCTGGTAGAGGGCATATGAAAGTTCAGCCCTTTATAAGGAGAAAATGAAGAAGTGACATGAAACTAAAATCTTTCAGTGAGAGTTTCGAGTAGGTGGTTTTGGTTTGCTTTATTATTCTCGTTTAAGACTTTTCTTGGGTTTAACTCAAATTGAAGTGGTCTAGCCATTCAAAGTAACTAGAGTGTTCATAAATGTTGCGATTGAAGTTGAGGGTAAAGAAGTTCCAACATTCAAAGTAAATGGACACCATCTGAAGCTCTATTTTGAAGAGCGTTAGGAAATATCGGTTATTGAAGTGTTGTGTTTGGAAGATGTGTGAGAGCATTTCCACGTCGTGCCACAATGTTAAATAAGGCGCTTCTTGGGAGGCAACCCATATTTTAGTTATTTTTAATAACGCTTGCTGAATGTGCAGGAATTAATGAATGGGCGATGAATGGGACTCTTTCGGCGGTCCACCGACTGGTTCGACGAACCCATTTTAGTCTGCCTTTTTGGTCCAACAGAAGAAGCCAACGTTCTAGAAATTTTTGTTAGCTAACAGACTGTTCAGCGGTTCACTGAATGGTTTGGCGAGCCCATTTTCATCTGCCCTTTGATCCGAACTAGAGGGCCATCATTCTGGATATTTCGGCGAGTTGGCTTCCTATTGGCGTATCATCACACAGTTGGCGGCGTCAAGAAGTTCTCAACCAATGAGACATGCAGTGAAGAGTATCTCTTGCCATACTTTTTCCATCTTATTGTTATACTGTGCATTTGAAGACAATTGCTAGTTTAGTTTTGCGGGGTGAGTTATATGCATACCTACCTCTTTTGGGCTGTTTTTTCGGATAATGTTTGATTTTGTTGGTGACTATTGGGTTTGATACATTGTTTTAATGTGAATGTGCCGGTGTTGACCCAAATTAAAAAAAAAAAACTTTCACCTCTTGATGTTTGTAAATTTGGTTGTTCTCTTGCAAATTTGAGTGTCTGTGGTGGTCAATACTGATGACTTAAATAGTGATCTTGATTCAACGATATGTGTGTGCTATTCAATTCGAGTTGTATAAATCATATGCTAACTCTTAGCATCTCATTGTGACTTGCCAGTTATTGAAAAAAATCTTGTGATGATTGTTGAACATTAGCTAAAATTGTAGTGTCTTGTTTGATGATTGTGTTGAATGTCGTGTGTGGTGAGGTTGCCTTGAAATGTGTGCTTGATAATACATAAAACTTGCCCCGTTTGTTCAATCGACCAATGTAGGCGAATAATAGAGATGATCTTAGGAACAATTTATGGAGAGTGAACTGAAATTGCCGTTAAACCACCTTGTGACCACCTTGGAGAGTGTGAACCTTGTTTAGCACCTTTTGAGCCTATCCATTTCTTTGGATGAAACTTGAACACATTTGACCTCCTTCTTCCACACCTAAAATTGTCACGCCCCGAGCCTACACCCTAGGTGGGACTGGCACTCGAGAACTATTGCTGGCCCCATGCGAACGCTTGGCTTGGCTTACTTACTCAGGAGAAGACATTTACTCAACAAATATAAGTCTATGTGATAAACTATAATTTTATGAAGGAACATTCACTAGCCAATAAGGCAAACTCAAGTCTCAAAACATAAGCAAATAACAAGGTAAAGACAAATGAACTAATGGACTATCTATCTATGAAGCCTCTAATAATTGAGATGGATGTCGGGACAAGACTCACAACATCCTAATGAACTAAAATACTGAAAAAAATAAAAGGGATCCTCCGGAAGCAAGGAGGATCAGCGACAACTCTGGAGCTAAACTAGAATCAACGATGCGCTGGATGGTAATAACGGTTACCTGTATCTGCATCATAAAAAGATGCAGGCCAAATGGCATTAGTACATTGAGTGTACGAGTATGCGAGGGGAGTTCTAATAAAATACATAAGCTTGAAAGGAACTGAAAGAACAAACCTGGTCTCAACTGAAGTGAAGTGAACTAAATTCATTTCAATATAAAGGAATAATGTAAATAAAATATAAAGAAAAGCTTTTCAAAAATGAATAGCAACTCTGTGTATTGAAAAATACAATATTGACTATTTTTGTATGCAAAGATATAATATGAACTCTGTTTATAATGAAAATACAAATAATCTGTGTATATAGGAATACAAAATATTTATGTGGGAGTTTCTCTAATCGACAACCATCACTTAAGAGCTATTATGATGATACTGCGTGTTGCCTCACACTGCCAGGGCCGTCCTATACCTTGCCGAGGGTATATAACCTGACTACTAAGTGCATCCACTAGTCTATGCTAAAAAGCACTAAGGAATCATCTAAAAAATATGACCCTTCTGTACTCATGGTGGCTACATGGTTTATGGAGGTTGGGAGTTGTCTGAACTCTCCCCCATATTGGTGTTCAATACTACTCCCAAAATATGATACTAGCTCTTATGTTTAAAACCATACTTCTTTCTGTGGTTTGAGATTATTGCTCAAAACTTAGCTCAAAGGCTCCTCTTGGAAATCAAAGTTTCCTCTCTTACTTAATTGTGAAAGCATTTACTCTTTAACTGAAAACTAGCCCAAAGGCTCTTTTGGAAATCAAGGTTTCCTTTCTTCTTTAAATGTAAAAACAATTTACTTTTTGGGAATACATATTCCCGGTATACTCTTTTGAAGAAATGAACTTCAAACTTTACTCTTTATTCAACTCAAAACTCAAGTCTTAAAATAAAGTTAAAACATTTGTAAAAGACTTTTGGAAGACTTTATGAACTTCTCTTGACTTGGCTCTTAACTTCTCTTGACTTGACTCTTAATTTTCCTTACATTGAATTATGGATTCAAGGATTGTGATTTGTGATAGGAAAGATCTCATGATCTTTAGGAGTGTTTTTAGATATTTAAACATGAGAAAAGATCAAGAAATCACTGCCTGGAAGCAAGTGCGCGACGCGGAGATGCATTTATATATTTGGTTGCAAAATAAATTTTGAGGTAGAATGATCCGTGACCACTCCGCGACGCGGAGAACATTTTTCAAATCCTGAGGAACAGGTCCGCGTCAGGTACCCAGATTTTTCCAACTTGTTCCTTCTTCATTTTCTAACACAGTATATGTACACAAGAACATAACTCAAAACAACTCTATAAATCGATGCAATAATCTCAAGAACTCTTAAATCTCTGCCCAATTCAAGAACAAAAGAAAATTCAAGAACACGTAACAAGAACATCAAACTTTCAACCTTTTTAGGACGAATTCATACTGGATTAAACATGTCTGGTGCGTGGGTGAACGAAGCCAACAATATGTGAACTCACATACCTCGTAGTGGATCCTTGGCGAAATCCACAACCAAACTCGCAAGAACTTGACGAACCTAGAACTTTTCTTCTCTTTTATCCTCTTTTCTCTTCTCTCACAGCCCTAGCGTAATTCTCAATTGCGTAAAATGAACTTACTCAATTTAGACCCCAAATAATTTTGTAAAAATGGATTTAATCCCTTTAAATCCGATTTTGACTTTCCTTATCTAGACAGCCCGACTTCAAATGGGCATATCTCCATCATACGAAGTCAAAATCATGTAAACCTTGCAGCGTTAGAAAGATAATTCAAAGATATTTCCTAAGATATCTTTTATCACACCTAAATCATACTGATCTAGGAGTTATGGTCATTTGAAGTTTACCCAAAACTCATACTTAACTTAATTTTGTCAAATTTTCATTCTTTCCAAAAATGACTCTTTCTAATTCTGTGTACTAAATTGTGCACCTCTGTCTGATATATTGGAGACCAGAACTCCATGAAGTCTTACTGCCTCTTGAATGTATAACTTTGAATAGTACTCTACAGAATGGGTAATCTTTACTGGCAAAAAGTGGGCTGATTTTGTCATTCTATAAACAATCACCCAAATAGAATCATGTTGCCTGTGAGACCGTGGCAACCCAGTAATGAAGTCCACATTGATCATCTCCCACTTCCATTCCAGAAGTTCTATATTCTGAGTCATACCACCGGGCCTTTGGTGCTCTACTTTAACTTGTTGACAATTGGAACACTTAGCAACAAACTATTCAATGACCTTCTTCATACAACTCCACCAATAAACTTTTCTCAAATCATGATACATGTTTGTGGAACCCAGATGGATAGAATATCTGGAGCTATGAGCTTCCTCCTTGATCCTGTCTTGGAGTTCATCCACCCTTGGTACACATAATCTACCTTGATACTTCAGTACACCATAGCCCCCTTGTTCAAAAGACAATACTTTTTGCTTATGAATATTTGACTTCAATTCAATCAAAATAGGTTCTTGGTCTTGCTTCTCTTTCACTTCTGACACTAATGATGATTCAACCGCATTTATCACCACTACTCCTCCTTCTATGGAATCCCTTATTCAAACTCCTAATTGTGCAAGTCTATGCACATCTCTTGCTAGCTCTTTCTTATCTTCTTCAATATGGGCGGTACTACCCATAGACAACCTGTTCAAGGTATCAGCAACAACATTAGCCTTACCTGGGTGATAAAGAATATTTATGTCATAATGTTTGAGTAATTCCAACCACCTCCTCTGTCTGAGATTAAGCTCTGTCTGACTAAACACATACTGAAGACTCTTGTGATTGGTGAACACATCCATATGAACACCATAAAGATAATGTCACCATATTTTCAAAGCAAATACTGCGGCAGCTAACTCTATATCATGGGTTGGGTAGTTCCTCTCATGAACTTTCAATTGTCTGGATGCATAAGTTATAACTTTGCCATTCTACATTAACACACAACCCAAACCAACTCTGGACGCATTACAATATACAACAAAGCCTTGTGTACCGTCTCGTAAGGTCAATACTGGGGTAGTAGTAAACCTCTTTTTAAATTCTGGAAAGCTTTTCTCACAAGCTTCAGACCAATGAAACTTCACTATTTTCTAAGTCAACTTGGTCAAAGGGGAAGAAATATATGAGAACTTGTCTACGAACCTTCTATAATAGCCAGCCAAACCCAAGAAACTCCTAATATCAGTTAGAGATGTGGGTCTAGTCCAATTCTGCACTGCTTCTATTTTCTGAGTATCAACTTTAATTCCCTCTCCAAAAATAATGTGGCCTAAGAATGCCACAGACTCAAGTCAAAACTCACACTTAGAGAACTTGGCATACAACTCTCTATCCTTTAGAGTTTGAAGAACTATTCTAAGATGGATAGCATGATACTCCTTATTCCTCTAATAGCTTAGTATGTCATCAATTATTACGATAACAAACATATCTAAATAAGGATTGAATACTCTATTCATAAGGTCTATGAATGCTGCGGGAGCATTAGTTAAACCTAACGACATGAGTAGAAACTCATAATGACCATAACGGGTCCTGAAAGTTGTCTTTGGAATATCACATTCGCTTACTCTTAAGTGATGGTAACCAGATCTGAGGTCTATCTTACATAAACAAGCGGCACCCTGAACTTGATTGAAGAGATCATCAATTCTTGGAAGAGGATACTTATTCTTAATGGAAACGTTGTTCAACTACGGTAATATATACACATCCTAAGGGAACCATCTTTCTTCCTCACAAACAAGACCAGAGCGCCCCAAGGTGAGACACTTGGTTAAACAAAAACTTTCTCTAGGAGATCTTTCAACTTCTCTTTAACCTTTTTAAACTCTGTTGGTGCCATCCTATATGGCATAATAGATATAGGACGAGTATCATGAATAATATATCTACCGAAGTCTATTTCTCTCTCAAGAGGGGCTCTGCGAAGATCATCTGGAAAGACTTCTGGAAACTCTTTTACTACTAGAACTAACTGAATTAGAGGTATCTCAACACTAGAGTCACTAACTCGGACTAAGTGACAGACACACCCCTTGGAAACTAACTTTTTTGCCTTAAGATATGAAATAAATAACCCTTAGGCACTGCTGAACTATTTTTCCACTCTATAACTGGCTCATTTGGAAACTGGAACTTGACAACTCGAGTTCTACAATCAATTGAGGAATAACAGGGATGAAGCCAGTCCATACCAAGAATAACATCAAAATCTACCATGTCTAACTCAGCTAAATCAACCATGGTGCTCTTGTGAT
This sequence comes from Solanum pinnatisectum, assembly GCA_035578085.1. Lineage (NCBI taxonomy): Eukaryota > Viridiplantae > Streptophyta > Magnoliopsida > Solanales > Solanaceae > Solanum > Solanum pinnatisectum. Next base: position 17,264,277 of record CM069079.1, read on the forward strand.
TGACAGAAACAGTACAATCACAATAGACTCTCTCTCTCTGCTAGAATAGACTCACCAACAGGTGTAGAAACACTGAAGGCTCACTAAGTTTCTGAGGAAGAATATCAAAATTCATCGCAATATACAGAGTTACAAAGGATAAACTCGCTCCTGGATCTAGCAAAGGATAAACATCAAAGTTAAAGATTTGGATCATACCAGTGAAAACATTTAGAGAATCCTCTTGCTTTCAGTGACTAGTGATAGCATAAAGATGGCTTCCTCCTCCGCCTGCCCCTAAAGTAGCTCCTCTAGATGCAGCTCTGTCTGGTGGAGCAACTGAAGAAGATTGGGCTTTATTGCCCCCATTACCATTACCTTGCTTATTCTTTGGACACTCTCGTATAAAATGACCATTCTGGCCACACATGAAGCAACCAGTGGAGCCGTCACAATATATCCCTGAGTGGTTCCTACCACACTTAGCACATGCAGGAGGCTTACTACCCCCTTGTGCCATACTACCCTGAGAATAGGCAAGTTTATCTCTAAAATTCTGACTATTGTGTTTACTTTTGTTCTTTGGTGCAGGAGAACTAGCTGATGATTGAGCATGTCCCTTCTGTTTCTGTTGGAAGGAAGACAGGTTCGCATTACTCTTTTGCTGCCTGGACTAATTCCCTGATGTCATAGCCCTCTTATTCTTAAACTCATCTCTATCCCTTAGCTTGTCCTCCTCAAATTGTTGCACATGCATTATAAGTCTTGCTATATCCATATCCCCTATCAACATAGTTTCCTTGCCTTCCTTGCTTGATAGATGGGACACCCCAAGAACGAATAAATTCATCCTGATCCTCATGTCAACAACCATCTTCTGAGCATAGCAGGAGAGTTGTGTGAACTTCAGACTGTACTCATGAAAGCTCAAAGAATCTTGTTTAAGAGTGAGGAACTCTCGTACCTTTGCTTCTCTCAATTCTCGGGGAAAGAAAACCCCCAAGAAGGCCTTCACAAACAAAGCCCAGCTCAAAATCAACTACGCGCAAGACCAAGTTAGAAAGAAACTATATAGAGATGAACTCTATCACACGAAATGAGTATGAAAGAAGTGAGATAATTCCTAAGTGTTGCAGCCTCATAATTATATATATGGCATTCTTCAAACTGATAACTATGACTCTACAGACATGACTTCAAAGACTTCCTAGGACTTTTGAATTTTGTGCTCTGATACTAAGTTTGTCACACCCCAAGCCTACACCCTAGGGCAGGACTGGCACTCGAGAACCATTAATGGCCCCAAGTGAACTCTTGCCTGACTTACTTACTCAACAGAAGACTTTTACTCAACAAAGATAAGTTTATGTAATAAACTAGAATGTTATAAAGGAACATTCACTGGCCAATAAGGCAAACTCAAGTCTCAAAACATAAGCCAATAACAAGGTAATGACAAATGAACTAACTGACTATCTATCTATGAAGCCTCTAACAACTAGGATGGATGTCGAGACAAGACCTACGACATCCTAGTGAACTAAAATACTGAAAACCAATAAAAGGGATCCTCTGAAAGCAAAGAAGCTCACCAACAACTCTGGAGCTCAACTAGAATCAACGATGTGTTGGATGTTGATCCTAGTTACCTGTATCTGCATCATAAATAGATGCAGGCCAAATGACATTAGTGCATTGAATGTACAAGTATGCGAGGGGAATTCTAAAACAAGACATAAGCTTAAAAGGAACTGAAAGAACAAACCTGGTCTCAACTGAATTGAACTGAACTAAACTTATTTCAATATAAAGTAGTAATGTAAATGCAATATAAAGAAAAACTTTTAAAACATGAATAGCAACTCTGTGTATTGAAAAATACAATAGTGACTCTGTTTGTATGCAAGGATACAATATGAACACTATTTCTATATGAAAATACAAATAATCTGTGTATATATGAATACAAAATACTTTTATGGGAGTTTCTCTAACAGGCAGCCATCACTTAAGAGCTATTATGATGATACTGCGTTTTGCCTCATGCTGTCAGGGTCGTCCTATACCTTACCGAGGGTATAGAACCTTACTACTAAGTGGATCCACTAGTCTACGCTAAAAAGCACGAAGACTCCTCTTGTTAAATAAAGTTTCCTCTCTTGCTTAGTTGTGAAAGCATTTACTCTTTAACTGAAAACTAGCTCAAAGGCTCTTTTTTGGAAATCTAGGTTTCCTTTATTCTTTAACTCTGAAAACATTTTACGCTTTGGGAATACATAGTCCCGATATACTCTTTTAAAGAAATGAACTTCAAACTTTACTCTTTAATCAACTCAAAACTCAAGTCTTAAAACAAAGTTAAAACATTTGTAAAAGACTTTTGGAAGAATCTATGAACTTCTCTTGACTTGGCTCTTAACTTCTCTTGACTTAACTCTTAACTTCTCTTGACTTGACTCTTAACTTTCCTTGAATTAAATTATGGATTCAAGAATTGTGATTTGTGATAGGAAAGATCTCATGATGTTTAGGAGTGTTTTTAGATTGTTAAACATGAGAAAAAAATTAAGAAATAACTGTCTGGAAGCCATTTCGTGAAGCGGAGATGCATTTAAATATTTGGTTGCGAAAAATTTTTTGTGGCAGAACGGTCTGTGACCACTCTGCGTCAGAGAGAATATTTTTCAAATCCTGAGGAACACGTCCACGACACGAACCTGGTACTCAGATTTGCCCGACTTGTTCCTTCTTCATTTTCTAATTAACCCAACATATGTACAGAAGAACCTAACTCAAAACAACTCTATAAATCAACGCAGTAATCTCAAGAACTCCTAAATCTCAGCCCAATTCAAGAACAAAAGAAAATTCGAAAACACATATCAATAACATCAAACTTTAAACCTTTTAAGGACAAATTCATACCAAATTAAACATGTTTGGCACTTGCGTGAACGAACCCAATGCTATGTGTACTCACATACCTCGTAGGATTGGATCCTTAGCGAAATCCACAACCAAACTCGCAAGAACTTGACGAACCTTGAACTTTTCTTCTCCTGTCTTCTCTTTTCTCTTCTATCAAAGCCCTAGCGTAATTCTCAATTGCGTAAACTGAACTAACTCAGTTTAGACCCCAAATAATTTACTAAAAATGGATTTAATTTAATTGGGTAATGAAAAGACCAAAATACCCCTTTAAAATCCGATTTTGACTTTCCTTATCTAGACAGCCCGACTTTAAATAGATATATATCCCTCATACAAACTTGAAATCATGTAAACTTTGCTTTGTTGGAAAGATAAATCAATTATATTTCCTACGGTATCTTGTAGCACACCTAACTCATCTTGAGCTAGGAGTTATGGTAATTTGAAGTTTACCCAAAACTTATACTTAACTTAATTTTGTCAAATTTCAAGATTTTCATTCTTTCCAAAAATGACTCTTTCTAATTCTAGCTCTTTCTAGTTGCGGGATGTTATAAAAATATTCATGGAGAATTGGTTATTTTGAATAGCCAACTTAGGCCAAAGTTGGGGGTGTAGTGAAAACGGAGGAAAGTCACGAAATTTTAGATGTTTGCCCTTGAAGGATCATGTTGAAAAAGATGGAACCCATCCATGATAAAAAAAAAAAAAAAAAAGAGCAAAGTGAAAGAAGAAAAATATCAAAAAAGATAAGAACTTTTGAAATAAAGTTTGTACAATGGACAAAAAAATGGGGTATCCAATGAGTCATGCTTAAAAGAACATAGGGTAGATTGTGAAAATAAATAAAAAAAAATAGTGACAGAGAAGGAGAAAAAGTGAAATGCAGGCCATACTTCATGAAGGTAGAAGTCACTAAGCCAAAATGATCTTACCTTTACCCTCAGCCCCATTACAAGCCTTGAAAGTGCTTTGTGATCTTGATTGAACTTATGATCATGTTGATTAGAAAATACGGGCAGGCCTATGGAAGAAAATCATGCATGTGTTTATCTTTGAGAGAGTGAGAGTTGCTTTTGATTCTGAAATTTTGATAAGCTTTCAGTGAGCATGAAATCATTTTTTATGTGAGGGCATTCAAATACTCTTGTTGAACTTGAATTTGCATTTGAAGATAACTTTGTGAACTTGAACTCTATTTGATCATGGCTAGTCACAGTTTGAAACTTGTAGTACACAATTGAACATCCCATAGATAGATTGAACCTCATGTGTATTCATCTTGAGTCTTGATTAGCTCTATTTGTAGACAACTTGGTTGAACTGATTGATCTTGTGTTTTACTTGAGGACGAGTAAAAGATTAAGTTGGGGGTGCTAACGAGTCGGGGATTTTGACTCATTTAGGGCTTAATATTCATAGTTTTAGTGTCCTCAATGCCTACTTTATGCTCTAAACTGATGTTAAAATACTAATTTGCAGCAATGAAGGCAAGAGAGCAAGGCAAGGACATTACTAGGAAAAAGGGAGCAGAAATGCTGAAAAAGTTGAAGAAACGCAAGGCTGATGATCGCCAAGAGCACTCGATGAACCTATGAGTGGTTCTTCAGCTCATCGAAGGTACCAAAATGTCATCACAGGTAAAAGCCAACTTGGCGATGGGAAGGACAAATAGGTGTTTCCCTGACTGGATCGACGATAGAGACTTATGATGAGGCCACGATTTGGACTCTTTTAGGGCTTTATTTTGATAAATTTAGTGTCCTCGAATGCATATTTTTTCTCAATAATTGATGTAAATCCTTGAGTTTCAGGTATTTGGATTTATAGACAAAGCATGGACACTATTGGGCAAAAAGGAACAAGGCATCTGAAAGAATGAAGAAAAGACAGCCTAAAGATTACCTAAACAATTAGGCGAGTCGCTGAATGGCCATGGTCTCACCTAATGTTCCAGTGTTCAAAGTTCTGAAGGATAAAATCGAGTCAGCGAGTAGTCGAACAGTTCCGCGATACAGTGCAATATCGCTTAAAGTTATAGAACTTCAATTTGCTGATGGCCAATGCAGAAAGGGGATGAACTGGACCAAAGGGCGGATCGCGGAGTGGATCGGCGTTCCTGACTAACTACGCCGAGTAGACCTTTGCAGTACACTTTTTGACAATTATAAATACTTGTTTGAATTTCTAGTTTAGTAGGCAACCAATTTATGAAATTTTAGAATTACTCAGTTTTAGAGATTAGTTCCTGGAGACAATTTTCCTTAGCCTTGGAGATTTTGAAGATTCCCATTTCAAAGAAATTGGAAGTGGGTATTGAAGATTCTTCATCTTAGACGTGTGTAAAGACTATATCAATTGTACCCACTTTGATGGAAACACTTTTCATTATCGATTTCTATCTCTTTACTATGTCTAGCTAAAACCCCAATTCTTGGGGTGTGATTATGTGAATATGGGTTGAATTTACTGTTGGGTATTGCTAATTGGCTGTTTGAAGGTGATTTCATTCAGTGGTTGAGTTTGAATTTAATGGGGTTGTAGTTTCAAATAAAATTTTAAGTTCGTGATTTTGGCATGCTTGAGAAAGAGGTTTTAAAACCAAAACTACTAAATCGATGGTCTATGGTTATTGGGTTCTCGTGGGTTCAGCTCCAGAGAGTGAATCCTAAACCTTCTCCCACACATTCAGCTCGAGAGAGTGAATGGACTAAGGTGACGGTTATGCTTCATTGCCGCTTATGTTCGAGAGAAACCGATTTGATTCGGGATAAATTGTTTGAGAGAAAGTTTATCCCCACTATAGTCTAGCTTAGTTACCAATTTACATCGATTTACTATGAATAGCAATTACCCGATTGTTTACCTTAGCGCATAATCCTATCACATCCCAAGAATCCGGTCTCCATATTTGTATTTTCATTTTTAGTTGTCGTTTTAGGTGCTAGTGGACTACAAAACCCCCCTTTAATACTTGACACTTGTGTCACCCTTTAATTTATCATGTTTTTCTTCGTAAATGTCTATAGCTATAATTGACATAAACCCATTTATGCTTTCCTACTGATTCTCAATTACGAACTGCTCCCTTGGGACTCGACCCCAACTCACTAGTTGGGTTATATTACTACTCACGATCGTTGGCACTTAACCTGGAAGTAGTGTCTTGATACTTGAAATCATTGGCGCCGCTGTTGGGGAGTGGTGTTACTTGAGAATTTTTAGTTAAATTGAATTTTATTCTTGTTAGTTATAGTTCTACTTACTTAATTTTGGTTTTGTTCTGCTTGTTTGTGTAAGAAAGTAGGAAGTGTGAGTGTGAATGGCAGCCAAGTAGGCCATCAAGATGACATCGGAAACCTCAACAATGTCAACGAGCCTCATGCTAATGATCCCCATCTTATGGGAGGTATTGATGCCATTCGCTTGCCCCTGGCCGAAGGGAATGTGGTGTTCCACATCACGAGTACTTTGTTGCAACTCTTGCAACTAAATGGGCTTTTCAGTGGTTTGGCTCATGAGGATCCCCATGATCACATTAGAAACTTTGTGGATGTATGCGGACCATTCTCCTTCATGAAACTTGGCTACGATTCAAAAAGTTGGTGCTTCAATACCCAACCCATGGCTTGCCTGATAACGTGTTGCTGCAATATTTTTACCGGAGTCTTGACTCAGTAAATAAGGGTGTTGTTGACCAACTTTCTTTGGGAGGTTTGATGCAGCAACCTTATGTTATAGCGACTCAGCTCTTGGATGGCATGACTACCATACATAGAGCGTGGTATACCCGTGAAGACGATGTCTCCCCTCTCACGCTCTAGTTGACTAAAGAACAGATGGAGAAGGACCAAGAGAGGGACATGAACATGGCCAAGATCATGACAGAACTTGACATTTTATCTAGAAATATCATGGGAGCTGGTGCTCGAAGTGTCAATGTCGTGGGTGTCAAGTATGCTAATCCGGATGAGTCAAAGTTTAAGGCCTTGTATAATGAAGAGGTAAATTTCCTTGCCCACCAAGACGGTGGTTACCATTCCAACTACCCAAGGCAAGGTGGTAACCAAGGTTAGAGTAGGGATGAAGGTTAGAAAGATCGAGATCGTGAATGAAGGGACCGTAATCCAAATTAGAATGATGGGGAGAAGGATATGTATGTGCCTCCCCATGAGCGCAAAAGCCAAAGGATTCGAAAGGTGATCGATCTAAGGATATGCTTTCTCATATCCTCAATAAAGTTGAGGGGTCGGACAAGATCTTGAAAGAGATGAAAGAAGACGTGTCGACCTTTAGCCCGACCGTTACCTCCCATTCAGTATCGATCAAGTTGTTGGAGACCCAAATGGGTCATATCTCGTCTCATTTGAACCCGAGACAGTAAGAGGGTTTGCCTAGTGATACTATGGCTAACCCCAAGAATGAGGTTTAAGTGTGGACTTGCGTCGTACTGCGACGTTAACTAAGGTGCTGCTTGGGAGGTAACCCAAGACCCATTATTATTTTTGTTTTTTTTTTGATGAATAATGGTGTGTTGAATGTGCAGGACAAAGGGTGGAAAGTTTTGAAAAATGAAGAGTGGTGAGCTAAAGGTCCAGTCGGGTATCACCGAAGAGGTTGGCGACCCCGACCCAGACCGTCGCTGGACTCAAGAAATCTTACATTCGAGTCTATAAAACTCGACGAGCCCAGGAAATTATTTGCGAATCGCCAACCAGGTCGGCAATCACGATCTATACTACCGTTTGGACCCCTAAATCAACTGAGGGCCCTGTAAAACTTGGCGAGGTAAGTAACCATTTGGCATTTTGCCGAGTGGGGTCGGCGAGCATGACTAAAGTCACCGAATAGGCAATAACTGGACTATTTTTATAAGGTCCAAGGTTTAAATTTTCAAACTCTTCACTTTCCCTCACTTTAAATCTTCACAAACTCACACCTGCACGTTAGTTTATATATTGTCACATTTTGAGAAGTATTTTAGCTGTTGATTGGTGCTCGGAGTTGGATTACATTGCCGCCTAGCATAAAAGGTTGGTTTTTCGAACCTCGAGTTCATTGTTATTGAAATTGTACTCATTTGCAACATTATTATCTTGATTGTCATTTCTTGGGCCTCTCTGATAGGATTAAAATGTTTGAATGCCTATTTTAATTTGAAAATCCTGCCCATATTGTTTTGAATGTTGAAATCCCATAATTTAGTGCATTGAAATATATTAAATTTTGTGGGGTTGTGCTTGTATGTTATGGGTCTTGTTTGAATTTGAGTTGTACATGTTTTGATTTTTTTTTCGGGGGTTGCAGGGTTGAAATTGAGAAATGGATTGAAAATAGGCATGTTGGGTCGTTTGGCGAGCTGGATTGAGCTCGCCGAACCACTCGGTGGTTCGCCTAATTTCCCCATCTTGCCTTTAGTTTCATGTTTTATTTGATGTTGGTTTTGTAACTTTCGGTAAGAAGTCTGAGTTCACCGATTGCACTCGGTGACTCGCCGAAAGTCTTCTTGATCACCTGTTGTCTACATCCTTGAGACCTTTTTGCACTGTAACTTTCTATGGGCAAGCGCTTGCTCACCAAAATCTGTTGGCGATTCGCTGAAAGGCCCTTCCCATTGCCGAATTGCCATAGCTTTAAAACCAATCCTTTAGACAAGCCCGATTTAGCTTGCCAAAGCAATTGGGCAACTCACCAACCGATTCAGCGAGTCTGTCTGCAACCGATTTTCTATTCTTTTGTTTGAATATTTTCTATCTTTATCTTGATGCTTCGCAGACATGGCTAGACCGAAAGTTGCTAGGAGAAACATGCCACCCCGAAAGATAAGAGCACAAAATTTCAAAATAAATGAAAGGAGATCAAATACTCCCAAGAAGGGCAAACAAGATCCTCGACCTAGAGACAAAGGCAAGGGCAAGAGACCCATTTTTTGCAGGGAGTCTACTCCCCGAGGCCCTTTTATTCCTTCATGGGCCTGGGGATTCTATGCAGCTGTGTGGAACTTTTTGGCGGATACACCTGTGGCAACTCCTAGTGGGTCTGGTACTACTGTTCCCTCTGAGGTGACTTCGAGCACTGATGCCCAAGTCCAGACGGATGCACCAGGCACTAATGCTTAGACAGATGAAGTGACTGCGTAGAGAGGATCCCTTCTATACCTCTGTCTTTGTCTTCATTTCTTTTGACTTTTGGATAATTTTATTTGCATTTGAGGATGCTTGTATTTGTGGTAGGGTGAGGCCCACCTTTTGTGTGACATTCGTAATTCTTGTTTTGTTTACATATTTGGGCTTTGAGCTAAATTTGTATTATACATTGCTCTTTGTGGATGTTTGAGCTTGTGGCTCCTTGTTTGTAATTGTACATGATTTTTGACCCTTTCAAAAAAAAATTCCACCTCTTGTTTATGTTGAATGTGGTTGTTCTTGTGCAAATTTGAGTTTCGGTTTTGATCAATATCGATGACTTGAATAGTGCTCATATTCAAACAAAAATGAATGTGCGGCTACGATGAGGCCAAATGAAGTTGCATAGACAATATGTGAACTCTTTGAATCTCGTTGTGACTAGCCAAGTCTCGAATTGAGTCTCTTATGATGAACATTGCACACTAGTAAAAGTGTGGATTCTTGTTTGTCTTTGGTGTCAATACCTTATGTGATGAGCTTAGCGTGAACCATGTGTGATGGTACCTAGAATTTGCCTCATTGGTCCGGCTGACTAAGTGATGTGAACTCTTGATATGATCTTAGGCAACTTTAAAGAGTGTGAAACAATTTGACAGTATACCTCTTTTTGCGGCCTACCTGGTGAGTGTGTGAACCCCTTTTTAGCACCCTTTGGACCTTGACCTTTTCTTGGAAGAAACTTGATAACATTGTGACCTTTGATTGATCCATTACCGATAATCCTCATGATTTGTTGTTTGTTTAAATAGCCAACTTTGGCCAAAAGCCTAAGTTAGGGGTGTGGTGAAAAGAGAAGGTAAATCAAGACGTGCAAGAAAGTCCCCTTTTACCCATGTTTTGAGAAAAATGGAACCCCTCAATACCAAAAAAAAAAAAAAAAACAGAAGAAAAGAATGAAAAAGAAAAAGAATGAAAAGTTTGTGGAATAAAATTGTGAAAATACAAAAACAAATGGGGTTTCCAGTAGTCCATGGAAAGTGAATAATGGGATGACTTATAAGCACAAATGAAAAATGATGAAGAAAAGGAAATAAAGTGTTGTTCACACCACGTTTCATAAGGACTATAGCCAATGAGCCTAAATGATCATTCCTTTGCACTCAGCCTCGTTACAAGCCTTGGAAAGACCATTTTGATCTTGAGTGAGCTGAAACAAATGTTGGTTGGAAAATACGAGCAAACCTATGGGTGAAATCATACATTGTGTTCATATTTCTGAGTGTGAGCATTGCATTTGATTCTAGAACTTTAAATTGTTGAACCATTGTGTGTGAATATGGAATCATTATTTGTGTGAGGGCATTTGATTTCCTTTGATTAGCCTGAACTTGCATTTGAAGCAAGTATTGTGAGCTTGACATTCTTTGATAATGATGAGTCACAATTGGAAACTTTGAGTGCACATTTGACCCTTGCATGAGTAAGTTGAGTCTTTTTGTGTGCAGTTATGATTGAGTCTTGTGTAGCACTGTTTGAGACATCCTTTTTGAACTATTAAACTTGAGTTTTACTTAAGGACAAGCAAAATTTTAAGTTGGCTGTGTTGATGAGTCCACGATTTGGACTCTTTTAGGGCTTTATTATGATAAATTTAGTGTCCTTGAATACATATTTTGTCTCAATAACAGATGTAAATCCTTGAGTTTCAGGTATTTGGATTTAGAGACAAAGCATGGACACTATTTGGCAAAAAGCAATAAGGCAGCTGAAAGAATGAAGAACAGACAGCTTGAGGATCGCCTAAACCTTTAGGCGACTCGTTGAATGGCCATGGTCTCGCCAAATGTTCCAGTGAGCCAAGCTCTGAAGGAGAAAATTGAGTCGGTGAGATAAAGGAGCAGTCGGTGAGTCTTCAAACAGTTCAGCGATGCAGTGCTATATCGCCTAAAGTTACAGAACTTGAATCTGCTGAAGGATAATGCAGAAAGGTGATGAACCAGACTATAAATAATTTTTGGACAACTATAAATACTTGTTTGAATTTTTTGTTTAGTAGGCAACCAGTTTATGAAATTTTAGAATTACTCAGTTTTAGAACTTAGTTTTTGGAGACAATTTTCCTTAGCTTTGGAGATATTGAAGATCCCCATTTCTAAGAAATTGGAAGTGGGCGTGTAAAGACCATATCAATCGTACCCACTTGATGGAAACACTTTTTGATATCCATTTCGATCTCTTTACTATGTCTAGCTAAAACCCCATTTCTTGGGAAGTGATTATGTGAATATGGGTTGAATTTATTGTTAGGTATTGCTAATTGATAGTTCATTTGCTGTTTAAAGGTGATTTTTTTCAGTGGTCGTGTTTGAATTTAATGGGGTTGTAGTTGCAATTACAATTTTAACTTCATGTTTTTGGCTTGCTCAAGAGAGAGATTTTAAAACCAAAACTACTGAATCGATGGTCTGTGGTTATTGCGTTGTCATTGGTTCAGCTCGACGGAGTGAATCCTAAACCCTCTCCTGTATATTCAGCTCGAGGGAGTGAATGGACTAAGGCGAAGAATATGCTTCATTGCCGCTTATTAGTGTTCGAGAGAAAGTTTACCCCACTATAGTCTAGCATAGTTACCAATTTACAGTGATTTACTATCAATAGCAATTACCAAGTTGTTTACCTTAGCCCATAATCTTATCACATCCCAAGAATTCCGTCTCCATATTTGTATTTTTATTTTTAGTTGTCGTCTTAGTTGCTAGTTGACCCCTCTTTAATACTTGACACTTGTGTCACCCTTTAATTTATCATGTTTTTCTTCATAAATATTTATAGTTATAATTGACTTGAGCACATTTATGCTTTCCTATTGATTCTCAAATACGAACCACTCCCTTGGGACTCCACCTCAACTCATTAGTTGGGTTATATTACTACTCACGATCATTGGCACTTGAACTTGAAGTAGTGTCCTGATACGTGAAATCAACTTAGCTCACCCAAAATTACTGAATGAATTGTAAAAATGCAAACTAAAAAGGTTAGGTGAAGGAATATTTGGCGCATCTCCAAACAAGTCAGTGAGCCCGACCTAGATCGTGAAAAGTTACAGCAAGGAAGTGTTGAAAAGCCTAGCCAGGTAGGCGATGGAAGGAACATTTGGTGCATCACCGACCTGGTTAGAGATACACTATTTACCCAACCGATCTTTCCTGAAGCTGAGAATTTGGAAGAGTATAAATGAGATTTTTAAAAGATGTTAAAGGGAGCTCCAAATTCCAAAATGTTCCTACAGATTCTAACTCTGGGTTTTTTTTTAATCCAAACACTTACTTTAGTAGTTTTTGAGTAGAATTTTAAATTGGGTTTTTAGTTGAAGTTGATTTGAAGCATCGTGATGACTCGAATTGTGTTACCCAGTTGATGGAGAATATAATGGGTAGTAATTTCTTACTTTTTATGATGTGTGGCTAAAACCCCCATTCTTAGGGGTGTGATCATGTGATTAAATAGTCTAATTAGCTCATGAGTGTTAGTATTTACTGATTTAATTATTGATTTGAAGTGAGTTTGATTGATAGTTGTGTTTTAATTCATGAATTGTAGTGAAAAATACAGTTCTAACTTAGTATTCTAGGTTTTCTTGAGAAAGAGGTTATAGAATTAAGACTATCAATTGATGATTGTAGGGATTGAGTTATTGTTGATTTAGCTTGAGGAAGTGAATTTGAAATTTATCCTACCAATCTAGCTCGAGAGAGTAGAGTAATTGAGGTTTTTGGTTGTTCACATTGTTATTCTTGCTGAGGTTTGAGTGACCTCGCCTGAATCATGCTAGCTGATTGAGAGATGACTATTACATCTAAAGCCTAGCCTACCCGCTAAGATTCAATGTGTTTTAGTAAATTATAATCACCCATATGGCGAAATTAGCATTTGATCGATCACATCCCCGAGAATAATTCTCTACTTGATTACTCCCCTATTTTCGTAGTTGTTCATTCTCACTCTAATCCCCCCATTTGACACTAGTTGTCAACCCCTGAAATTTACTTTAACTTGTTTCCATACTGTTTACTTCAACAAATGATGAGAACACGCCTGTTACTTCGAAATTGAATTCCAATCCATATCACTCCTTGTGGGATCCACCCCAACTATTCATTGGGTTTGTACTTGATTGTGACGGCCTACACTTAGAATTTGATGAAGTATAGTTAAGTGTTATCAATATTTTCACTCATTTAAGGTTAAATACTCAGGAAATTAGTGTCCTTAATGCCTAATTTATGCTTATAATTGATATTAAAATGTTAATATGGAGCAGCGAAGGAAAAAGAGTAAGGGAAGGACACTACGAGGCAAATAGGAGCAAAAAAACTAAAAAATTTGAAGGAAGCAAAGCTAGTACTCGCCAAACCCTCTCGGCAATTCGCCGAGTGGGCCTTCAGCTCACCTAAACTTCCGGCAGGCCAGCCCATGGACAAGACCAACTTGGCGAGCAGATTAGTAGTTCGGTGAGCGCCAAAGAGATTGGCGATGCCGATCTCAATCTTCAAATTACTTTAGTTTTCTCAGAGGATCATTAGTAAAAATATATTGTTAGAGTTTGGCTAAGTGTGGTTGCATGGTTAGGTGGGCAGTATTCTGATGGTATTGGTAATTGTTTGTACGGTTCAGGATGGGAAGAGTATTTGTGATGGTTAGGTGGTGTTGGGTTTAGAGTTTGTAGCGGATAATCCTACTTGTGAGATAGTTGGAATCTTCTCTTGTCTTTTGGTAACTTTGTTTTGTGGTATCTGCGTAGTATTGGTTCATCTCAGATTTGTCTGTTGCATTTAGTTGAGTTTTGTTAGGGTTGATGAAAGACAGTGGCGAAGAAAATAGTTGTTTGTTACTTTAAGTTTTGGGGTGATGTAACGAATTCATGGATTTCCTATATGCCTGAGTTTTGAGTTGGTGCTGCTTGAACCGAGAGGGTATCTAAAGGGCTTGTAGTTCTTGGAGGCCATGTATCCTTATCTTTGGAGCCCCTAGGTTCCTTCTTTTCCTTGCCTTTCATAGACGAAATTCTTGTTTAGTGGTATTTTTTTTAAAGACCCTCGGGGGGTCATTTTGTTGTTTCACATATTATTACCATTTCCCCCCTTTTCGTAGCTTTCTTCTGTCTTTAGTGTGATGCTGGGTGGGTGGCATGCTTCTCAAGGTGTTTGGTTAGGTTTGGTGCAAGTTTTTGAGTTTGGAGGCTTTAAGCTTAAAATAGTTGACTTTAGTCCACATCTGGATATCCTGATGTCAGACTGGAATTCGTAGTTCCATCACCTTCGGAAGGGTTAATTTAGTCTAGTGTAAGGCTTGTTTTCGATTTTGTGTCTTCCATTTGGAGGTGGTGCGATTAGGAGTTTTAGCTTTAGAGTTTTGCCTAAAGTTTGACGTTGATTTAATTTTTTGGTAAACGTTCTTGGAATCGAATTCTATCATTAGTTAGCTCTGGAATGCCAAGTTTGGTCTAGAATGGCCTTGTTCAGCTCCAGAGGCTATCAGGTTGAGTTTCTATCCTTTGGCATTTTGGTTGTGGTTTTTTGAAAAGTATTCACTTTGGTCAACATTTTGACCAAACAACCTCAGATGGTTGTTTTCTTAATTTGATTGAGTATGTAATGTTACTTAAAAGTGGTTTGAACTTTTGGTTTGCGACGTTTGGACTCTGAATGAATTCTAAGGGATTGTTTGAAGTTTTGGACTATTAGCCCATATTCTGAAAATCTAGTGTCTGGTGGGATGGCTTAAGCGAACTCTTGATCACTTAAGCGAATTCCTCTTAACAGACCAAGAGGCCAATTAAGCGAAGGCAACCTGAGGGGCAAATATCGCTTAAGTGACCAACCTTTGGCTTTTGTGAAGGCCGCTTAAGCAACCAAGTGGCCGCTTAAGCGAAGGGAGCCTTTTAGGAAGGCTCCACTTTTGTGAACATTTGGCCGCTTAAATGATGTCTGCTTTTGCGAACAAATGTTGGCTTTTACGATAATCGTTGGGGTAAAATCCCTTTTTTTTTTCTTTATTCAAACATTGATATCTTGAGCTGTGAATCACTATTTTTGTTGATTCGAGTTGCGTTTTGTTTGTACTTTTCTTGGCTATGTGTGGGACTGTTCGACGGATGAAAATCATTGATTTGAGGTATTTTATTCTCCAAAGAGGGCTCATCAACTCTATTTCTTATTATTTCATGGTGTTTGATAGTATGGTTGTTTTCTCCCTTTCTAGGAATCGAAATGTGTCCAATTTTCAAGCACAAGCTTGTAATGGAGTTTAGGACCTTCTAATGGAGTCACTTTTGGGATTCTCGTTATGGGTTCTACATTCCCGTTTACTCAATTTTTGGGTCTATCTCAAATTATTGTGATTTTGGTGTATAAATATTCGTGTTGGTGTTGTGATAAAAAAAAATTGGCATGGCGGTAATCGGAGGTTATTTGAAGAGTAGTGATCTAGTTCAATGGTTTCGGAGCTTGCATGTTTAGCTTTGAGGTAGGCTACGGTCTACTTGTTCTTTGATTGAGCTTTCTTAGATGATGTTTAGCACTTATTGCATGTGATTTGGGATTGTGTGTAGCAGGTTTAGGTTTATCTAGTTTACCTTTATCTTTTAATTCAGCTTGAGCCTTAGGCTAGTTAGAATTGTGAAATCCTTAATTTAGGTTAGGGATTTTTTGCTTGTACCTTAGTTTAGTACTTTTAATCTCCTTAGAGTTGTTGCTCGTTACCTTGTGGGTAGTCGGTGTGATTAGTACCTTTAAGTGATTTTTGGTTTATCGTTATATTTTATAATTTTTAATGGGAGTAGTTCTCAAGTTAGGTTTCCTCTTTTAGTGTGGGGACCATGAGATCGTCCGTCTTGTGGGGTTTCAATCTAATTAGACTTGTACATGTAATGAGGTTCCTATACCTTGGTTTAGTTTTGGATTCCATCCCATGCTTTTGTTTCTCGTTAGATTGGGTTAGTTGTGCTTATGCCTCTTTTGGTGGTATCTTTTGGTGGAAGGGGTGTTTCTTGTATACTCCTTCACTTTGTTCACTCGCGGTCAACCTTGAATGTGTTCTTTGGATGCTGGGATGGCATACATTGCATTGATATCATCATGCTCACGTGACTACTAGTACGACCCAGTGCATGCATTGGTTCTTAGCATACTTTTGAGAAAGAATCATTTTTCCCAATTACTTTTAAAACTGATCTTCTATTGGGGGGGGGGGGGTTGTTACTACCTTTATTATTTTACAAATGGACTTGAGGTTTAGAGGCATCTGGGATGTGCTCATTTAACTTTATCAGTCGAGGAGTTACCGACCCTTTCTATACTATTATGTTGATTATCTCCAATCACACTGATGGAGCGGAAACTCATAGATCGGAACCAGGCAGGTATATGGGGACACTTACGAGTCCTTATAGATTCTTCTATTCATGTGACCCACTGAATAGGAATAGGGAGGTGCACATAGGTCCTACATACCTCAGTGTTTGGGACTGAGGGGTAGGTGTACATATCTAGGCACTATTGATACTACTGATTTTATTGAATAACTCCCATTCATTATGCATTGCCTATCAACAATATAATTAATTGTTGTTTGTGCATGTTGGTCATATGGGGGCCTACGGGTTTAGTTTGTAATTGTGTACCGTCTGGGCACATAGGGGCTCGGTAAGATTATTGTTAAACTATTTTCATACTTGTGGCAGTATGAAGGGTGGATCTTTGGTGAAGGTAGATACTGCCCTTGTTCCCCTTGATTGATGCTTTTATGGAGGTTTGGTTTGTGATAGTCTTCTTGGATTTTATTTGACATCTATCATTGTTTCTGTTAGTATAACTTTGGGTTAGTTGTCTCCTTTAGTAGAGCTTTGTCATGTTTAGGTTGATGGGCTCTAGATTCGTCCCTTACTTCCTTCATCTGCTTCATTTACTCTATGTTCTTTACTTCAGTTTGTTGCTTATGTTGATATTCTTATTGTTCCTTTAGTTATTTGTGATATATGATCACTTCTTACTGAGTGCCACTTGTTGGTACTCATACTACACTTCTGCACCATGCATATCGTGGTACAAGTTCTCGCTGCTGATCTGGTCTCTGGCAAAGCAGCTCTTGGATTCGGAGATCTGGGTGAGCTCTTGGCTTTCGGAGTTGCCTCACTCCCCCTATGTGTTGAACTAGGACTAGTTTTTATTTTCCAGGGACAATTCTGTATTATTGTATTGTCATTGTACTCTTATTGTATCTAGTTTCTCAAATATTGGTTGATGCCAGGTCTTGGATAGGTTTTTGTATTTATTTGATTTTCTCGTTTCCTTTTTCTTCTTATCATTATTGTTTTCTTCCGCAATTCTTTTCTTCCGTGCAATAGCCTGATGCTTCTAGTTTCGGGTTATGGGTTAGACTTACATAGTGGTGGGATGTAGTAAGTGTCATCATAACCTGAATTTTTGGGTCAGGACAAATATTTTGAATGGTATATTTAATTAGATGAGGTTTTAATTCTATTTTAAAATATTTCTACTAGTAGAATAATTTTGATAATTTTTTCAACAATTGACTCAATTGAAAAAGTTTTCAATCTACAATCCATATGAATTCACTTATGTTATAATCATTTGTGGTGTTATGTAATGCACAATAATTTTTATATGTCTATTAGTGTCTTACAAATTATTACAAAAAATATTATATTGCTAATTGAAAAAATCCAGTTATCAAATTATAATTAACTTCACATATCTTAATAATTTATGAGAATAAAATATATAAGAAAAAACATTAAATAAAATAAGATCTCTCTTTTCAAATTTTATTGGAACTCTTATCCGACAACAAATTTATAACAATCGAAGAGTGTAAAAAATTATACAAAATCAAACAAGACAAGTGAGGAAAATTTAAGAGATATACCATGGTGGAATCAAAACCAATTGGAGATTGATAAAAAATTCAGTACTAGATTAGAATCTGGTAAGCCTATATGAAGCGATAGAAGCTTTTACTTTTTTAAGAATTCAAGAAATCCTAGCAAATTACTTTTTTGTTAAGGAAAATTAGCTTGACACTGAATCTAGGCAATGCAAATAAGGGAAAATTTATAGTTATATATATATATATATATATATATATATATATATATATATATATATATATATATTTATAAAGAACCCTAGACCCACCTACTTGGTGCCACCGCAAACCAGGATTCCCTTTAATTTATTTATTTCCAAAAACTAGCCTTCCTCATTCATGAAAAGTTGTGACTTTTATGAAAAGTTGCAACTTTTATGAAAAGTTTTGAATTTTATGAAAGGTTGTGATCTTTCCGAAGGATTGTAACTTTTCCAAACAGTTATGACCTTTCCGATAAGACACAATAAGCATTTGTTCAGACTACCCTTTGTTTTTTATAAATAGAAGAATTTCAAAACATTTTAAAACAACGAAAATTCTGAACTTCTTCTTCTTCTTCTAGAAAATTAAATATTTGTTGTTCTTTGCTCCTGTTTAGTGGCTCACTGACAACATTATTTTTGTATCAATACACTGTTGAATAGAATCGTTTTAACCTGAGAGGGTCTATACTTTTAAACCTCGGGTGCTAGAGGGGAATAATTTCCTTAAGGGGACACTGTGCATTCAGTGGGCTTGATTTTCCCCATTCTATTTCATTCTATTATTACAGATCCTGGTATGCTTTTTACGGTCATTAATTTATGTTTATATTATTAATTTTTGTTTTTGAGTATATTCTTTAAACTTTGTTGTATATGTTTCTGCAAAGTTATTTTATAAGTATTTGTTAGCACAGATTAAATGACAAACGCTAATTGAGTATTCAGGAAATTTTTCTATACTAGAATTGTTGAAGGTACAATAAAAAAATCTCTTACAAATGTCTAATTTCTTCATCAACAACGACATTCCTTCATATACAAGTATGAGATTTTTTGTTCTTTAAGAAATCATATTAGATTTAATAACTTTGAATGCCATTATTTTTTCGCTTTTATACTGTAAGCTATCAATTTTTACTAAATTTTATTAGTAGATATTATGAGTACTTTAAGGATTAAAAGTTGACTGAAGTGTTAGTCAATTTTTTGAGGTATGTTATTTCAAAACATAGGATGTTTTATGGTAGAATGATTAGTTTACTCCCTATAATGTATGCTTTTTCTCGTTGTTTTGTTGTCTCCTTAAAATCGTATTGACTTTTTTTTGGTTGGTATGTATATGATCTCATTTGGAAAAAAATTTGGTCCTTTTAATGTTTTCCTTCTTTTCCTTCTCATTCGACTCTTCTAAATATTTTTGGTGTGAGTTATGGCTATTTTTGGCAAGCTTAATTTGAAGAATATGAAACAAAGCCTACTATGAATAAAAGTAATATTTTAAGTTACAAAAGATATGTCTATTAACATAGATTTGTTGTCCATCATGTCCCAAGTCATTGTTGAGCATTTGAGTTATCTAGGTTGGACTCATTTTTAATTTTTTTCAAGTTTGAGAATATTTCTTTAACATGAGTCTAGAATCCAACAGTTTGAGCTACTTGTACTTTCATAATGCAACAATTATACGTACATATTTTTGAAAAAGTCGTAAAGTTGCATTGATGAAGTATTTAGAAGGGCCTTAAGAGCAGCAGTTTAATGAAGAATGAATTTCTAAAAGGGTCAACAATACTATTTTATTATTGTTCTTCAAATTTATTTTTCTCCTTATATAAATATTGTTAGAGTTCCAAAGTAACAACAACGAAAAATGGTGAACGTTTGACCTCAGACAAGTAGATTGTCTATAGAAAAATGTTATTTATGTTGTTGTGGTGAATATTTTTTAACGTTCTTAACTTATTTATAACTAATATTGATTATCGAAAACTTTCACATATTTTTTTTAACAAGGAGTTATTCTAACAATAAAATTATCACATTCTATTTTTTCACATACAAAAAAATAGAAAAAGTGATGCATCATCGATACATAAAAATAACACTTAGTTTTAAGAAGACAATTATATCAGAAAACATATATTATGATAAATTATGTAAAAGAAAAAATTTATTAGGTATCAAGATATTTTTAATCATTTATTATACATTTACAACTCTTGAGATATGTGATAATGTCAAATCATTTATTTTATGTTCAAATGTTCTTAAAACCTACTAAAATTTACTTTTTTTTTTCTTATAACAATCGATTATTGGAAAGGTTACTCAAAAGCTTAGAAAGATTATTTATGTCCGCGCGAAGCGCAGGTAAATTACCTGGTGTATATATATGTAACATCTTGCAATTTGAAATAACTAGAACGAAGCTAATATTTGGAAATTGTCATTTTTGGAAAGAATGAAAATCTGGAAATTTTGTAAGTTACAATAAGTTGAGTTTTGGCCAACTTCCAACGGCCATAACTTCTAGCTCAGGATGAGATAGGTGTACTTTCATATATGGTAGGAAAGCTCTTCGAATGATCTTTCCAACGTCGCTGAGTTTGCGCGATTCCGAGTTTGTATGAGTGAGTTATGCCCTTTGGAAGTTGGGCCATTGGAATAAGGAAAGTCCAATCCGGATTTTGAAAGCGTAGTTTGGTCTTTTCCTTGCCCAATTATTTTATTTCGTTTTTGGAAATTAAGTTAGGGTCTAATCAGAATTAGATCATTTACTCTTTTACCAAAATACACTAGGGCATGGAGAAAAGAGAAAAGAAGTGGAGAAAGGAGAAGGGAAGCAAGATTCGTCAAGATCGTCGAGTTTAGCTTGTGGATTTCATCGGAGGTGATCCCTACAAGGTATGTGAGATCACATAACATTGGGTTAGTTAACCCACGCGCCAGTCATGATTCAATTTCGGCGAAGTTATTAGATTTGAAAGTAAATCCTTGAGTTCTTGATGAAATTCATTTGATTTCTTGTGGGTTGTCTTGATGGAGTTTTCTTGAGATTGAATCATGTTGTTAGTTGTGTTTTTCAAGTATAATCTGATGCATATTGAGGATACAAATGATTCTAAGTATTTGGGGAAAGAACCATTGAAGTTTAAAGGGTTCAGAGATGAAAAACGAGCAAGAAAAGTCTTCAAACACCTAGAGAAGGGGGTGGGGCATCGCGTCAACCAACGCGCCACAAAAGGGTTTCTGAAATTTCACCCTTGGGGCACCGTACCAGCCAGCATACCCCAATATTTTCTCTAAATTTTGAGGGCTGGCGCCCCGCGCCTCTCAAAGCGCCAGGGACGCCAGTTCTCCCCATTCGTTCCCCACCTTTTAGTACTTGTTCCTTAGCAATGTACCTATGTTTTCTAGTTGATTCCAACACTCTACGGTACATCTAAACATCATGAAATCATCCATATTCCAATTCAAGGAAAGTTAAGATCAAAGTCAAGAGAAGTAAGAGTCAAGTCAAGAGAAGTTCTTAGAGTTTTCGAAAAGTCATTTTCAAATGTTTTAACTTTGTTTTAAGACTTAAAGTTCAAGTTCAGTAAATATTAAAGATTAAAGTTTGAAGTTCATTTCTTCAAAAGTATATGGGTACTATATACTCCCAAAGGATTTAAAATGTTTTCACATTTAAAGAAGAAAGGAAACCTCGATTTCCAAAGAGCCTTCGGGCTAGTTTTCATAAAAGAGTAATCGCTTTCTAAATGAAGCAACAGAGGAAACTTTGATTTACATGATAGCCTTTGAGCTAAGTTTTTTAGCACTAATCTCAAATCACAGAAAGAAGTATGTTTTTAAACATAAGAGCTAATATTATATTTTTGGGAGTAGTATTGAGCACCGATATGGGGGAGATTTTAGACAACTCACAGCCCCCTTAAACTATGTACCATCATGGGTAGAAAAGGGTCATAATTTTTAGATGATTACTTTAGTTCTTTTTAGCATAGACTAGTGGATCCGCTTAGTAGTTCAGGTTCTATACCCTTGGCAAGGTATAGGACGGCCCTGCCAACGTCAGGCAAAATGTTGTATCATCACAATAGCTCTTACATGATGGTTGTTGATTAGAGAAACTCCCACAAAAGTAATTTTATTTTTAAATACACAATTTATTTGTATTTTACATACATCTCAGAGTTATATGTATCTTTGCATACACACAGAGTTGACATCATGTTTTAAATAGTTTTTCTTTATATTGCTCTTGTTTTAAACTATAAAAGAGAGAGTTAGAGAAAGTTGTGCATAGACTTGCACGCTTAGGAGTCCGACTAATGGATTCCACAAAAGGAGGAGTAGAGGTGATGAATGGGGCTGAATCTTCATTAGTGTCTGAAGTGAAATAAAAGCAAGACCAAGATCCAATTTTTTTTGAATTGAGGGCAAATGTTCATAAGCAAAAAATATTAGCTTTTGAACAAGCGGGAGATGGAGTATTGAGATATCAAGGTAGGTTGTGTGTACAATTGGTGGATGGACCCCAAGAAAGGATCATGGAGGAGGCTCATAGCTCTAGATATTCCATTCATCCGGGTTTCACAAAGATGTATCGTGATTTGAGAGAGTTGAATTGGTGGAATAGTATGAAGAATGGCATTGCAGAATTTGTTGTTAAGTGCCCAACTTGCCAACAAGTTAAAGTAAAGCACCAAAGGCCCGGTGGTTTGGCTAAGAATATAGAACTTCCGGAATGGAAGTTGGAGATGATTAATATTGACTTCATCACAAGTTTACCAAGGTCCCGCAGGCAATATGATTCTATTTGGGTGATTGTTGATAGAATGACAAAATCAGCTTTCTTTTGCCGGTAAAGACTACCGATTCAGCAGAAGATTATGCTAAGTTGTATCTTCAAGAGGTTGTAAGACTTCATGGGGTTCCGGTCTCCATTATTTCAAACAGAGGTGCGCAATTTACTGCACAGTTTTGAAGTAGATGATTGGGTATATCTTACAGTTTCACCCATGAAAGGTGTTATGAGGTTTGGTAAGAAGGGGAAGCTTAGTCCCCGATATATTGGACCTTATCGAATATCCAAGAGGATTGGCAATGTAGCTTATGAGTTGGAGCTACCCCAAGAATTAGCGGCGGTTCATCTGTTATTTCACGTCTCCATGTTGAAGAAATGCATAGGCGATCCTTCATTGATCATACCAACTGAAGATATTCGAATCAAGGATAACTTATCTTATGAGGAGATTCCTGTTCAGATTCTAGATCGCCAAGTTCGCAAGTTGAGAACAAAAGAGGTAGCATCATTCAAAGTCCTTTGGAGGAATTAATTTGTTGAGGAAGTTACTTGGGAAGCTGGGGAGGATATGAAGAAGAGATATCCACATCTCTTCAAATCCGGAGAATTTCCAAACAAAGGTACTAATCCTTTATTAGTATTTATTTATAAGTTGGCATGTTGTTTTGCATTAGCCTGTGGGTGCTTGAACTGAATGTTGCATGTTACACCCTTAGCCTAGTAAGAATAATATCATTCGAGGATGAATGTTCCCAAGGGGGAGATATTTTAACATCTCACAATTTGAAATAACTAGGAAGAAGCTAATATTTGGAAATTGTCATTTTTGGAAAGAATGAAAATCTGGAAATTTTGTAAGTTAGAATAAGTTGAATTTTGCCAACTTCAAAGGCCATACCTTCTAGCTCAGGATGAGTTAGGTGTACTTCCAGCTATGGTAGGAAAGATTTTGGAATGATCTTTCCAACACCGCTGAGTTTGTGCGATTCCAAGTTCGTATGAGTGAGTTATGCCCTTTGGATGTTGGGTTGTTGGAATAAGGAAAGTCCAATCCGGATTTTGAAATGGTAGTTTGGTCTTTTCCTTGTCCAATTATTTTATTTCATTTTTGGTAATTAAGTTAAGGTCTAATTAGAATTAAATCAGTTTACACTTTTACAAAAATACTCTAGGGCTTGGAGAAAAGAGAAAAGAAGAGGAGAAAGGAGAAGAGAAGCAAGATTCATCAAGATCGTTGAGTTTAGCTTGTGGATTTCGTCGAGGGTGATCCCTACAAGGTATGTGAGATCACATAGTGTTGGATTAGTTTATCCACCTACCAATCATGATTCAATTTCAGCGAGGTTATTAGATTTGAAAGTAAATTCTTGAGTTCTTGATGAAATTCGTTGAATTTATGTGGGTTATGTTGTTGGAGTTTTCTTGAGATTGATTCATGTTGTTAGTTATGTTTTTCGACTAGAATCTGATGTATATTGAGGGTACAAATGATTCTAAGTGTTTGGGGAAAGAACCATTGAAGTTTACAGGGTTTAGAGATGAAAAACGATCAAGAAAAGTCATCAAACACCTAGGGAAGGGTGTGAAGTGTCGCGCCAGCCAGCGCACCCCAAAAGGGTTTTTGATGTTTCATCCTTGGGGGTGCCACACTAGCCAGCATGCCCCAACTTGTTCTCTGAATTTTAAGGGCTGGTGCCCCGCGCCTCTAAGAGCGCCAGGGACGCTAGTTCTCCCCATTCGTTCCCCACCTTTTAGTACTTGTTCCTTAGCAATGTACCTATATATTCTAGTTGATTCCAACACTCTAAGGTACATCTAAACATCATGAAATCATCCATAAACATGAGATCATGAACCTTGAATCCATAATCCAATTCAAGGAAAGTTAAGATCAAATTCAAGAGAAGTAAGAGTCAAGTCAAGAGAAGTTCTTAGAATTTTCCAAAAGTTTTTTTCAAATGCTTTAACTTTGTTTTTAAGACTTAAAGTTCAAGTTGATTAACGATTAAAGAGTAAAGTTTGAAGTTCATTTGTTCAAAAGTATATGGGGACTATGTATTCCCAAAGGGTTTAAAATGTTTTCACATTAAACAAGAAAGGAAACCTCGATTTCCAAAGAGCCTTCGGGCTAGTATTTATAAAGGTGTAATCCCTTTCTAAATGATGCAAGAGAGGAAACTTTGATTTCCAAGATAGCCTTTGAGCTAAGTTTTTTAGCACTAATCTCAAATCACAGAAAGAAGTATGTTTTTAAACATAAGAGCTAGTATCATATTTTTGGGAGTAGTATTGAGCACCGATATGGAGAAGAGTTTAGACAACTCACAGCCCCCATATACTATATAGCCATCATGGGTAGAAAAGGGTCATACTTTTTAGATGATTCCTTCAGTGCTTTTTAGCATAGACTAATGGATCCGCTTAGTAGTTCAGGTTCTATATGCTCGGCAAAGTATCGGACGGCCCTGGCAATGTGAGGCAAAATGTTGTATCATCATAATAGCTCTTACATGATGGTTGTCGGTTAGAGAAACTCCCACAGAAGTAATTGTATTCTTAAATACAAAGTTTACTTGTATTTTTACATACATCTCAGAGTTATATGTATATTTGCATACACACAGAGTTGACATTATGTTTTAAACATCTTTTCTTTATTTTGCACTTGTTTTAAATAGCTTTATATTTAAATGAGTTCAGTTATGTTGAGTTGTGTTGAGCCAAGTAAGTTATTCAGATTCCTTTCAAGATTATGTTCTGTTTAGCATTCAAAATCGCATAGTCGTACAATCAATGTATTCATGCCAGTTGGCATGCATCTTATTATGATGCAGACACAGGTAACTAGGATCAGCATCTAGTGCATCATTGATCCAGTGAGCACTCTAGAGTCAGTTGGTGAGACTCCTTGCATTCTGGAGGACTCCTTTATATTGTTTTCAGTTATTTTATTAGTTCATTAGGATGTCGTGGGGTTTGTCCCGACATCCATCTCAGTTGTTTTAGAGGCTTCATAGACAGTCAGATGTTTGTTCTTTAATATTTTCATTGTCATTATCTTAAGTTAAGACTTGAGTTTGCCTTATTCGCCAAGTTGAATGTTCCATTATAACATTCCAGTTTATTACATAGACTTGTCTTTGTTGAATTAAGTATTCCACTGAGTAAGTAAGCCAGGCCAAGGGCTTGCTTGGGGCCAGCAATGGTTCTCGAGTGCCAGTCCCGCCCGGGGTGTATGCTCGGGGCGTGACTATATATATATATAATTGGTTGGTCAAACTTATTTTTTATCTAGTAACCATAAGTGTTTTTCACTTAAAAGAAAATAACCCTTTCATCTGACTATCCACCATCGAGGCTAATATCGTGAAACAATCTAATAAAATCTGTTTGGAAAAAAGATAATTTTAAAAAAGAAGACGTAAATAAATCTTTAATTGACAAGAAAAATAAAATAAAAATATATTTATTAAAAACTTTATTCCATTTTTATACCATAACAGTCAGTAATGAAGTCTTGTAAGAAATTATAACTCATAGTTGAAATTTTATCTAATTTATAATAGGGAATGGACTAAAATGCCCCTCAACTAATTGAATTGGTAAAAAATTATCCCCCATCTACCTTTCGGCCCCCCAAATACCCTGACGTCAATCTTTTGGCTAAAAAATGTCTAATTCTAACTTCCCACACTTAAAAGGTGGATTGGAGGGCAATATAGTACCAAATCCCTTAATTTAAGGGTACTTTAGGCCCTTATCCGTTAAAATAATTTGAAATTACTTAATATATGAGCTCATATGATTAACCTAGTTTTGGGTTCCATATTAAAATCACCCCTCCTTTTACTTCCTCTCTCTGGTACTTTTTCTTCTTCTTGAATGTTGTCCATCATGATAAAAAAAAAAAAATTAAACTTATTACAAAACAATAGAGAAAAAAAGGAGGATAATAACAAGGACATTTATGTAGAAATAATTGGTTAAATAAAAGATAACTTAATAGCATTTTTTCTTTTATATATACCCAAAATTCAAAATTAATGAATAAAAATAATCTTTTCGCCTCTCCCCATCCAACCCCATCATGGTAATAATATAAATTAAAAGAATATGAACATGTAGGTTCATTTCAAGTTTGAGTCTCTAATATCCAATTAAGAAAAAGAGATAAAATATTCGGAAAAAAAGATAATTATAAAAAAGAAGACGTAAATAAATCTGTGATTGACAACCAAAAAAAAAAAAACTATATTTATTAAAAACATTATTCAACTTTTATATTTTACCATAACAGTTAGTAACGAAGTCTTCTAAGAAATTATAACTCATAGTTAAAATTTTATCTAATTTATAACAGAGAAGGGACTAAAATACCCCTTAACTAATTGAATTGGTAAAAAATTATCCTCCGTCTACCTTTTGGCCCCCAAATACCCTGACGTCAATTTTTTGGCTAAAAAATGTCTAATTCTAACGGCCCACACTTAAAAGGTGGATTGAAGGGCAAATATAGTACCAACTCCCTTAGTTTATGGGTACTTTAGGCCCTTATCCATTAAAATAATTTGAAATTAGTTAATGTATGAGCTTATATGATTAACCTAGTTTTGGGTTCCATAGTAAAATCACCCCCTCCTTTTACTTCCTCACTCTTGTACTTTTTCTTCTTCTTGAATGTTGTCCATCATTTTAAATTTTAATTTTTAAAACTTATAACAAAACAATAGAGAAAAAAAAGGAGGATAATAACGAGGACATTTATGTAGAAATAATTGGTTAAATAAAAGATAACTTAATAGCATTTTTTTCTTTTGTGTACCCAAAATTCAAAATAAATGAATAAAAATAATTTTTTCTCCTCTCCCCACCCAACCCCATCATGATAATAATATAAATTAAAAGAATATGAAAATGTAAGTTCATTTCAAGTTTGAGTCTCTAATATCCCTATTAAGAAAAGGAGATAAAAATAAAAATAAATGAGGAAACGAACAAGAGAATTGAATAATTAATAGAAAATTTTGTATTAATAAAAAATAAATATTTAATATGA
Organism: Solanum pinnatisectum; assembly: GCA_035578085.1. Taxonomy (NCBI): domain Eukaryota; kingdom Viridiplantae; phylum Streptophyta; class Magnoliopsida; order Solanales; family Solanaceae; genus Solanum; species Solanum pinnatisectum. The sequence continues at coordinate 17,292,114 of CM069079.1, forward strand.
ACATTCATATGCACATTTTAGAAGGATCCCAAGTTATGAGTTCAGCTATAATAAATTGGGCATTGATTTAAAATTGGCTAATGGAAAGATATCATGAAATAAATAATATTTCATGAATATTATAGTCAAAGTGTATTGTATCAAAATATGAATTATATGTGGTTTTTATTATTTATTTGAAAAGGGTTTAAATTTCGACCAATCAAATTAGACGACATAATAAATAAGTATTTAATTATTTAACTTTAGGGTAGGTGTTAAAAGTAAGGGCAAATATGAGTCAAAAGGTTAATATGAGGATATTTATGAGCCAGAAGGTTGACGTGAGGGATATTTGGGGGTCAAAAGGTGCATGAAGATTAATTTTGTACCAATTCGAATAATTGAGGGGCATTTTAGGCCCTTTTCTGAATTTATAATACATTTATTTTCACTAAAGAGGAAATGTCCCTTTGATTTGGCTATCCACCATTAAGGCTAATATCTTAAAGAAATTAGAAAAAAAAATTAAAAAAATATATAATTTTTTTAATAAAAAAAAGAATTAAACGACTCTTTCATTGACAACTGAAATTAAAAAAACTATATTTATTTAAAATATTATTAGACTTTTATATTTTACCAAAACAGTATAATGAAGTCTTATGAGAAATTATAACTCATACATGCAATTTTATCTAATTAAAAATACATTTATTTAGGGTAATTATAAATGTGATTGTTCACCTAAATTTATTCTACATAGTTGGTGCGAGGGTATATGTGCACCATTTATTAAACATAAGGGTGTATATATATATATATACATACACATATTTTTTACGAGGGATATAATTCTCAATATCGCAAAATTAAGGAATATATTTGTTCCTTATTGATGCAAGCTCATGTACTAATTAAGAGAAAGACAAATTTTAAGCCCATGAAGAAATGTAATGAGATTGAAGAAGGCCCTCTATATACAAATAATTATAAATCTCTTCCCCATGAAGTATTAACTTATCCTTATCTAATTTTGGGTTTTTTTTTCCTTCTATTTTTAGCGTAAAAATGTAAGAAGTAAAAAAAGAAACTTTGTCATTTAGAGTTGACATGCCCCTCCTTATGAAAGTGACTCATATTTACCCCTACTGTTATACAAATGACTAACATATGCCCTTTCCCTCTAATGGAAATGAAAAAAATAATTTCAATTTAATGTTTTAGTTATTTTTTAAAAAAAATATAATCCATATGAGTATATTTAATTGTAACACCCCGAAAAAAAATTTTGAGCTAAGAATTGAACGATTCTTCTTTGTGAGTAAGATTTTACTGAGGAATTTAAATTTTCTTAAATTTTCTTAAGTCATCCAAAAAGAACTAAAGAGAAATTCATCCAAGTCATCCATAAGTTCTTTTAAGTGTTGGGTCAACTTCAAACAACCATAACTTTTAGCACATAATGACTAAGGTGGCCCATGAGGTATCAAATCGAAGATTTATGGGACCTCTTTCTAATGCCGCCGAGTTTCCTAAAATCGGAGTTCAGATGAGGGAGATAAGACTGTTTGAGTGCAGCCTCTCTTGACAGGGCCTTTCAAACCGAACTAAGGAGGGATATTTTAGTCTTTTCCTTACCCCCACTTAGTCTAAGCGTGAATTACACCCAATTTAGGGTCTAAACATATTAGAATGAGTTTCTTTCACCCCATAAATGTTTAGGACTTTAGAGAGAAGATTCAAGAAGAGAAAAAGTCCAAGATTCCAAGCGTTCATCCAAGATTTCGCCAAGAACCTAGTTCTTTAAGGTATGTAAGTTCTCATATTGTTGGGTTCATTCACCAACACGCCAATCATGTGATTTTTATCCGTAATTTTGTTCTTGAGGTTGAATGATTTGAGTTCTTGAAAAGTTCATGAGGCGAGGATGTCACTACCCAGACCGTCGTGGTTGGCACCCACACTAACCCACTAGTTGTAGAACCATTACTACAACCCAAATTAACAAATTTAATGAAACTAAGGTATTTAAAGATACAGAAGCAGGTTTAAATGGAAATAAAAATGGAGTCCCCATAAACTCCAAAGGTTTTAACAAATAACTAACCAAACTAATTTGGAAGTCTTAACCCTTAGAACCTGAAAGTCATTGTACCAAAACTCTACAAACGACAACTCTAAGAATAAGGGTACAATCCCGAAACTAAACAAACACCTTAACAAATAGTCTGAGTTCGAAAAGAGTGGACTTAAACAAGAAATATCCATGGTAGCCTGAAAGAACTGGCTCACCTTTGAATCCGGTCACGCTCAATAGTCACCTAGTTGAGTCTATCAATAGCCGCCTGAAGATGCCCTATACTCAACAAAGAGCAGGCAAGTGTAGTATCACTACACAACCATAGTGTACTGGTAGGATCACGTGGCTATTCCAGTAAGCACAACATATATAAGAATTACAACAAGGTAAACACATACATACACGAAATATATAAATACACATTAATTATCACTTACGAACAACGTACAATTTCACAATTCTTAAGATATACAGTTAGGTCAAGTCAATGGTTCTCTCATGGAACCCAATTTAATGTTCCTTTCATGGAACCCATACCCAAACTGTTAGTGTGCCGTATCGTGACAATCGTTCCAATATTTATGCCAATATGTGGCAACCCATCCGAGTTAGTATGTCGTAATGTGACACCCATTCCAATGTTTATGCCAAAACATGGCAATCGATCCCAGTTTAGTGTGTTGGAATGTGACACTCGTTCCAATGTTTATGCAAGTACGTGGCAACTGATCCTAGTTAGCGTGTTGGAAGGTGACACCCACTCAATTCAACAAGCCACAATCACAATCACAATGCACATTCTCATAATCATACAATCAAGTGTTGATTCATGGCATACAATCATTCGTTCATACTCAATTACATTAGGTTTGATTAATAGACATTATTGACATACAAACATGCGTTACAATGAAGTGATTACTAACATACATCACGCAAAACATGAAATCATAACCATCACCTCCTCCAATCCAAGCTGGAATTCCTAAGGCACTTGAATCTTCCCTTTTCGGATTCTTTCCACTTGTTCTAGGTCTATAAACAACAATTTATACGCAAGGATCAACAATAAAAGGTCTAATTATCCGGATTATAACGAACTCAATAACCCTAGACCAAGCCCATGATCCCCATACACAAATTAGGGTTTTTTCCACCATAATTTTCAGATCAAAACTCTTCCCTATCTATAATTACCCAAGAAACTAAGTTATACAGATCGAAACATGGATTTGAGAAGTAAAAGACTTACCTTTAGCCTCAAGAATGGTCAAAAAATTGTGAAGAACACACCTAGGGTCGTTACTTAGCTCTCAAAGTCGAAAAGTGCACAATAAAACATTTTTGAGGTTTTATTTCCGACTTAAGTCATGTATGTCCTGCTATGGAGGCCCCAACCCACCACAGCGGCTTGCACGGAACCAATGAGCAAATATAAGAATTCAAAACCCCCATTTCACAACAGACCATCATCCCATGACACTCAGAAAATACTCATTCACGCTAACATTAGTTTCGGGAGTTCTACTCACCTGAATTCAATTCCTTAAAGTCATATGGGTTCGTTAATGTCTTAGTTATCTACTCATGTGATCAAAATCATAATTATATCTCCCATTTGTTACCAGATTTCCCTAGACCCCACTGACTCTGATTTCGTCTAAATTTGGATTAGGCTATGAAATCTCAAGTTACTACGAAAAGTTTTTTGGCCCTAATTCTTTCCCAATTTGCTTTTTTCTAATGCTGAAATCAGGTCATTACACTAGATACAAATTTACCCCTCACTTGTCCTCAAGTGATCAATTAGGAAAGACTGGCTAAAGTAAGGGTAGAGTAGTACTTGAATCACTGAACAACTAGGGATACTTGTCTCGCATGTCCTTAGCTTACAGATATCGCGATAAAAAATTTCAACCGTTTCTTCCTCATAGAGAAGGTCTTGTTTAACAAAATTAAGTCTCACTTTTTGATATAATCTTCGCCCCCAAACCAACAAATTGAATACCTACACATCCTCCCATACAATGCCTCTATGAAGTCATTACAATACTCGAGTGATATTTATTATTGTATGTACACTTAACTAACAACAAAGATATTCCCAATAACCATCGAAATTGATGGTACACATGTTTGCAACATGTTATCAAGGACTTTGACATAAACATCAGGACGAATCCTTTCTCACATAACCATGATAAAATCCTAAATCAAAACTCGCCACAATTAGAGGTGAACTTGAACCAACCAACACACACTCATAATACCCAAACAATCATAGTTCTTATCTCCATCTCACCACCCAAATTCCCATGAGCTTAAGTTATAAAATTTGATCTTTAGAAATCAGATACTTATCGATGGATATGTCCAAGCATTCAAACCCTCAAACAACACTATCAAAATGCTAGATTTAGTAATTGTAGATTAGCTCTTCAAAAAAGTAGAATTGAACCCAGTGATCCCCACATTCAACCACACATAATCGACACATGACCTCGCTGACAAGATGAACATCAAGATTGTCGGACAGCCATAAATATGCATGGTAGCTCTTCTATAAATTCTCAAAAGCAAGGTGTTACGTGTAGAACCACTAAAATACTTTAACAACTCCAAGACAACACCAATTATATCATTTAAAATAACCAAATCTTCCCACTCAACCAAGAGAACATCGCAGGATTGGTACCCCTGATCCACCACTAGGGATCCACCCACAAAAGTGAAAACACACGTAATCATAGCTAGTGAAACATACTCACCACTGTGTATAAAATGAAATAGATGGTCACGTAAGAATTTTACTGTAAATCACTAAAGGTTTTCCTCTGAAGAGTCAATACCAGCCATTTCCGTTGAATTGACTCCACATACTCTTCACATCATTCCACTGAAGTCCACACTATAAATGCTAACAACCATCATGAACACTCTGACCATTTACCTTACTATAAACCAACACTTTTAAATGAAAACCTTACTTAGGTACTTGACAATCAACAGTAATAAACTTTACGACACAATCCAGGTGTAAGTCCTTTCAAATGCTCAATGCAGGATACAAATGATCATTTCTCACCTTGCCAATTCATACCAATATATCACCACGAATGTAGACTTACAATGAAAATTTTGAATTGTAAATTCAACCTATAACACAATCCCCTTATCTATCAACATTAGCTTGTACCTTGCAGATTTTTATGAATTCATGGATCTTCAATTTATCATTGATCGTCTCTCCATCGATCTTTCAATATCCTTCACTAACAATTCAATTGTACTCATTACTAGAATCAAAACAAAAATAAAGCACTTATCATCACACTCGAGCTAGTGTCTGTACACTCCTTTTTCAAGTCCTTTCCAATAGTTTTTAACCAATCTGAGATACTTGTGACACTATTACCATAGCCACAGCAAGACAAATGAAATCACGCGTCTCTGAACCCAAATTATCTACCCCTTGGAATATACCGTTTTAGCCTTTGCAATCAAATAAAATATTTTTTCCCTTGCCTCCCTCTAAAGGTTGTCCTACATCCCATTATTTTTCTTCATTATGACTTTAGCTCTTTTAAATTCTATTCGAGTGGTGTCCCACCATCTCTTAAAAATTTCCATTCAACCACGTTATTCACCAAATATTAGAAAACAACAACCTTGGATACTCGCAAGTCGTAATTACCATACAAAATTCGCTTAACCAACAATCTTATTATATATTTGCATCCCGTCACAATCCACCATGAACTCTTATTACAATTATGCTGAGTCAGCCCTGACTATCGCTATAAGTCAACATTTTCATCAACATGACACCTTAAACTCAGGTATACTCATCAAATTCAAAGGACTAACCCAATTTTTATATGCACTTTCTTACTAAAATCTTCAATTTTCTTCACCCTAAGTATACTCAATGGGACTTCCTTTACCCATAACTTGTCATTCCGGTATCAATTCACTCACTTATGTCTTAAGATAAAATCACCAGTCTTCATTCTACCATCCCTCTTCTTAATAAACAAGACAAGAGCACCTCATGATGAAGCAGTAGGATGGATAAAACCTTTATCAAGAAGCTCTTGGATTTGAGCCTTAAGCTCTCTTAATTCTACTGAAGTCATACGATAAATAGGGATGGAAATGGGGCGAGTATCATATTCCAAGACAATACAGAAATCTATATCTCTATCTAGAGGCATACCATGCAAATCAGTAGGAAACCCTTCTCTAAATTCTGACACCACAAAGATAGACTTAATAGAGGGAGACTCAACCTCAACATCCCAAATATGAGCTAAATAGGCCAAACAACCCTGCCCCCACCAGTTTCCTATCCCGCACAAAACATATAATCTTAGATGGCTTAGGCTTGTACACCCCTTCCCACTCTAACCTTTCCCTACTCGGGATCTCTAGAGTTACCGACATAGTATTACAATTAAGCCCGATATAATAGGGGGACAACCAAGTCATGCCTAAGATTATATCAAGTCAGTTATATCCAGCATAACCAAATAAACCCCAATATATGAACATCCATAAACACAACAGGACAACAGGATATACATGAGTGACTATGATTGACTCTTCAACTAGGGTAGAAACATGAATGGGGACATCAAGTATATCACAAATCACATCAAATCCCAAGGCAATTGAACTGACACATACAAATAAATAGAACTCGAATTCAAACAAAACAATAGCCATCCGAGCACAGACAAGAGTAGAACTTTTGATCACTATATCACACACCTCAAACTCGGTCTTGCCTAAAAAATCATAAAACGAAGCCCTATCATCTTGATGGGCAACCTCATTTCCTGGTTGCACTGCTCCTCTACCTGCATTACCATTTCCCGTCCTCCACAGCCTTGACAATTTCCTCCTCATATGCCCATGTTCTCTTCAATTGTAACACACTTAATAAGTTAACCAAGTAAGCATTGTTTCTATTGGAGCAGTCGTATCTTCACCCTGCTTGTTATACAATCAATCCATGAAATCGTAGTATAGCTTCTAACCTCAATTGACATAACTTAATTTCATCATTCGCTAAACAACCCATACATGTTGTGACAACAATACTAAATGCATTTTCCAAAATAATGGTGTTCATTATCTAGTCATCCCTTACCAAAAATTCTAGAATGTTGTCACCTATAAACCTGAATCTGCAAGTTGGACCTTAATCCCTTCACAAGCGACAATAGTAGATAGCGAGCCCCACAAAACTCCTAATTTTAGTTACAGAACTAGGTCGGACTCAATTCCTGACTGCTTCAATCTTTTGGGGGATCTACCATTACCCCTTCCTTTGAAAGTAAATTCCCCAAAAAACCAGAGGCAGAGCAAAGAAAGCCTTAGGCAACCGAAGTCAACCAAAATTCACACTTAGAAAATTTTGCATATAACTTTTGCTTTCCCAAGAACACTCAAATAAATACGAAGATAGTCGACATGCTCTTCCTCACTTTTTGAACAGAATAAAATGTCATCAACAATTACTATAATAAACAAATCACGAAATGGTTTGAACAAACCATTCATCAAACTCACGAAAGCTATAGGCATTTGTCAACTTAAACGGAATAACTAGAAACTCATAGTGCCCATAGCGGGTCCTAAACACCATCTTAGGCACATCCTCAGGCCTAAATTTTAACTGATTGTAACCAGACCTTAAATCAATCTTAGAGAAAACTGACGCACCTTGAAATTAGTCAAAAAGATCATTTATTCGAGGTAACAGGAACTGGTTTCGAATGGTGACCCTATTTAATTGCCGGTAATCTATACACATCTTCTCTTGCTAGTGATGGTGTTACCACTTTTGTTGCTCTAGACCATAGAGTGAAGGAGGAAAGATACCAATTTGTATCACCTAGATACCAATTGGTTTCAAGTCATAGCACGAAGGAGTAGAAATAAGTTATTTTTCCCTAAAGTCCTATAGCCTCTCAAGGAAAAGTATGGACATCTTCGTACCATTCTGCAACTCTACTAGACTCATTTTGGTACAATAAGATAAAAAAATCTAGGGCTTTGATACCAACTTTGTCACGACCCAGACCGTCGTCATTGGCACCCATACTAACCCTCCGGTGGGAGAACCATTACTACAACCCAAACTAACAAATTTTATGAAAACTAAGGAATTTAAAGATACGGAAGCATGTTTAAATGGCAATAAAAATGGAGTCCCCATAAGCTCCAAAGGTTTTAACAAATAACTAACCAAACTAATGCAGAAATCTTAACCCTTAGAGCCTGAAAGTCATTGTACCAAAACTCTACTAATAATAACTCTAAGAATTAGGGGTACAACACCAAAACTAAACAAACACCTTAACAAATAGTCTGAGTCCAAAAAGAGTGGACTTAAACAAGAAAGATCCATGCCAGCCTAAAAGAACTGGCTCACCCTTGAATTTGGTCACGTTCAATAGTCACCTAGTTGAGGCCTATCAATAGTCGCTTGAAGATGCCCTGTACTCAACAAAGAACAAGCAAGTGCAGTATTAGTACACAACCCCAGTGTAGTGATAGGATCACACAACTATTTCAATAAGCACAACATATATCAGAATTACAATAAGGTAAACACATACATACACAGAATATATATATATACATTGATTATCCCTTACGAACAACGTACAATTTCACAATTCTCAAGATATACAATTATGTCAAGTCAATGGTTCTCTCATGGATCCCAATTCAATGGTCCTCTCATGGAACCCATACCCAAAATGTTAGTGTGCCAGCTAGTGACACATGTTCCAATGTTTATGCCGGTACGTGGCAATCGATCCGAGTTAGTGTGTTGGAACGTAACACCCTTTCCAATGTCTATGCCGGTACGTGGCAACCGATCACAGCTAGTGTGTCAGAACATGACACCCGTTGCAATATTTCTGCCGGTACGTGGCAACCAATCCCAGTTAGCGTGTCAAAATGTGACACTCGCTCTATTTAACAAGCCACAATGAAAATAAGAATGTAGATTCTCATAATCATACAATCAAGTGTTGATTCATGGCATACAATCATTCGCTCATACTCAATTACATTAGGTGTGATCAATAGACTTCATTCACATACAAACATGCACTACAATAAAGCAATTACTAACATACATCATGCAAAACATGAAATCACAACCATCACCTACCTCAAATCCAAGCTTGAATCCCCTAAGGCACTTGAATCTTCCCTTTTCGGATTCTTTTAGCTTGTTCTAGGTCTACAAACAAAAATTATATGCAAGGATCAACAATAAAAGGTCTAATTATTCAGATTATAACTACCTCAATAACCCCAGACCAAACCCATGATCCACAGATTAGGGCTTTTTCCACAATAATTCCAAGATCAAAGCCCTCCCCCATCAATGATTACACAAAAAAACAAAGTTCTATAGATCAAAACATGGATTCAGGAAGTAAAAATCTTACTTTTAGCCTTATGAATAGTGAAAAACCATCAAAAACACACCTGGGGTCGTTCCTTCTCTATCAGAGTCGAAAAATGGAGAGTAAAATATTTTTAGGGTTTTATTACAGACTTAAGTCGCGTTTATCCCGTTATGGCAGCCCCGCCTTGGCGAGAATAATCCCACCACAGTGGCTTGCACGGAACCAGTGATCAAATTTAAGAATTACAGACCCCCATTTCACAACAGACCATCATCCCATGACACTCAAAAAATACTTGTTCACACTGATATCAGTTTTGGGAGTTCTACTCACCCAAATTCAATGTCGTAAAGTCGTACGAGTTCCTTAACGTCTTAGCTATCTACTCATGTGATAAAAATCATAGTTAGATCTCCCATTTTTTACCAGATATCCATAGACCTCGCTAACTCTGATTTCGTCAAAATCTGGATTAGACTAGGAAATCTCAAGTTACTACGAAAAGTTTTATGGCCCCAATTCTTTCCCTATTGGCTTTTCGCTAACGACAGAATCAGGTCGTTACAGAGGATCTTGTGAATTAGTGATTGTTTTGGTAGGTTTTGATCTAAGTGTGTTTAATATATGAATATAAGAGGATTTGGAGGAACTCATTAGAATCTAGATGAGGTAGGACTGGAAAATTGAAAAAAAAAAATTCGTCGGAATAATCTGGGGAGAGGGTGTCGCGGTGCGACCCAGATGTGCCAAGGGGGCTAGCGTGGGGAGCCTGCTGTGCACCAGGGAAGGGGTTCTAAAGTTTAGGGGCTGGCGCCCCGCGCCACTCAGTGCGCTAGGTCCCCTACTCTTCCGCCCTTCTTTCCGTTTGAGTTCTATTAAACTATGTCATCGATCACTTCTTTATTTTTACTATCCAAAGTACATCTAATCATCGAGAAATCCTATATATCATAATTCAAATTTGAGGTAAAGTTGAAAGTAAAGTTTGAGAAAGTCCCTCCGAGTCTTTATTAGGAGTTTTCTACAATTACTTACAATTGTTTCAAGACTCGAGTAAGTGAGTATGAGAATGAAGTGAGTGTATTCATGAGCCTACATTATTATTTAGATCCTTGAGTTGAGTCGTTCATGCCCATAAATTGAGTGTCCTTGAGAGGAGTAGTATCTTCGAATTCTAAGTTCTTGAGCATGGAGTTCCTAATCATTTTTTAAAAAATATTTCATAATTATGGATTACCATATGTTATACATGTAGGTCCTTGAGTTGAGTTGCTCATGACCATAATTTCACATGAACCCTATAAGTCAAGCATTCTTGAGATGAGTAGTATCATTGAGTTCTTGAGTTCTGGAGTTGTTGAGTTTTGAGTATTGAGTTCTATATATGGTTATGAAAAACCATGAATTGAGTCATTCACGCCCATAATTATGCATGAACCCTATTTTGAGAAGTCTTTTTCAATTATTTATAATTTGTTTTAAGACTTGAGTACATGAGGATGAGGATAAGGATGAGGAGAGCTGAGTTTCATTTTTTCAAAATAAATATATGAGAATTGAGTATTCCCAATATTAAATGTTTTTACATTTAAAATGAGAGGAATCTTCGATTTCCAAATGAGTTCATGAGTAGGTTTCAGCACTATCTCTTTTAAAAGAACCTTTTGAGTAATAATCTTAAAGTTTGAGGATGAGGAAATGTTTTAAACATATGAGCATGAGTTATATTATTGGGAGTAGTATTGAGCACCGATATGGGGACGCGTTCAGACAACTCAAAGTCCTCATTTATGCAAACATGGGTACAGGGTCATACATTTTAGATGATTCCTTATTTCTTTTTAAGCATAGCTTAGTGGATCCACATATTTGAGGATGTCTTATACTCCGGCAAGGTATAAGAATGTTCTGGAATCATTGGCGAGACGTTGTATCAACACATACCTCATAGTGATGGTTGTCGGTTAGAGAATCTCCCAAATAAGAGTTATTATTGTATTTTACATACAATTGAGTTATTATTCTATCTTTACATACAATTGAGTTATTATCTATTGTTTTAAAAGCTTTTCATATATTGCATTTTTTATTGTTGCTTTATCCTTGAGTATCTTGAGTCGTGTATCTTCGAGTTGAGTATCTTACCTTTGAGTTAAGTATTTTATCCTTGAGTATCTTGAGTTGAGTATGCAATCCTTGAGTGGAGTTTGAGTTGAGTTGAGTTAGTTTGAAGATAGGTAAGTATGTTTCTTTTCTATCCGTTCAAGCTTATGTTTATGCTTTAGAATTCCCCTTACATGCTCATACATTCCATGTACTGACGCCATTTGGCCTGCATCATTCATGATACAAATACAGGTATTCAGGGTCATCAACAAATGCTCCGTTGATACTACTTGCAGTTCCAGTTAGCTTTGGTGAGCCTCTTTGCTTCCAAGGGGTTCCATTTTTACTTTCAGTTGTTAGGATGTCGTGGGTCTTGTCCCGGTAATCCTTTTGTAATAGTAGAGGCTTCATAGATAGTAAAGGTCTAGGAGTCTATCATTATTTCCTTTAATGTTATAATGTTTTTAGTCCATGATGAATTTAACTAATATTTGTTAAATTATTTTCAGACGATTATTGGAGTTGAGTTTAAATTATGCGTTTTTTAAAGTTATTTTTGCATCATGAGTTTTCATTTTGCTTGAGTAAGTCTTCCGCGGAGTAATGAACCAGGCCAAGGGTTAGCTTGGGAACCAATAATTATTTTCGAGTGTCAGTTACGCCCATAGTCTAGGCTTAGGGCATGACATGCATCCTCCTCACACATATTTTGTTTGACTTTTCTTATTTCAATGACTAATTAAAATTTCTTATTTTGATGGTCAAATTTATTTATGTTTCCCTAATTTTCTTGTAAAATCTATTATAGATGACCCAATTTTTTTTTTAAATACCAAAACTAAATTACAATATAGCCAAAAAATAATTTTTAACTATAATCTAGCCACAAAAAAGTTAGTTTTTTTTTTCTTTACACTAAAAAGCAAAATAAGAATAAGAAACTCAAATAATGACAATCAAAGAAGTCAAAAAATAATTTATGTGTGAAAAATGTTATACTTTGAACTTTGCTACAAGGATCGTATATATCCCTACGGCCCTACATGATTTTTTTTAAAAAAATCAAAAATATAAATTAAAACTAATTTTTCACTCCGATAAATGAAGGGCATATGTGAGCTCATTTTATAACGGTAGGGGTATATCTAAGCCGTTTGTATAACAGTAAGGGTATAAATGAGCAACTTTTAAATCGAGGGGCATATCATCTCAAAATGGAAAAGTTGAGGGGTATATTAGGACATTTATTAATGAACAAATTTCAAATTGTAGCAATTTGGATGGTAAGACGGGATGTTATGTGGTGTTTATCTCACCCAAAAGGCAAATTAAGTCTGAAATATTTAATTACTCTGTATTTGCATAGAATTTATTTTCCAACACACTAACAAGAAATAAGTGAAAACAATAAATATAATCATCGAGGCTATAAATTTAAATTCATCGCGTGTAAGAAGGATTACATATACCTCTTAACTTAAAGAAAAAAATGCAATATATTCTTTTCAACTTTGCGAGAAAGATCAAATATATATTTTTTTTTAGTTTTAATGTGGACAAAGTCCACATCTTTATAAAAAATATAAATCAACATCAATAGGGTCAAAAAGTGGCCCAATTGAAAACAACTAAACAAAGCAAACTAAAGGAAAGAAGAAAACAAACTAACAATTAAGGAAATAGACTCTAATGTCTGAAAAACTTCAGCTTCTCTGGTGTGACGGTCACCGGAGAATCTTCCCAAAGTGACGACCAGTCCTTCCAAATACTCACCTCCTCTGGATATGAGCTTTGTTCGATATCGAACCAGGTATGGGTTACAATCACTTCCACATCAATAAATCTCACCGATGTAATGATTCAAGTACCTTTTACAACTTCTTCTACCTGGATTTTATCGATCTATGCTAGATCAAAAGTTATGTGCAAGTATTTTAGGGACGCACGTCAGTCGCCATGGATATTTGAAGACAAGATCTATTAAGAAAAGATTTTAACTTTATAACTCGATTACTCATCTTTGAGATATGTTTTGATATTCTGTCCTAGATTATTCTCCTCAGCGAGATTAATACCACTGTTTAAGTCGACTAATCTCCGACCTTGCATCGCTCAATATTTTCTAGAAGATTAAGGTAATCTTTCACCTTCTAATTTAGTCCTCTCCTGGTTGACTTTGAACTGATCTCGTGCTTTTTTGTAAGCACCTTTAAAATGTTTGGTTTGAACTTTTCGGATTCTCAAATTAGGAGTCTTTTCTTTGTCTTGTTGCAAAATTGTGGTAGTTCCTGCATATTTTGATATTGTTGTCTCTTTGTACCTACAAAATGAGCAAACAATTTAGTTAAATAATCAATGAAGTTGTACCCTTCTCTGAGGACGTGAACCACCTCCACCTCATGACTCCTTATAATTGTCTGAATGTGTCTGATATCCCAAAATAGCTGCCATGGAACCTCCCATACTCCATGTATAACTTTCAAAGCCACCAATGAATCTGTCTGAATTATCAAGGGAAGAGAATTTCCTTGACTACAGTATTGTAACCCTTCATTAATTTCCATGACCTTTGCCTCCGAAATTTATGTAGTACTAATTCTTGTAGATTCTACAAATTTCAAATCTCCTTGCATATCTCTAATACAAAATGTTATACCCCAAACTCCTCATACAAACAGATAAGAAGCATCTGTATTGCATTTATATACTCCCATGGGGGGATGACTCCATCTCACCACCATAGTTTTTGTCAATGGAGCATATCATTCAAGATATTTGACAATTAAGGGCCAGTTTTGAGGGACATTATTTAACCATGGATATCTAATCTTAGTAAATAAGTAGATGTTTCTATGTATCTCTATAATCATTGAGGTTGTTGACATATTTCCACCATGCTTCATCATATTTCTCCTCTTCCAAATTTCCCAAGTTATGAAAGCAATAACTACTTTAATCAATTGCTTCAATTTGGGACTATCATCAACTTTCCACCATTCTTCCATAATCTGTTGAAGCTGATTAACTGGGAATGATAGCCCTGCAACATTTCTAAAAGTTTTCCAAACATCTTGAGCACTAGGACAATTGACAAATAGATGAGTGAAAGTTGCAGGAGCACTATTATTGCAACAGCTACAATCAACCCTCTTTAATATGTTCCTTCTAATTAAGACCTCCCCAATAGGAATCCTTCTAAACCGTAATCTCCACATAAAAAAGCATACCTTAAAAGGCAAACCTTTCTTCCAAATTTTTTAGATATCTTCTATATACTCTTTTCTACTTCTGCATAATTCCCACGCTGAGCTAACTTTGAATTTACCATCACTACTAGGCATCCACCACGTTTTATCTTTTCCTTCAGAACTAGTAACGCTTCCTAGGGTATTGCATATGTGATTGCATATATCCTCATTGAAATTACTTTCCAGTACATTATTCTTCCATCCATCTTCGGCATATAGTTCCTTGACATCTTCCATTTGACTTTGGTTATGTGATATAGGCATCAAAAAATGCAAAGTGCCTAGTTGTGTCCAATTATCAAACCACAAACTAGCATGTCCTTCTCTAGGTTCCCACCAGATCTCTTGATCAAAGAAATCCCTATCTTGTAACATAGCTCTCCAAACTTGAGATCCTCCTTTAAAGTCCACCAATTGTGGCCTTTGTCTTTTACATTGCTTATTTCACATAAAATTTGTCCACATGGTATTTTTGGTTCTGAAATGCCACCACAATTTAGATAATAAAGCTTTGGAGGCATCAAACAAAGATCTAAAACCTAAACCTCCCTCCTCCTTAGACAGACAACTATCCCCCCCATGTTACCCAGTAAGTGGCTCTTCCTTGTTCTTTAGAATCCCAGAAGAATTTTGCAAAAATCTTATAGGAGGCTTTATAGCTGAGAGGAGTTAGACAAAAATACTCTGCAATACATGGTTAATCGGCACTGTTTTGCCCCCATAAGATAGAAGTTTCCCTTTTAACATTTGAAGTATATTCTAAATCTTCTTGATGAACTCATTGAAATAATTCTTCTTGTTCTTAACATGGCTAATAGGACAACCCAAGTACGTTAAAGGAAAACTCCCTTTGCAGAAACTTGTAATTTCCTCCACCATTTGAACATAACTAAGAGAACCTTATTTAAACAAGTAAAACAAAAAATTTTCTTTGTTTATAAGTTGTCCTGATTGTTATTCATACATTTTGAATGTGTGCATTAACAACTGGAGAGAACTCATATCATAAGAGGAAAAAATAATTGTATCATCAGCATAAGATAAGTGGTTTAGTTGGTCACTCCATTTAGGAAGACCAAATCCTCTATATTCCTCTTCTAGGAATTGATGATTTAGAGCTCTAGTTAATAGCTCAGCAGTAAATATAAACAAATAAGGAGACAGAGGATCTCCTTGTTTGACCTCCGTTGATGAATAGAAAAAAACATGTGCTTGACCATTAATCAATACAGAGTACCAATAAGTAGCAATAATTCTCCAATCAACCATGTCATATGCCTTTGCCATGTCAAGCTTGATAATCACATTATCAGCTTTGACCCTCAACCTAATATCAGTAATAATTTCTTATGCCAATAATACATATTCAGTAATATTTCTTCCTTTGACAAATCCAGATTGATTTTGGGATATCAATCTAGGAAGTAACACCTCCATTCTCTCATGCACCAATCTAGATATGATTTTATTAAGGAAATTACTCAAGCTAATATGTCTAAGATCAGAAAAGGATTGTGGAAAATACTTTTTAGGTAATAGCACAAAGTTAGTATGAGTAATAGACTTAGGTTACGTAGCTCCTTTGAAGAAAGCTTGAACTACTTTTATCACATCTGAACAAACAGTGTCCCAATAGTTCTGATAAAAACACCTCGAAAAACCATCTAGTCCACAAGAGTTTTCTGCATTTAACTTAAATACTACCCTCTTAATCTTAGCCTCATCAGGTAATTTGGTCAATATATCATTTTCCTTTTGTGAGATTACATAATTAATATGCATTAGTAGAGATAGGTCAGAATGATTTACCCTTGGAGTAAATTGCTTGGTAAAAAAATTAACCCCTTCTTCTGCAATCACATTTTATGATTCTGCCCATCAACAATCAAATTTATAATTCTCCTCATGTAAAGCCTTTTTCCTCTTCCTCTCACTAGACTGTGAAAGAATTTAGTGTTCCTGTCCCTTCCTCAAACCACTACACACTAGCTTTTTTTCTCCAAAACTCTTCTTCAAAGTGTATATAAACCTTCAGCTCTACATGAGCTATCTGAAAAATACTTCTGTTAGTAGGTGATGGATCGTCAAGAAATAGTTTCTCCTTCAATTTCACTATATCTTCTATAATTGCTAGTTGTTTTAAAAATATCCCCAAAATTTTCTTTACTCCACTTGGCTAATGTCATCTTGGTCCTCTTTTCTTTCTGCTTAAGTTGTACAAAAATATCATATGAACTCTCAGCAACCCAATTCTTCTCCACTACTTCTTTAAAATCCTCTCTTTCAGTCCAAAACTCTAGAAACCTGAAAGGTCTGACAATATGGAATGTTTTTTATCGAGGGAATGAATTTTATCTTTTTACATTATTTTGAGAATTATTCATTGAATTAGAGCCATATATACATAATTATTTAAAATTATATAGTAATTGTTGGTTCTAAATCAACAGTCAACAAGGATGGAATTACATTTGCATTAAAATAAAGTTGGGAATATGTGAGAAAAACCAAGATTTAAAATAGGTATTAAAAAGAGAAGATGGAAACAGTACTTACGAGACGGCATAATTCATCTGAGAAAGAAATGACTTTGGAAGAACTTAGGGTGAGAAATGGTAGGAGAAGAGTTCAAAAAGGAAGCGTCATGGAACTTGTTTACCATGAGCACAATTGAACAGTTGATGGGAAATTGTTTAGCATTGATTTTTATAGGACTATGTGATACGTGCACTCACGATAACTATGTGATGTTTGACTCATGAGGACTATGTGATGTGTGACTTATGAGCACTATGAGATGTGTGCTAACGAGGACTATGTGTTGTCTGACTCACAAGGATTATGTGATGTGTGTGACTTACTAGGAAAAGGAAAAACACATGATTAGTGTTTTCAAAACATTTTCAATCATATTTTGAAAACCTGTCTTTCACTTTTTTTCAAGTTTAAACCCCCTGTTTTTTGGAGAAGTTTCATTTTCACCTACAAAAGTTATTTTTTTTCATGGAAAATACATATTCAAACACAACATCTTATTCCAAAAAGAGAAAATATATAATTACTTCATTAATTGTATTTGAATCGATTTGGGGAAGATGTGTTTTTTTCTTTTAAAAAGAATACAATTTGAAATGCCACATGGCTTTTTTATATTGATTAGAGGCTGTTTTTTTAATCTGCTCACGTGTTGTTGCAATGTGAGAACACAATAGGAGCTAAATGAAAATGACATTAAGTTTGGTTGAAAGTAGTTTAGTGGGATAATAGGTTCCCCGCAAAGTTCAAGTGTCTTTTAAAAACAAGGCTTACTTTAATGGGGTAGTTATATATTTTCTCTTTTTGGAATATGAAGTTGTGTTTGAATATGTATTTCAATGAAAAAAATTAAACTTTTGTAAGTGAAAATGAAACTTCTCCAAAAAATAGGGTTTGAAACTTTTAAAAAAGATTAAAAATAGATTTTCAAAATCTGATTAAAAATCTGGTCAAACACTAGTCATGTGTTTTTCTTTTGCCTCATAAGTCACCACATCACATAGTCCTCGTGAGTCACGTATCTCATAGTCCTCATTAGTCAAACATAACATAGTCCTTGTGAGTCAAACATCACATAGTCATCGTGAGTGCACTCATCACATAGTCCTATAAAAAATCATTCCTCAAAAATTTCCCATCCATTGCTCAATTGCGGTTATGGTAAACAAGTTCCAAGACTATTCCTTTTGGAACTCTTCCTAACATTCCTCACCCTAAGTTCTTCCAAGTCATTTCTTCCTCAGATGAATTATGTTGTCTCATAAGTACTTTTTACATCTTCTCTTTTTAATATCTCTTTTTAACCTTTGATTTTCTCACAGATTCCGAATTTTATTTTTATGCAAATGTAATTTCCGTCCTTATTAACTATTGATTTAGATCCAACAATTACTATATATTTTTAAATAATTATGTATATATGGATCTAGTTCAATGAAAAATTCTCAAAATCATTTAACAAGATAAAATTTCATTCCCTCGATCAAAAACATTCCTTTCATGCCCAAGGATATATAGACATTTGGAGAATTCAACTTTTGATAAACCAAATATATGGATGTGTTAATAGGAAGTAGTGTGTACCTGTAGAACTAATTAGTCGAGTTACTCAAGGTCAAATTTGGCTAACCAAAGAATGGAAGGAATTTTGTGACTATTACTCAATAAGCATCACGAACTCTTTGATCTTTAGATACAATGCTTGTGCTCATTTTGATGTCACTATATGTGATCAGAGTACAACAAAAAAATAATATCCAGTAGATCAAGAGATTGAATCAAAAGATATTCCAGTGAACCTCCAAACATATGTTATGTAATCGAGGAAAAAGAGGAATATATTCTAGTTAAATTTCAAACTAATGCTAATGTAATTGAGCAAGAAGTGTCTCAAGGTAAGTAAACATCTTAACTGGTTTATCAGCTATTAAGTGAATCCATTTAGTAGTATTATATTGCACTTGGATATCTATTTCACCAAATAAGTGAAGGCTCTGAGGAGCACGAGCAACAACCCAACATTTGTACCGGTAAAACCAAAAGCTTGTTAGACTTTTTACACTATTTAAGAGATTTTTTTTAGTGTAGTAAGATCAAATGTGAGAAAAACTTATAAGTAATTAAGATCCTCAATCTATCCTAAAAACAAGACGTAACTCCAATGTTTCAATTAATGTGACAAAACTTTTTATCGATGCATGTAGTTTAAAAATGAAATGAAGCTTACTGTTAATACTAATTATTATAAACATGTCATGACATCAATATATGTGGCCATAAAACTTTAAAAACTTATGGTCTTAAATATTCCATAACATTTCTGTAGCAAGGAATCATATCATAGTAGTTGTTATACTTATCTCAAGTTTGTTACATATCAGGAGGTCGGAGAAGCAAATAGTAGAAGTGAAGAAGTTGGTCCAAAGAATAGCAATCGACAAAGCTTCGTAAACTTACATGGTGACAGTCCGTATTTTGAAATTGTTATAAAAAAAGATACACACTACTTCTATAGTAAGGTTTAATAATGTGTACATTTTGTTTTCACATTTGCTAGATTTTTTTATGTACTAATTATTTTCCTTAAAATCTAGCGATCATGCTTGTTTGATGAATATATCTATTAGACTATCCCGATCAGATTCGCCCTAAGGACAAACATAGTCAACATGAAGAATATGAGGTTGTTAATGAAGAAAGAATAGAATGGGGAGTGGAAATAGAGTATAATGGGCATACGGTTATCATAAAAGATGATGGTCTGAATTTTGAAAAGATAACAAGATAGCTAGTGATGAAACTTGTCGGTTCAAGTTGATTTGGGGCCATGTGGCTAATGTTTTGCAGGTTTAGACTATCCTAGCACCCAATTCCTTGCAATATATTCGCTACAATTTCTTCGGATTTCATTCTGGCTATTTTACTTTTTCTTAGGAAGATACTAGATAGATTTATATTTATTTACTTTAAAAAGACAGGCAAATGTTTATTTCATTTGCTAGGGTACTTAACTTCAGATATCTGCATAAATTGTCTTCTTATAACTACAAGTATATGTATTCAATAAGTGTTGTCGTAAGTATTTTATTTTGTAAACATTATGGAAAATAACTCTGGCTTGGTTTTGACTTATACATGTTAAAATCTTTTTTTCTAATCGTCAAATATTAACTAGAAAATGAGTATTATTTTGCAACTATGTGAATAGTTATAAGTCACGATGGAAGAAGAGAGAGAAACTCTACTTTCTCACTAAAATAAAAATTTGAACAATGAATACATTCCATGAAGACCTAAATCCACCAGCCCCACCAGATAAAGGAGGATTAGAATTAAACAAGAACTGAGACACCAAAAATGAGAAAGAAGTCTTTCAAAACATCGTAATTTCTCCCTATCCCCTTCAAGATGGAATCACCCAACAAGGCCCAAATCACTGTAAAAAATATGTTGAGGATAAGAAACCCTCAGGCCTTAATAAGGATAAACAATATAAAGATAAGAAACTACCACAAGAGGATGAAAAAGGTGACCACAATTTATTAATTAATATCCAGTGAAGAAAAAAGAAGAATCTATGAATCATGTACGTATCATGATATCATATTATACTAAAAGTGGGAAGTATCCAAGTCAAAAGTTGAATTACGAAAATACCCTTTAACTATTAATTTATTTTCTTGAAATTATTTAAAATATTATTTTTTTCATTTAATGTTTATTATGGGATTCAATGAATTGACTGTTCGTATTATAATAATTAGCACTCATATTTCCAGCTAGACTTACAATTTAGTACTCATTATGAAATTGTAAGTTATTATTAGCAAGAAAAAACCAACAATCTTTACATCTTCCACGTAGTAATAGTGATGATTTTTCATAATCATAGTTACGATGTATTTTGTAATAATTAGTCAAAATGATTTTCCATTAAACATTTAATATATTTGAATTATTTTACATACTTTATCCTTAGATTATAGTTTTATTTCTACATTACATTTAAATGTTATAAATTGTTTAATAAATTAAATATTAAAAAGTAGATAGTGAATCATCATATTAGTATACATAAATTACCACTAACTCTTCATTGTGTAAATGTATTTAACTCCCATTAATTATATTCATTATGTTTTTAACTCTCATATCTTATTGATAATCTCAAATGGATTAATATCATATTTATGACAACTCTTTCTGTTCCTTAATACTATCCTATAAATAGTGACATTTACACACTTAATCAATTGGAAAAAAAACATGAGAAAATCTCTATGCTCTCTTCTCGTCTCTTTTTATTTGTTTAGTTTAACATTTATGTTTCTTGTTTGTTGTTATGCTACAACTTTTTGTTGTTATGTTGTTATTATTTTTGAGAATTTACCATGATTTGTTGTTTTGTATACATTAGCCTAGCATGTGGTATTTTAATATCCTCACTTGAATAATGAATTTGTGCAATAGTTAGTTATTTTTACTTTATGCACTTTTAGTCAATTTTATAGTTAAAGGTATATTCTTTTTGTTAGGAAGATATATGTAGTTCCTATCATAACAATAATTGATTTTTTTCCGTAAACACCAAAGATTTGAAGGGGATAAAATATGTCATTTGCAATATAAAATTTATATGAAGTATTATGGGATAAACGTGCAACGCACCTTCCCAAATCTAGTTTTATTAAATGAGCATAAGAATAACCTCAACTATCTAAAAGAGATATTGGTTATGTTGTGGAGAGTGATTGAAAAAGACTGTCAAGTCATGCACTTATAGAAAGCTGGAAGTCCAACTGCCTTGGCGAGTCTAATCCTAAGTTGGAGCAAGAAATAAGGGATTGAACACATCTTAACTAATTTACCTCACAACTATTATACAAGAACATTTTATTAAAACGAAAACTTGCTACTAATTCTACAACAAGGACCTTGATTCATCAACAAATACATTTGATATGTCAAAACGTGGCATTTAATTTTTGTTGCCTCCAGAGCAAGAGAAAATTTTCACCTCCGAAGTAAAAGATGTGTAGAGAAATAAAGAAGAATTCATGATAGCATGGAAGAGTACTCACCCTTAAATTTGAATAGACAAGCGTGTCTCAACCGAGTCTCATGTCATCTTCCTGAATATGTGCTATATTTAATAAGAAAATAACAAGTGTACTATCAGTTCACAATCCTAGTGTACTTGTAGAATCATATAACCATTTCCAAAACATGAATGTAAATAAGAAACTACGAAATAGTAAAACAGGTGAACAGATATACCACACCCACAATGTAATATACATTTGGATTCACAATGTCCTAAGTCAACTAATGCATAAAACATGTCCCACATGATAAAATATTACACATACCTAGTCCTCACAATGAACCCATAAAGTAATACAAATTTCCAATTGTTAGATGGAGAAAGATTTTGATGATTGACAAATAGGGTAATACATGAAAGGAACAGGTTGCGCCGACATGTTTCTTTCAGTCTGAGTTCGACTGAGATTAGGAGAACATTAATCTCGTGAAGCAGAATTAATTAGGCGGGGGATGAGTTGCTTTTACAACAAGAAACAACTGCAGAAAGTTTCCTGTTATAAATGAGTCTTACAAGGAAGAGGAAGCACATATTAAATAAACACAGTTAACACGGGATTCCAAATCCTTCAAGGAGTAGGAACCACTACAAAGTTACGGAGTTAAAGTTGAAAAAGGAAAGATCTTTGGGCCTATAAATAGGGCAATGTTATCTCTAAAGAAACCTGCACACTAAAACAGAAAGTTACAAGCATAATAAAATCAAATAGAATGAGTTCATATTTGAGTGATTTATGACTAGGAAGTGCACCCAATGCAAGGAAACAAGATTGAAGAACCTAATCAACCTCCAAAGTGAGAATTACTTCTCTAGGATCGGCCTCTAGTCAAGTTATTACCAATTGAGGGTGAAGGAAGATGACATTTCGAAGATGATTTTTCAAACTCGATATGGTCATTATAAGTTTTTGGTAATGTCGTCTGGTTTGACTAATGCTCTAGGCGCATTTATCGACTTGATGAATAGAGTGTTTCAATAATAACTAGACATGGTTGTGATTGTGTTTATCAATGACATATTGATTTACTAAAAGAGTGAGGATGAGCAGGTCGAGCATTTGAGGATTGTGTTGCAAGTACCAACAACTATTTGTAAAGTTTAGCAATTATGAGTTTTGGTTGAGGTTCGTGGAGTTTCTTGGTCACATTGTTTCCGGTAAGAGTACTGAGGTAGATTCTAAGAAGATGGATGTGGTTAAGAGTTGTCCTAGACCTGTATCCCCTTAGGATATTCAAAGTTTCTTGTGTTCTGCTGGTTATTATAGAAAGTTTATGGAAGGGTTTACTTCGATTTCCTCTCCACTGGCAACATTCACCCAAAAGAAAGTTAAGTTGTTATGGTCAGTGATGAGTAGGGGATTTTGACTCATTTAGGGCTTAATACTCGGCAAATTAGTGTCCTCAATGCCTAATTTAAGCTCATAAGTAATGTTAAAATGTTAATATTCAGCAATGAATGCAAAAGGGCAAGGCAAGGACACTACGAGACAAATAAGAGAGAAAAAACTTAAAAGGTTGAAGGAAAGCAAAGCTGGTACTTGCCAAATCCACTCGGCGAGTCGTCGAGTAGACCTTCAGCTCGCCTAAAGTTTTAGCAAGCCAGTCTATGGACAAGACCAACTTAGCGAGCAGATTAGCAGTTTGACGATGCGCCGAAGAGATTGGTGATGCCGATCTCAATCACCAAAAGTTACAAAAAAGATATGGTGAAAAGCTAAGCCAAAAAGGTGAGAGGAGGAGCACTCGGCATATCGTCGATCGGGTCGGCGATATCACACCCCGAGCCTACACCCTAGATGTGACTGGCACCCAAGAACTATTGTTGGTCCCCTATAGGACCCTTGGCCTGGCTCAATACTCACCAGAAGACTTGTTCAACATTACATGAACTCAAAAAGAAAGTTTTCTAAAACAGTCTCAAAATAGATGACTCAGAATATTTTAAAGAAAATATTCAACTGGCCAAAAGAGGCAACTAATGTATAGAACATTAAAAATTGAAAATGAAATAGACTTCTCAAATCTTTACTGTCTATGAAGTCTCTAAATACTATGATAGACGTCGGGACAAGAACCATGATATCTTAACAAAACTGAAAAATTAAACGGGAATCCTCTGGAAGCATGGAGGCTCAGCAAAGCAACTCTGGACTGCAAGTGGTATCAATAGAGCACCTGTTGATGACCATGGTTACATGTATCTGCATCATGAATGATGCAGGCCAAATGGTGTCAGTACATGCAATCTACGGGCATGCAAGGGGAATTCTAAAGCACAAACATAAGCTTGATCTGATAGAATGGAAGAACATACTTAAATCATCTCAACTCAACTCAACTCAACTCAAAGATACTTAAGGATACTAAAAGATACTCAAAGATACGCAGGATACTCAAGATACTCAAACTTAGAAATACTTAACACAATTCCAAAATACTCAACTCATTACTAAGCAACAAAGAAAAGATGCAGTATAAAGAAAGCTTTTAAAGAAATAAATGACCACTAAAAGTATTTAAAAATATAATAATAACTCTTTACTTATATTTGAGAGATTCTCTAACCGGCAACCATCACTATGAGTTATGTGATGATACAACGTCTCGCCCACGATGTCAAAATTGTCCTATATCTTCCCGGAGTATAAGACATCATTAACAAAGCAAATCCACTAAGATATGCTTAAAAGAAATAAGGAATCATCTAAAAAGTAAGACTCTTTACCCATGTTGGCATACATGGTTTATGAGGACTTTGAGTTGTCTGAACTCATCCCCATATCGGTGCTCAATACTACTCCCAATAATATAACTCATTCTCATATGTTTTAATAACATTTACTCATCCTTAACTTTGAGATTATTATTCAAAAGATTATCTTAAAAGAAATAGTGCTCAAAACTCCTCATAAACTCATTTGGAAATCAATATTTCCTCTCGTTTTAAATGTAAAAGCATTTACTCTTGGGAATACTTAGTTCCCATATATTCATTTCGAAAAATGAAACTCAACTCTCCTCATCCTCATACTAAAGTACTCAAGTCTTAAAAAAAATTTGAAAGATAGTGAAAGACTTCTCAAAATGACTCAAAGAACTGCCTTAAACTTGAATCTTAACTCTATCTTGAATTTGAATTATGAATTCAAGAGTGATGACTTGGATATGCATGTTCTTTCAATGATTAATCAAGATTTTAAGTGTAGATGTCAGGTAGAAAATGTGGGTATGATTCGAGGGAACTCACACAGAAAGAAGGTCGGAAGGGTAGTGGACCTAGTGACCCTGGCACACTGAGTGGCGCAGGGTGCCAGCCCAAAAACTACTTACCAGTGTTTGGGGCGCACTGAGTGGCACGCTGTGCTAGGCTCCAAACTATTGGGTAGTAGTTGTGGCTCTATGGTGGTGCGCCGCCCCAAGCCCCTACCCAAAATTTGATGAATTTTCTTATGCAATCTCATGCCATAACCTATCTATAATCGAAATAATTTCCATCAAACTCTTTTGGATTCTTAAACTAACCACATTAACAATGAAATTCACACATAAATTGATCAAGAGCAATCTCATTTGCAACCCTCACCTCAAGAACTCAACAAGAACTCCATTATCAAAGAACGGAGCACAAAACCACAAGAACTCAATTCATTCAACCTGAAGAACAAAATTACAGATAAAAATCACATGATTGGTGTGTGGGTGAACTAACCCAACACTATGAGAACTTACATACATCATAAGGATCAAATCCTTGGCAAAACTCCTCAACAATCGCAAGAATTTTGAACGAACGCTTGAACTTCTCATTTTTCTCTTCTTGCACTTCTCTCTAAAACCCTAAGGATATTTAGGAATTATGAAGATTGATCCAAATCAGTTAAGACCCCTATTCGGGGTAACCATAGCATGAAAACTTAGTGGGGTAAGGAAAATACCAAAATACCCCTCCTTAATCAGATGAAATTCCTTAATTGGACAGGCTGAACTCAAACGAGCAGATCTCCCTCATCCGAACTCATAATTTAGAAAAGTAGGTGGCATTGGAAAGAGGAATCAAAGATTTTTCATTTGATATCTCATGGGCCACCTAAATCATAATATACTGAAAGTTATGGTTGTTTGATATTGATCCAAACTAACAATTTAAGACTAACTTGCAAAATTCTCAATTTTTATCTTTCCAATTTAGTTCTTTCTAAAATTAGCTTTTTCTAAACCCGAGGTATTACAATATCTCCCTCTTGGGAACATTAGTCCTCGAATGAGATCACTCTAATTTGGACTAAGGGTGGCAACATCTAACACCTAGTTCAAACACCCAACTTACAATACAACATAACATAGCATATCATTTTAAAGAGTTTTACAAAAAGTCATTACCTTGGTGTGGAATTTCTTTGGAAGGGAAGAGATGTGGGTATCTCTTCTTCATATCTTTCTCAGCTTCCTAAGTAGCTTCCTCAACAAACTCATTCCTCCAATAAGACCTTGAGTGATGCTACCTCTTTTGTTTCAACTTGCGAATCTGACGATCAATGATCTCAACGGGTATCTTCTCATAAGATAAGTTGTCCTTAACACCAATATTATCCGTATTTATAATAAGTGAAGGATCGCGCATACACTTCTTCAACATAGAAATGTGAAACACTGGATGAACTACTGCTAACTCTGGCGGTAGATCCAACTCTTACACTAGATTGTTAATTATCTTGGATATCCTATAAGGACTGATATACCGGGGACTAAGCTTCCCCTTCATTGCAAACCTCATAACACTCTTAATGGGTGCAACCTTCAAATAAACCCAATCACCCACTTGAAGCTCCAATTCTTTTCTCCTAACATCAGTATAGGATTTCTGATTACTTTGTGTTGTTTTAAACTTGTCTTAAATGATCATCACTTTATCCATAGCTTGATGAACTAAGTCTAGTCCTATCAACCCATCTTCACCAACTACAAACCATCTAATTGGGGATCTGCATTTTCTCCCATAAAGAGCCTCTAAGGGCCATCTAGATGCTAGAGTTATAATTGTTGTTGTAAGAAACCTCTATAAGAGGTTACCCTTGAAATCGAGCACACACTCCCTCAACATATCCTGTAAAGTTTGAATCGTACACTATGCTTGACCATCAGTCTGAGGATGGAAAACGGTACTCAAATTCACCTTCAAACCAAAACTTTTCTAGAAAGACTGCAAAAATAGTGCGGTAAATTGCACACCTCTATCTAAAATTTTGGAAACCAGAACTCTATGAAGTCTAACTACCTCTTGAATATATAACCTATCATAATCTTCTACTGAATAGGTAGTCTTTACTGGAAAGAAATGGGCTGAATTAGTCATTCAATCTACAATAACCCAAATCAAATTATGTTGCCTGCGATACCGCGACAAACCAGTGGAGAAATCCATATTGATCATCTCCCACTTCCATTCCAGAATATCTATATTCTGAGCAATACCACCGGGCCTATGGTGCTCTACCTTAACTTATTGACAGTTTGGGCACTTAGCAACGAACTCTGCAATGCACTTTTTCATGCTACTCCACCAATAGACTTCTCTCAAGTCAGGGTACATATTTGTGGAACTGAGGATGGATAGAATATTTAGATGTATGAGCTTTCTCCATGATCTCTCTTGGAGTTCATCCACCTTTGGTACACATAATCTACCTTGATACATCAACACGCCATCTCCTCCTTGTTCAAAAGCCATCACTTTTTGCTTATCAACATTTTCCTTCAATTCAAGCAAAACAGGATCTTGGTCTTGCTTCTTCCTCACTTCAGACACTGGTGACCATTCAGTCCCATTCAGCACTATAACTCCGCCTTCATTGGAATCCAATAACCGGACTCCTAATCGTGCAAGTCTGTGTACATCTTCGGCCAATTCTTTCTTTCCTTCCTCATCATGGGTTGTACTACCCATAAACAACCTGCTAAGGTATCATCAACAATATTAGCCTTACCTGGGTCATAGATAATACTCATGTCATAATCATAGAGTAACTCTAACCATCTCCTCTGTTTGAGATTAAGCTCTTTCTAGTTGAATACATAGTGGAGACTCTTGTGATCAGTGAACACATCAACATGAACACCATAGAGATAGTGACGCCATATTTCATGGAAAATACTACCACTACCAACTCGAGGTCATGAGTCGGGTAATTCTTCTCGTGAACCTTAAGTTGTCTGGAGGCATAGGCTATACCTTACCAATCCGCATCAAAACACAACCAAGTCCAACTCTGGACGTATCAAAATACATAACAAAACCTTGTGTACCCTCCGGTAGGATCAACAGTGGGGCAATAGTTAACTTGGTTTTCAATTCCTAAAAGATTTTTTCTCAAGCTTCAGACCGTTGAAATTTTGTTGTCTTCTGATTCAACTTAGTCAACAGGGATGAGATAGATGAAAATCCCTCGACAAACCACCTATAATAGCTAGCCAATCCCAAGAAACTGGAAATATTAGTTGGAGATGTGAGTCTTGGACAATTCTGCACTGCCTCAATTTTCGGAGTGTCAACTCGTATCCCATCACCATAAACAATGTGGCCTAATAATTTAATGGACTCAAGCCAAAAATCAATCTTAGAGAATTGGGGATACAACTCTCTATCCTTAAGGGTTTGGAGAACTACTCTAAGATGACAAGCATGATCTTCCTCATTCCTCGAATAAATTAGAATGTCATCAATGAGTACGATAACAAATATATCAAGATACAACTTAAACACCCTATTCATAATGTCCATGAAAGCTGCAGGAGTAATGGTCAAACCAAAAGACATAACCAGAAACTCATATGACCATAACGGGTCCTGAATGGCGTCTTGGAAATATCACCCTCTCTTACCCTCAAGTGGTGATAGACTGATCAGAGGTCTATCTTATAAAAACTAGTGGCACCCACAAGTTGATCAAAAAGATAATCAATTCTCAGAAAAGGATACTTATTCTTATAGTGACCTTGTACACATTCAAAGTAAATCATCTTTCTTCCTCACAATTAAGGTTGTTGTGCCCCAAGGTGAGAAACTTGGTCGAATGAAACCTTTATCAAGAAGGTCTTTCAACTGCTCTTTTAACTCTTTAAACTCAGCTGGAGCCATTCTATATGGTGGAATAGAGTTAGGTCGAGTATGGGGAAAAATATCTATACCGAAATCTATTTCTCTCTCAAGAGGGACTCCTATAAGATCGCCTGGAAAAACTTCTGGAAACTCACTCATACCTGGAACTGACTAAATAGACAGTGTCTCAACACCAGAGTTATTAACTCAGACTAAGTGATAGATACACCCCTGGGAAACTAACTTTCTGCCCTTAAGGTATGAAATAAAACGACCCTTAGGCACTGTGAAAATACTCTTCAACTCTCTAACTGGCTCATCAAGAAGCTGGAACTTAACTACTCGAGTTCTACAATTAACTGAGGTATAAAAAGCATGAAGCCAGTCCATACCTAGAATGGCATAAAAAATCCACCATGTCTAACTCAACAAAGTGAGCCATGGTGTCCTTGTGATTGACAAAAATGATACAATCACGTTAAACTTTCTTGGCTAGAATAGACTCACTAACCTGTGTGGAAACACTTAAAGGCTCAAGAAGTTGTTCAGGAAGAATATTGAACCTCATAGCAACATGAAGAGTCACAAAAGATATACTCACACCTAGATCAAGCAATGCAAATACATCAAAACTAAAGACTTTGATCATACCATAGAAAACATCTGGCGAATTCTCTTTCTCTTGGCGACTAGTGATAGCATACAGATGGTTTCCTCCTCACCCTGTCCCTGAAGTAGCTCCTATAGGTGAAGCTCTATCTGGCAAAACCACTGAAGAAGATTGGGCTCTATTGCCCCCATTACTACTTCCCTGCCTTTTCTTAGGGCACTTTCTCATGAAGTGACCTGCTTGACCACACATTATGTTTCACGCCCCGAGGCTACCCCATTGACGTAAACACGAGACCCAGGATCACGAGTGACCCCAAGTTAACCCTAAGTTGGCATATCATAAGCATACTAAGATAAAATGAAATAATAAATGCTTTGTAGAATTTTAAAACATGAATACCCAATACTATATGAATATATAATCTAGAGTTTAATAACAACTGGAAGATCAAACACAAAGCCACAATTGAATTTAACTATGTCTGAAATAAGCCTCTAACGAACTAGAGATGATGGGACATTCCCCCCAGCTAACTCTAGAGAAACTGAAACTGAAAGTAAAAGAAAACATATCTATCGTCTTCAAAGAATAAGGACTCACCACTGATAAAGCTGAATACAGATCGAGAATCGATCTACACGCGATTTAAATTCTATGGGCCTGAACCTACATCACGAGAAGATGTCGCGCAGAGTATGCGTCAGTTCTTGAAAGGTACTGAACATGCAGGATAGGATAAAGCTGAACAATATACATTACATAACAAAGCATACTGAGCAATGATATAAGATGAATAGGATGAATATACTTAACATACTGAATATGAACTAAACTGAATGCAATGACCAAATTCATAAAATGCTGAAACTTAATACTAAACTGTAACTGATAACCTGGTCAATGCAATAAAATCTGACTGTGAGAGCTACTACTGACCGACATAAAACCACGTGAGCTAAACCTGGAGTCTTATGTATACGCCCCCTTGAGAGGACCTAATCTACCTTTTCCAGGGGTATAATGGCATGATTGGCGTGATCACTAAATATGATGCCCACAGAGGGGACTTAACCTATGGAGGCACGTAGATCTGTGATTATGAGGGTGACTAACCTAGTCCAACTCTGTATTAAGCCTACTCCCAACTAGAATGTGTATAATACAACATAACTAAAATAAACTGGATAGCTCAAGATTCAGACATGCTAACTGAAAATGCAACATTAAGTACTGATAATGAAACATATGCAAACTGATGCAAGTATATCTGTAAAAATTGACCTAGCAAGTGTAATTCATGAACTAAACGAATCTACATAACTAGAGTTCTAAATTTCATGCAAGGATTAAGCAACATGGTTAGGAAAACATAATAATATGATTAATATTACTCTAACAGCTAAATCACAACAATTATTTCAAGCCCTAGAAACCCTAAGTCTAAACATGATATAAGAAAAAAGAATTTTATTGAATTCTAGGGACCTAATGGGTGAAAGAAATCCATCAATGAAATCCCATATACCTTGTGATAAATTTCACAGAGAAATCTTTCAATTTCAAGGCTTGAACTGAAGAAACCTTCTACTTGTTCTTGAGGGGTTTGGTAGACTCTTTCTCGTCTTTTGCTCTAAGATTATTGACTTTTTTGGTGAATGAAACATTTAGGGTAAAGTCTGATTAAGTCACTAGGCAAAACTTGACAAAAACGACATAGTTTAGAGGTTAAATGACGTAGTTTAGGTGTCCAACGCATAGGGGAAAAGACCAAATGATCCCTGACTTAAAACTTTCAGGGCCAATCGACAGACTTGACCGACAGACCATCAACAGAACTACAGTCCATCTTGGTAAGCTGTCGTTTGGCTTCAGAGGATGGGTTCTTGGGGTCATGATCCATGGACCTGGACCACAGCCCGTAGTCTGAGCTATGGTCCGTCTCTGCCAGCCGTCATTCTACTTCAGAGGAGGGGTTCTAGGGGTCATGATCCACAGACCTGGACCACAACCTGTCGTCTGAAATACGGTCCGTAGGTTTAGCTGTGGTGTTGATCCTTAGCTGAATTTCTGGAGGGGGTTTTGGAAAGAGTTGAGGTGCCCAACCACGAACCCCGCCTATGGTTCGTGGGTCAACCTATGTTCCGTAGGTGGCCTCCGTTGGTTGCACATCCAACTTCAGAAAATCTGCATTTTGGTCTTTCTAGCATATGGTTTTTTATATGAAGCAACCATTGGAGCCATCATGACATGCTCCTAGGTGGTTCCTACCACACTTAGCATATGTAGGAG
This sequence comes from Solanum pinnatisectum, assembly GCA_035578085.1. Lineage (NCBI taxonomy): Eukaryota > Viridiplantae > Streptophyta > Magnoliopsida > Solanales > Solanaceae > Solanum > Solanum pinnatisectum. The sequence continues at coordinate 17,324,602 of CM069079.1, forward strand.
TCCAAGTGGCACCTGCAAATTCATAAAATCTGCATTTTGGTCTTTCTAGCATATGGATTGTTACATAAAGCAACCATTGGAACCATCACGACATGCTCCTGGATGGTTCCTACCACACATACCACATGGAGGAGTCCAATTACCTCCTTGTACCACACTACCTTGAGATTGTGGAAGTCTAGCTTTAAAGTTCTGAGAATTTTGGTTCTTGAACTCACTTATGTTCCATGGTGCAGGTGCACTTGAAGATCATGGAGCAGGTCCAGTTGGCCTTTTCTAAAAAGATGAACGGTTTGTATTACCCTTCTTCTGCCCGTACTCATTTCTTGTAGTCTTAGCCTTCTTTTTCCCAAACTCTTCTCTAACTCTCAGCTTATATTCCTCAACTTATTGCACATGGATCATAAGCCTAGTTATATCCATATCTCCAATTAGCATAGCTGCCTTGCCCTCCTTACTTGACAAGCGAGACAACCCAGATACAAATAGACTCATCCTGCTCCTCATGTCAGCAACTATCTTTGGAGCATAGTGGGACAATTGAGTTAACTTGAGGGTATACTCATGCACACTCATGGATTCCTTCTTCAAGTTAAGGAATTCTCTTACCTTTGCTTCCCTTAGCTCACAAGGAAAGAAACGCCCCAAGAAAGCCTCCTCGAACACAGCCAATCTCACAATTAGTGCACCCTCAGATCTACTCTTCTTTCATTGATTGTGCCAGACTTTAGCAACACCCATCCTAGTTCCGCATGCTCAATATCTGGAACATGCATCACGTCAAACACTTTTTGCAACTCTTCCACAAAATTTTTCCTGATCCTCAGTGACACTTAAACCAGTTAAGTCTGAAGGATTCATCCTTAAGAACTCACGGATCCTAGATGTATCAGCCACATCCTGTCGATTCCCTCTTTGCTGACCAGCTTGATTGGCCACCACTTGACTCAATATCTGGATAGCATCCCAAAACTCGGCATTAGTGACCTTTCTTTGGGGTTGCACTTTAGGTGCATTAGGTACCCCTTGATCCTGGGATCAGCATTTCTTCTAGCAGGATGACCTCGAACAACTCTTTGTGGAGGCATGATCTCAAAAGTTACACGCACAACATAATTTAGAGGGAAAATTTATAGTGTTGAACTCTATCGCACGAAAAAAAGAAAGAAGGAAGGGAATTGTTTCCTAAATGTTGTAGCCTCCTAATTATAGATGTAGCGTGCTTTACACTGATAACTAGGACTCTACTGACACAACTTCATAGAAACCATAGAACTCTAGAACGTTGTGCTCTGATACAAAGTTTTTCACGCTCCGAGCCTACACTCTAGAAGTGACTGGCACTCAAGAACCATTGTTGGTCCCCAAGAGGACCCTTTGCCTGGCTTAATACTTAGCGAAAGACTTATTCAACATTAGATGAACTCAAAAGTAAAGGTTTTCTTAAACAGAGTCAAAATAGATAACTCAGAATATTTTAAAGAAAACATTCAACTGGTCAAAAGAGACAAATCAAGTCTAGAACATTAAAAATTGAAAATGAAATAGAATTCTCAAAATTCTATTGTCTATGAAGCCTCTAAATACTATGATAGAAGTCGGTACAAGAGCCAAGACATCTTCGCAAAACTAAAAAAAATAAACGAGAATCCTCCGGAAGCAAGGAGGCTCACCAAAGCAACTCTGGGATGCAAGTGGTATCAACGGAGTGGTGTTGATGACCTTGGTTACCTGTAACTTCATCATTAAAGATGCATGCCAAATAACGTCAATACATGGAATGTACGGGCATGCAAGGGGAATTCTAAAGCACATACATGATCTGATAGAAGGGAAGAACATACTTACCTCATCTCAACTCAACTCAAGTTAGAGATACTCAATACTCAAATATACTCAACGATACTCAAGATACTCAAACTCAAAAATACTGAACTCAATTCTAGAATACTCAACTCATTATAAAGCAACAAAGAAAATATGTGGTATAAATAAAGATTTGAAAGCAGTAAATGACAACTCAAAGTATTTAAAAATAGAATAATAACTCTTTACTCTTAGTTGGGAGATTCTCAAACCGACAACCATCATTATGAGCTATGTGATGATACATTGTCTCGCTGAGGCTGCCAGAAATATCCTATAGTGTGCCAGAGTATAAAACATTCTCAACTAACTAGATCCACTAAGCTATGCTTAATATCCATAAGGAACCATCTAAAAAGTCTGACCCTATACCCATGTTGGCATATATGGTGTATGAGGACTTTAAGGTGTCTGAACTCGTCCCCATATCGATGCACAATACTACTCCCAATAATATAACTCATGCTCATATGTTTTAACAAAATTTCCTCATCCTCAACTTTAAGATTATTTATCAAAATATTCTCATAAAAGAGATAGTGCTCAAAACTCCTCAAACTCGTATGAAAATCAAGATTTCCTCTCGTTTTAAATGTAAAAGCATTTACTTTTAGGAATACTTAGTTTCCATATATTCATTAAAAAAAATGAAACTCAAATCTCCTCATCCTCATACTCAAGCATTCAAGTCTTAAAACAAGTTTTAAAAGATTTTTAAAAGTTTCTCAAAATGACTCAAAGAACTTCCTCAAACTTTACTCTTAACTTTATCATGATTTTAAATTATGACTTGGATATCCGTGATATCTCAAAGATTAGTCAATATTTTAAGTGTAGATATCATGTAGAAAATATGGGTATGATTCGAGGGAACTCACAATGAATGAAGGTCGGAATGGTAGGGGACCTAGCGACCCTGGCGCACTGAGTGGAGCGTGATGAGTCCAAGATTTGGACACATTTAGGGCTTAGTTTATATAGATTTAGTGTCCTCAAAATCTTATTCTGTGCCAATAACTGATGTTAAATCCTTGATTTTTAGGTATATGGATTGAGGAACAAAACAAGGACACTAACAGACAAAAAGGAACAAACAAGCTGAAGAAATGAAGAAAGGCGAGCCTGAAGATCACCAAGAGCACTAGGCATGTCATCGAGTGGCTCATCAGACCGCCTAAACTTCCAGGGTGCCAAGCCCTGAAAGAAAAAACCAAGTCGGCAAGAGAAAGGAGCGGTCGACGGATCGCCGAGTAGTTCCGCGATACAGTGCTAGATTGCCCAAAGTTACAGGACCTTGAGAATGCTGAATGCCAAGGCAGAAGGGCAATGGAAGTTACCAAAAGGCGGCTTGCTGTGTGGTCCAGTGAGCCCGACTTACTTCACCGAATGACTCTTCGCAGCACATTGACTATAAATACATTTTTGAAATTTAGTTTAATGTCTTTCTTTTGAATCTTTTAATCCTTAAACTTCTTATCAAGTTTTTAGCATCTAGAGATAGTTTTTCTCTAGTTTTTTTCCTAAACTTTGAGGAATTGAAGAAATTCAATTTTGAGAAATTCGAAGTGGGTCTTTGGGATTCTTCAAATTGGAGCATTGTAAGGATGAATTACTCTTACCCAGTTGATGGATTATCAATTCGGTAACTGGTTTTGCCTTTTTATAATGTCTAGCTAAAACCTCAATTCTTGGGGGTGTGATTATGTGATTATAGGCTGATTTAGTTTATGGGTATTGTTAATTGTTAGTTTAAATGCTATTTAAAAGTGAGTTTAATCAGTAATTGTGGTTTAATTTAAGAATTGTAGTTGCAAATGCAGTTCTTTGTTTGTGTTCTTGGCTTGCTCGAGAGAGAGGTTTTAGAACTAAAATTATTGGTTGATGGTTTGTAGATATTGGATTGACCTGAGTTCAGCTCGAGAAAGTGAATCCTAAACCTAATCCCACACATTCATCTCAAGAGAGTGAATGGACTAAGGTGTGGGATGTTCTTATTTTGCATGCTTGTTGATGTTCGAGAGAAATCACTTGATTCGGGGTAAACTATTAGAGACAAAGTTTCCCTCCACTATAGCCTAGCTTACTCACTAATATATAGCTATTTACTAATAGTTGCAATTACCCATATGTCTATAATTGCCTATAATCGATCACAACTCAAGAACCTATCACATTATTGTTAATTCTTATTGTTTGTGACTTATGTTTGTATTTGATAATCAAAACTAATCCCCCATTTGATATTCGTGTCACCCCTTAATTTGAATGATGTCTTTATTCGATAATTTTTATTCCTATGACTAATTTGAACATGTTCATACTTTCCAATAGAATCTGAAACACATACTTCTCCTTGTGGGATTCGACCCCAACTCATTTAGTTGGGTTTTATACTGATTTACGATCGTTGAAGCTTAGAATTGGATGAAGTGTCTTTGATAACATTATTTTAATCAGTAGTTCAGTAGTGCCTAAGGGTCATTTCATTTCGTACTTTAAGGCGAGAAAGTTAGTTTCCAAGGGGTGCATCTATCACTTAGTTCGAGTTAATTACTCTACTGTTGAGACACCACCTATTCAGTCAGTTCCAGTTGTAAGTGAGTTTCCAGAGGTCTTTCCAAATGAACTTTTTGGAGTCCCTCCTAAGAGATAAATAAACTTAGGTACAGATATTCTTCGTAATACTCATCCTATCTATATTCCGCCATATAAATTGCTCCAGCTGAGTTGAAAGAGCTAAAAGAGCAGTTGAAAGACCTTATTTAGAAAGTTTTTATTCGACCAAGTGTCTCACCTTACTCAAACAACATTAACTTTTTACTCGTAGCTCACTATTTAGCAAAATTGGCAGTATTGGAAAGAGGACTCAAAGACCTTTGATTTCTTTCCTTATGGGCCACCTAACTCTTTATGTGTGAAATGATATGGTCATTTGAACTTGACCCTAAACTAGAAACTAATCAAAGTTTGAGGTATTACAATATCTTCCCCTTGGGTACATTCGTCCTCGAATGAGATAACACTAACCAGAATAGGGGTGGGAAGCATCTAACAACCCCAACCCAACCACCCAACATGCAATTAACATACTTAGCATATCAACATAAAAGTACTTTACAAAGAGTTAGTACCTTGGTTTGGAATTTCTCTAGAAGGAAAGATATGAGGATATCTCTTCTTCATATCCTCTTCAGCCTCCCAAGTAGCTTCCTCAAAAAATTTATTCATCCATAAAACATTGATTGATGGAAGCTCCTTAGTTCTCATCTTTCGAATCTAAGGATCAAGAATTTGAATGGGCATCTCCTTATAAGATAAGTTGTCCTCAATACAAATATTCTTGGTAGGTACAATAAGCGAAGAATCTCCCAAACACTTCTTCGACATAGAAATGTGGAATGCTGGATGGACTGCTGCTAACTCTGACGGTAGCCCCAACTCATAAGCTACAATGCCAACTCTCTTGGATATCTGGTAAGGACCAATATACTACGGAATGAGTTTTCCCTTCTTACCAAATATCATGACACCCTTCATGGGTGAAACCTTGTATAAGATTTCTGATGACTTTGTGTTGTTTTCAGCCTTTCCTGAATGATCTTCACTTTTTCCATAGCTTGATGAACAAAGTCTGGACCTATCAACTAAGTTTCACCAACTTCAAACAAACCAATAGGCGATCTACATCTTCGCCCATAAAGAGCCTCATAAGGCCATCTAGATACTAGAGTGATAACTACTATTGTACGCAAACTCTATGAGAGGAGATGAACCCAAACCATAACTACCAAAACTGAGCGGTGAATTGTGCACCCCTATTTGAAATAATAGACACAGGAACTCCATGAAGTTGAAATACATCTTGAATATACAATATGGCATAATCACAGGCTGAATTGGTAGTCTTTACCAACAAGAAAAGGGCAGATTTAGCGATCTGATCGACAATCACCCAAATCGTATCATGTTGCATGTAAGATTGCGACAACCTAGAATGTGTGGCTATGAAGGATAGTCTCACTTATGAAGAGGTACCTGTTGAAATCCTTGATCGTCGGGTTTGAAGGTTGAGAAACAAAGAGGTCGCGTTAGTTAAGGTCTTATGGAGGAGTCAGTTCGTAGAGGGAGCTACTTAGGAAGCAGAAGCAGCCATGAAAGCCAAGTATCCTCATCTTTTTCCTTCCGATTCCATTCCAGCTTGAGGTAATAGTTCCTCTTCAATCTTTCAGTCATTCATGTGCAAAATTCAGTCTTAGTAGCATGTTCCTTCAGTTATACTTGCATTTTCAGTGTATTTGCATGTTCTTGGATCTTAGTTCAGTCATAAATAAATTTCCAATGTTTAGTGGTAGGGTTTGCAGCTTTTTCCCTACATAATCAGCTAGTTTAGTCTTCATTCGAGGACGAATGTTCCCCAAGAGGGAGATAATGTAACACCGTGTATTCGAAATAGACCAAAATGTATATTTTTTAGAAGTTGCAGGTGTGACCCCCAGTTGCCACCCACGGACCGTAGGAGGACGCACGGTCCGTTCTGCAGGTCTATGGTTCGCGATTGCAACCTATCACTAGAACCCCCCAGGAAATTATTCTATGTCCTGCCCCATGCCAGAACTTACGAACCGTAGGTCAGACCATGGTTCGTGGTCCAGGGCCATTTAGACCCCAAAAACTCAGCTCTCTGAAGATGATCGATGGTTGACCTATACGGACCGTCAGTCGATCGACGGTCAGTCGGTCAGGTCCATTGGTGACCCCGATAGCTTTTAGGTCAGGGGTTGTTTGGTCTTTTCCTTATGCGTTGGACCCCTAAACGATGTCGTTGAAACCCTAAACTACTTAGTTTTGGTCAGTTTTAGCCTAGTAACTAAATTAGAATCTACCCTAAACAAATCATTCACCAAAAACTTAGAAAATTAGAACTTAAAGGAGAAAGAGTCGACCAAGCCCTAGTTCACTAATGCAGCAGGTTTTCATCAGTTTCAGCCCCGAAATCTTTTGATTTCTCCATGAAATTTGTCACCAGGTATGTGGGATTTCACTAATAGGTTCCTTTCATCCATTAGGTCCCTAGATTTCAGTCAGAATCTTGATTCCCTTGATATTATCTAGACCTAAGGTTTCTTGAATGTTAGAAATTATTAGGTTTTACCTGTTAGAATGATCCAAATCAGACTATCATGATTTTAGTATCGACTTGTGTAGATTCTTTCATAAATTCAGAACCCAAGCTATGTAGTTCGTTTAGTTCATGAATTACACATGCTAGGTCAGTTACTTCAGTTCTACATGCCTCAGATTTGAATGTTCCATTATCAGTACATTAATGTTGCATTTTCAGTTAGCATGTTAGTATCTTTAGCTATCCAGTATTACAGAAATTCAGTCAAAAAAATGTTAATTCTATATTCAATTGGGAGAAGCTTAATACCGAGTAGACTAGGGTCAGTCACCCTCAAGTCCCAGAACTATGTGCCCCATAGGTTGTAAGTCCCCTCTGTGGGCATCATTTTAGTGATCACGCCAATCATGCCTCTATACCTTTGGCCAGGTATATTGGATCCTCTCGATGGGGCGTATACATAAGACTCCACATTTAGCTCATGTGGTTTTATGTCGGTTATTAGTATCTCCCTTATACTTAGATTCTATTGGAATGTTATCAGTTACAGTTCAGTATTCAGTTTCAGAATGTTATAAACTTGGTCATTACATTAAGTTATTTCATGCTCAGTATTCTCAGTTTTGTATCATGCTTATCTCATATCATTGCTCATATATTATGCTTTGGTTTAGTTATGTTATTGTTCGGCTTTACTCTATCATACATGCTCAATACCTTTCAAGTAGTGACACATACTCTGCACTACAACTTCTTGTGTTGTATGTTCAGGTTCTCAGCTTCCAAATCATGCATAGATCGGTTCCCGATCTTTAATTCAGCAGCATCAGTGGTGAGTCCTCATTCTTCGAGGACAGTGGACATAATTGTCTTTCTTGACTTTAGTTTTAGTTTCAGTTTTGCTAGATTTAGCTGGGGCATGTCCTAGCACTTCTAGTGAGTTTAGAGGCTTATTTCAGACATAGTTAGATTCAGCTATAGTGTTAGAGTTTGACTCTTCAGTGATGTTTAAACTCACTTTTATATAATCAGATTATGTATATGGGTATTCCCCATCATTTCAGTTTATCTTATGGTTTAGCTTCTGCACAATATTTTCTTACTTCAGTTTATTTAGTATGTTTATGATATGCCATCAGGGTTAGCTTGGGGTCACTCATGATCCTAGGTCATGTGTCCGCGTCCTGGGGGTAGCTTCGGGACTTGATAGGCAAGACGATGTTCGTGCCTCATCATAACTCAAGACAAGTGGAACTTCAAAATGTCTATTGTGTTCAAGGTATAAAGAAGAGCTTATTATTTGTATCACAATTAACAGATTTTGGTAATTATGTCTTGTTTGGGCCAAATGACATAAAAGTATATCGAAACTTAAAAGTTACAAGCACACCAATAATGTAAGGGTAAAGATTATAACCAATCTATGTCATGTCTGTAGAGATAATTCATTTATGTTGAGAAAATGCGGAGTAATGAAACAGTTGATCTATGGCATGCACATCTTGGGCATATGAGCTACAACAAGCTAAAAATCATGCATGGTTTAGTTCATCAAGCTATGGAGAAAGTGGAAGTTATTCAAGAGAGGTTGAAAACAGCATAGAGTCGTTAGAAATCCTACACCGATGTTAGGAGAAAGGAGTTAGAGTTTGAAGTAGATGATTGGGTATACTTGAAAGTTTCACCCATGAAGGGTGTTATGAGATATGGTAAGAAGGGGAAGCTTAGTCCCCGATATATTTGCCCCTACAGAATATCCAAAAGGGTTGGTAATGTACCTTATGAGTTGGAGCTACCACAAGAGTTAGCAGCGGTTCATCTGGTATTTCATATTTCTATGTTGAAGAAGTGCGTGGTAGATCTTTCACTTATCATACCAACTGAAGATATTGGTATCAAGGATAGCTTATCCTAGAGGAGATTCCGGTTCAGATTCTAGATCGCCAAGTTTGCAAGTTGAGGACCAAGGAAGTAGCATCAGTCAAAGTTCTTTGGAGAAATCAGTTTATTGAGGAAGCTACTTGGGAAGCTGGGGAGGATATGAAGAAGAGATATACACATCTCTTTGAGCACGGAGAAATTCCATTCAAAGGTACTATTTCTCTTCTTAGTACTCTTTAATTGACATATTTAATGCATTAGATTTTCTTGTTGGGTGTTTTAGCTTAATGCTAGATGTTACACCCTTAGCCTACTAATAGTAATCTCATTCAATGACGAATGTTCCCAAGGGGGAGATATTGTAACATCTCGCTATTTCAAAGAACTAGAAAGAGCTAGAATTAGAAAGAGTCATTTTAGGAAAGAATGAAAAATCTGGAAAATTGGTTAAGTTATGTTAAGTTTGAGTTTTGGGTCAACTTCAAACGACCATAACTCCTATCTCAAGATGATTTTTGTGGGCTATCAGATACCGTAGGAAATATCTTTGAATTATCTTTCCAACGCTATCGAGTTTGCTCTAATTCGAGTTCGTATGAATGAGATATGTCTATTTGAATTTGGGTTATCTAGATATGGAAAGTCAAAACTGGATTTTGGAAGGGTATTTTGGTCTTTTCCATACCCAATTAAATTATTTCATTTTTTGTATTAATTATGGGTCTAAACTGAATTTGGTCAGTTTAAGCTTTTGAAATTTGAGTTAGGCTTTTGAGAGAAGAGAAAAGAAGAGGAGAAAAGAGAAAAGAAAGCAAGGAATCGTCAAGTTCTTGAAGCTAAGGTTGTGGATTTCGTCAAGGGGTTATACCTATGAGGTATGTGAGATCACATATCATTGGGTTAGTTGACCCACGCGCCAATCCTGATTCAATTCAGCGTAATTGTGTTATAAGAAAAGATTATGAGTTCTTGATGAAATTTGCTTAAAGTTCCTGTGGGTTCTTGTTGTTGAAGTTGTTGAGAAGTTTCTTGAGTTTGATTCATTAGATAAGGTGTGATTTTGAGTATAATCTTACATATATTGTTGATATAGTCGATTTTAAGTGTTTGGGGAAAGAACTAATTGAATTTAGAGGGTTAAGAGTTAAAAAACAAGCAAAAAGATTTGGGAATTTTCTAGCGAGGGGGTTGGGGCGCCGCGCCTCTCAGAACGCCCAAAAGGAAACTTTGAAGTTTGGGCTCTAGGGCGTGGCACCAGCCAGAGTGCCCAAACCCGGACTCTGAAGTTTCAAGGCTGGCGCCCCGCGCCACTCAGAGCACCAGGGTCGCCAGGCCTTCTACTTCTTCCTGCTTCTTTCCATTTGAGTTCCCTAGCAACATACCTAAGTTTTCTAGTTGATTTCTAAACTCTAAGGAAAGTCTAAACATCATGAAATCATCCATAACATGAGATCATGAACATTGAATCCATAATTCAATTCAAGGTAAGTTAAGAGTCAAGTCAAAAAAAGTTCATAGAGTTTTCCAAAAGTTTTTTACAAACGTTTTAACTTTATTTTAAGGCTTGAGTTTTGAGTTGAGTAAAGAGTAAGAGTAAAGTTCATTTCTTCAAATTATACGGGAGCTAAGTATTCCCAAGAGTTGAAATGTTTTCACATTTAAACAAGAGAGGAAACACTGATCTCCAAGAGAGCCTTTGAGCTAGTTTTTGAGTAATTATCTCAAATCACAGAAAGAGTTTTTTTTTAAAAAAAAAACATATGAGCTGATTATATTTTGGGAGTAGTAATGAGCAACGATATGGGGACAATTTCATAATAACTCAAGTCTCCATAAAACCATGTAGTCATCATGGGTAGAAAGGATCATACCTTTTAGATGATTCCTTAGTGCTTTTTAGCATAGACTAGTGGATCCACTTAGTTGAGGTATTTTATATCACGTCAAGGTATAGGAGAGTTCTTGCAGCGTGGTCGAGGCGTTGTATCATCACTTTAGCTCATAGTGGTGGTTGTCAGTGAGAGAAACTCCCTCAATATTATATTACTTTATATGTAACTGAGTTGCTATTGTATTTCTTTTATACATTGAGTTGTCACCTACTGTTTTAAATTCTTTGTATAAATAGTACCTTTATTGTTGTTTTACTTTGTATTTGAGTTTAGTATCCATGAGTTTAGTAAAGCTAAGGTAAGTGTTCCTTTCAGATTTCTTTCGAGCTTATGTCATGTTTAGTTTTCTCCTCGCATACTCGTACATTTTATGTACATATGCTATTTGGCCTGAATCATTTTATGATGTAGATACAAGTAACCAGGATTAGCACCCAACGCCTCGTTGATCCAGTTAAGCACTCAGAGTCAGTTGTTGAGCCTCTTTGCTTTTCAGAGGATCCCTTATTATATTGTTTTCAGTATTTCAGTTGTTAGGATGATTAGGGGTTTTGTCCTAACATCCCTCATTGTTTTATAGACTTAATAGATGAGTAGTTTTAGTTGTTTAGTCTTTCCGTTTTCAGTTGTATACATTAAGACTTGAGTTGCCATTTTAGCTCTAATATTTCTTTAAGATATTGCATGAGTTATCCTTTGAGACTGTTTCCTATTATTTTAGTCTTCATATATAAGTTGAGTCAGGCCAAGGGTTCGCTTGGGGGCAGCAATGGTTTTCAAGTGTCAGTCCCACCTAGGGTATAGGCTTGGGGAGTGACAGTTGTGGCTATAGGTATCAGATTATAAAACTTATTCCAAACAAAAGAAAATGTATTCCCACAATGTATTGTTGTGGGCTGGCGTTACTCTACTCTCTTCCTCTCTTGTCATTTCACAGTAAATATATATACCACATTCGTATTTCTCAAACAATTGGGACAAGGCATAAGTACCCCCTACTATGACCGAAATTTCAGAGACACACCTAAACTTAACTAGGATCCTATTACCCCCTAAACTAATTTAAAATGAAATAAATACACCACAAACGCTGACATGGCATAGAGAGTGTGCACACTCTCTTGAAGTCAAATGATGAGTGCACAAATAGGACATGTCATTTTTTGGTTGGTAACTTTATAATTAATTAGCACACATATTTATTGATAATAAAACTTATACATATTTAATTATTTTTATTTCTTTCTTTGTAAAATATTTATTTTAATTTCTTTTCACCTTAAACCTTTTTATTAAATTTATTATATTTTCACTTTTAATAATTTTTAAAAAAAATTAAAAGTGTCCTTTAATTTTAATGTTTTATTTTATTTTCTTCACTTATTTTTATATTCTTTCAAAATTAACTTATTTTAAATACAAGACATTTTAAATCAAATCAAAATGAAAGACAATGAATATAAAATCAATAGAAAAATAAAAGAGAAAAACAATGAATGTAGGTAAAAAAAAGTTTTGATATAACGTAAAAGAATGTGTATTAACTTAATTTAAAGCCAAGATAAAAAAAATAAAAATGTTTTTTTAAAATGAAATTTAAAATTTTATTTTTTTAATTTTATTTAAAAAAAAAAATTAACTAAAAACTAATATTTACACACGTGGCAGGAGAGCGTGTACAAACACAACCAACTTGGGTGGTTGAAGGCGCCACATCAGCACAAAAGGTGCACAAAAATATGAAAAAATGAGTTCAGGGGGTAGTAGGATCTTAGTTAAGTTTAGGTGTGTCTCTTAGATTTCGGTCATAGTTTAAGGGGTACTTATAACTTATCCCTCGAACAACTTAACCACACTTCTGGTGGGATTAATGTACCTTTTTATATTTGTATCCTACTAAACAAAGTATAATATCTACAACAATTTGACAAGATTAGGCACACTGATATCTATTGTAGGCACAAAGGTTATTTTTTCCAACTAAAAGTGTAACACCTCGGAAATCGAAAAGTCAAATTGGGAAGGAAAAGTTTCAGTTTGGACACCGAAGCAGTTCCTACGAATCGACCTACAGAACGTAGAAAGTTCTACGGACCGTAGAAAGACGGTCGTTGGGCTTGGGTTGAATTTTGAAAAATGTCAAGTCTCTGATGATGGTCTACGGGAACATAATGAATTGTAGAAATGGTTATGGGTCGTAGTAGGGATCAATTGAAGTGTTCCAATCTTGGAAGAATTTTGGACTTGAACTTGGGTTCTAAGATGAGGTCTATGGGCCGTAGGATGGTTGACGACCCCTAGTTACAAATCGTTGAAAATGTCCGGGATTTATGGTTCCAGTACTTGATTTTACGATTGACCATGACGGTCTGTAGAAAGTCTTACAGACCGTAGGACGGAACCATAAGAGTCATTCGACAATTTTTAACTAAGGGTATTTTAGTTTTTTCTACCTAATTAACCCATAAACTATGTTGTTTCGACCCTATAAATACCCATATAACTGTTTTTACCCTTCACAAATACCGCATTCCCTCCCATTCTCCGAAACTCACAATTCTCTCAAGGGTTTCTTCTCCAAATTCTCTCCAAGGAGCTTCAAGGAAGAAAAGTAGGATTTCATCAAGAGCTTCAAGGTTTTTGTTGCTTTTTAGGAGTTGATTACCCAAAGGTAAATGGAAATTCACCAATGGATCCCTTTTATCCATTAGGTTCCAAATTAATCTCAATCTCCAATTTAATTTCACCCAATTATCTTAGGGTTTCGTATGATTCTCCATGGGTTCAATTTATTGTGATTCAGTTACTTATATTCAAATTATTATACATGATTTAACTCAATTGCATGATTTCTAATTGTTTCCGCATGAACCCATTCCTATGTCTATTTAATGGATATGAACTATGATTATGGATTTATGGTTATGATTAGGAATATATGCATATTTTATGAAATTGATGATTTAAGGATAAAGGATGCTTTTAAGATAAAGTGACAATGATTTGTGAAAGGTATTCTCACATATGAAAGAAATCATGATTTAGATGCTTAGATAGGTAAGTGTCTTAATGAATGAAGTTATGGTTTCGAAAGAACCTACTCAAATATGAACTTATGATTGAATTGGTAAGTCTTAATTGGTGTCTTTCCATGAATGTTGACTATGATAAGATTATGACTTTGTCTATTTCATTGGGATTTACTTAGCACCGAGAGGACCTTAAGATGGAGGCTCTCTCGTTAGTAGAGGTCGAAACTCTAAAAGAAATCTCCTTTTTTCCAAACTATGTGCCCCCATAGGATTGTGTTAAATGACCTAACTAGTGGATCCACCTTAGCAGCACTGAATTATACAGAGATTCTACCTTGGCAAGTAGACTCTCTCTTTTCGGTGTTAGGGTTACACCGAATTTCATGTTATAGATCACATGGTCTTATTCTCGATTAATGGTAAATATCCCACAAATGATCTATGATTTTCCTTAAAGTTTTCATTATGTCTTTTTACTAATGCTTGACCTTATCTCGTGGTTTTATGACTTGCTCTCTAAGCTTTTAAACGTTCTACTTGGTGATGCATCACATGTTTTAAGTCTATTATGATAGTATGTGTACGTTTATACATATTTCCCCATACTTAGAACATTTTTTTCTCTAAAAAACGAAAGTATTTTATTTAGTTGATAAATAAGTTCAACCATACAAAAGTGGAACTAGTCTATGAGATATAGTTCCAGACGCATATCTTTCTAATGCATATATTACTAGTGAAGGAGATGCTTCATAAACCAATGTTTGATTGTCGATCATATATGGATCCTTCATTTCTCTTCCGTATTTTTCTAGAAGGTCTGCTACTACATTAGCCTCCCTCAAAATGTGTTTCTGTGATGATCCTTCCAGCTGAAGGAGTAGCTATCTACAATCAGCAAAAATATGTGAGTATATGAGGTTATTACTATACAGAGTGTTAAGTAATACATGTGAATCTATTTCTATTAGCAGCTGTTTTAAGTTTTTACTTTTTGCTAGATTCAGGACATGTAGAAAAGCTAGCATTTCTACATTTAGGGCATTTCTTGCTTTGATTTTGCATGTGAATCACACAATCCTCTTTCCTAGATGATCTCTAGTTACTCCTCCAATTCCACCGTTAGCATACTTGGGTCTATATTATCTTATAATATAGGGTCTGATGCTCCTTTTACTTCCGCTCGTAGCTAGTGTATTACTCTTTCTTTTGAAGATTTGGTGAGTCCTTGTGTTCCAAGGTCCATGTTACCTATCACACACATTGATAAAGACTGAATTTTTGAAACATCTACTACTGAAGTAACATATTTAATAAAGGAACCACAAGAGTTTACATAATTCGCCAGCTTATAGATACTTTAGGGAAACACATCAGCTCTGTGGCAACATTCAATTGTTCTTTGGAACTAGAAGCTTTTTCTGCTTAATGCTCATCCTTGACAAAGATGGTGCATGAGCAAACAATAATTTTACAAAAGATAGTACATCTTAAGAACGGGTAAAAAAAATAGATGGAAACAACATCAAGTTTGTTGAGTGTTCAGTCCAAGCATGTAAGTATGTCTACATATTTCATAACTGCTTCAGCTATGTCAACGGTAGTATTGTCCTGATGGCATACAAGGTCATTTTAACTTCTCATGCTCAAGTACGTGCAGTGCAAAAACAAACAACACCATTCCTATATAGAGTGCATGACCACATATATTTGAGTGTAAGAAGTCTGATCCAATTCGTTGAAGCATACACCAAACTTAAGATGCCACAAGCAGTTGAGTGTACAAGGAAACCCCTTTGGGACTGCACCTGCATTCAAAAGCTTTAACGGAAAATTATACAAATAGAAGAATCACACTCAACAAAAATATCTAGTAAAACAACATGTTAGATTCTTACCTCCAGTTCAAATTAACCCAAAGAATGTGTCTCAAGTATAGGCAAGCTAAGAAGCTTTTCCAAAGTTAATCTTTCATCCGCAGGTATTGGATTATCAATCACAAGGTATAAATATGTAAACTTTTTGCACTTCAAAAAGAAGTTGCTACTTAGGTCATGATTATAGTTGTTGACACCAATTTTGACCCTTCACAATATAAATTAATCATTGAACTTCTTTAATTTCAAACGATTTGAAACAGTTAGTTTTATAAATTCAAAATATGTTTTCCAGTTTTAAAGTGACTTTAGCCATAGAAATGTTTTTATATAATTATATATATAATTAGTATATTTTATGAATGTTCGAAAATCATCTCAAAAGATTTTATTTTTAGTTAAATATTTTATTAATTTTGTTTGGTTTAAGTTGGTTTAAATTTTTAAATTAATTAGTTTGTAATTAAGTTAATTATTTTATTTCGTCAAGATTAAGAAGCTCATTAATTAATCTATATTAATTCGTCCTATTTAATTTTTAGTCAAATTTACTAATTAAATAAATTTGACTAAGTTCTTAATTTCAAATGGCTACGATTTCAATCATATAGGCCAAATCCTTAATTCAAACTAGCCCTTTTATCCCACCTTGAACCCACTTGGTTAATAAGATTTGGGCCTTTTCTAATTTTTTTCAGCAGCCCAACAATACCAATTTCAGCCCAGTCTTTCCCTTTATTTTCCAAATAACCCGGCCCACACCATCAATACAATTACCACAAGAGATACAACATACAGTACCCGACCCGACCCAAGCATCTTCTTCTTCAGACGCTAAGAAGCAAATCACAATTGACCCCACCCCTACCGTGTCTTCTTCATCATTCTGTTACAGCAACCAAATCCCAGAAATCCAGCAGCAAATCGCGATTAACCAAACCTGTAAATCGCGTCTCCTTTCCCTGTGAAACCCATAACCTAGTTGCCTAAACAATCACTTCGTCACCCCCTCTTTTCTCCTTTTTCAGAGATTTCACTGTTGGCCTTGGAAAAGAGGAAAGAAAATTTGAAATTTTTCTTTGAAATCTATCTATTTCTCCGCCAAATCAGCCCTAGATTTTTTGTTATTTTAAGGCCCTCGTCACCTTCATCCAAGAAGGGAGAGAGATTAGAGACCAACTCTAAGTTCTGGTTCCTTCTCTTTTCGGAGCTCTTATTGATTTTTCTTTATCAAAATCCATCGGAGGTGTGGAAGTTGTTGCTTGGCTTGTAGCTTTCTCAGTTCGCTGCCCCCTAAAAGGTAATACTCATTTCCATTCGAGTAGCTTTTGTTCTTAATGCATTGACGTTTGATTCTCAATCATGTGAGCTGTTAGAATGCTAGTATTTCATTTTTGGGAGTATTTTGACTTATTGTTGATTGGAAGTTAATAATGCAGTTGGTCTTCTTATTCAAAAGCGATTTTTCAATTTCTTTTTTACAAAGTTTAGTTGATCCCATTTTAATGTCGAGATGATTTCTTCATGTTAGTGACTTCTTATCCCATTGTATCACCTCTTCTTGTTGTCTATGGTTTGTGGTTTCGTTTAAAATTCTAATTTTAGTCGTTATAAGTGGTTTGTTTCATGTTGTGGACTGATTTTTGTTTTGCATCTTGACTAGTGTAAATAGTGTGAAAGGAATAGTTTACTGCCTCATTTATATGTTTATTTTCTTTTTGTTGTTGTGCCTGCCGGTTGAGTATATTTTGGTCTGATTTCAAGTTGTTTGAAACATGCCTCTTCGATAATGGAATCCAATGAAGGTTCTAAGTTTTGTATAGTTAAGCAAAGATTGTGCATATGTTGGCTATTGTTATCTACCCTTCTTAGAGTTCAGAAATATTGATGTGTATTAAGCCATTGAATCTCTAAGATTAAATGTATGCTATGTGGAAAATAGTTTAGTATACAGATTGTGTTTGTAGCCATGATTCATTGAATGTGTATTGCTTTCAAATTTCTTTGAGATGTAAAAATTGTAGTGGCCTAAATTAACTTCTTGGTCTCTCATACCAATACATGTATTTATCTGTGGCTTGCATTAGTAAACTTTTCATAGAAAATGCTTTAAACTTCAAGTGTATATGTTGTTCATATAGCCATTTAAGGCTTGATGTGCGTTTGTTAAACCTCTTTGGTCTTTGGCACCAGACTTATATATTATTACATTATTACATGTTCATTAGGTTTTGTTGTTGTAGTTTTTGGTTAATAATGATGTAAAAGACATCTTTTTGAGTTCCTCTTACTTAGCTAAGTTATGTATTAATATGTTTTGATAGTTTGGATTCTATCACAATAGTTGATGTTAAGAATGAGTCAAAATATTTATGGATTTATGATTGAATTCTTTACTTGAGTTATAGCCTTTTCAATGATTAATTTTCACTAATATGATTCTTAGTAAGTCTGACCATAGTCTTAGTGTAGCTTTGTTGGCATTTCATTTAAATTTTTTGTTTAATTATGCTCAGAACTGTTCAACCTAGTTACAACAATAGTTCTGTTACCTTAAAATTATGTCAGGTCTATGATCTGGGATTCATTATTTTGCCTCCATATGTTTGCAATTTTTTTTAAAAAAGTATTGAATTGTTGTGACCCTCCTCCTTATCCTAATCCTTATCATCTTATCTTCTTTGCATGAATTCCCTTTGATCGAGTTGCTTGGACTCCCCTTTTGCAAGTTGGGTTGAAATCCAACACTTCTTCTGTTTCTCGAGTCAGCCCGTATACATTTTGGAAGTTGAAACAGGTCTCAGAAAGCAAAAAAATAGGTCATATACATCCAATAGACACTGATATATGTCAAGTGTATACAAAAACGGGGATTGGGTTAAACCCCAAAAGCAGCAGCGAATTTGGGCCAAGAAAGGCCCAAATTCAATTTCTCCTTTACCCTTAATTTATTTAATTGTCTGATTATTTATTGTTTTGCTTCTTTTTATTAACTTTAGAATTATTAATTATCTTAATTAGATTCCCCAAAAGATGAGTTATTTACTTTGTGTTGGTTTACTTTAAATACATTTTTTTTTTTGTGTTCATTTATATTGATCAATTTTTTATATCTTTAATCAAGTTAAATCTTTTGTTTCTTAAAAATATGCTTCTTAATTTAATCACATTTTACTCATTTTAAATTTGTTTCAACTTAAGGTATTTTTCTGAAATAAACATTAAAAAAATGTTTGTTTTTATTTACCTAGTCTTCATCTAGTTTTGTTAAAATTATATTTACTTATAATTTAATTCAAATGATTCAATTAGGGTCCCCTTTTAAAAATAAAGATCGCTCTTTGTAAAACTATTGTTTCAAGTTAATATTGTAGATTATTTTTATAATCATTTTTCTAAAAAATAGTCAAAATATATTTAACCAAGTTGCAGGATAAAAGCATGTTAGCGAACACTTCAAATGTTTTAAGAACCTTCTTGAAGTGTAAATGAGAACCTCGTATCCTTTTTCTCTAAATTTATTAATACTTAATCTGTTAGAGTCTTTTTAAATTATAAGTTCTCTTAATTTCTTTAAAAAATTAAGTGACGACTTTTCTAAGTATTTTTCTCAAATTGTTTTATACTTAGAACGTTTTAAAAGTGACTTTGCTAAAGATAGTAAAACTACGGCATAACAATAGTTACTCTCATCGACTATATCTTAAAACTCTATTGCAGGCACAAAGGTTATTTTTTCCAACTGAAGGAATGTAAGAGTTGGAAAAGAATTTGGTAGTTTGTAAGTACCATCTTTTGTGACATAAAACATTCATCTATAGTAATGTTGGTAGTTTATACCTTTTGTCATGTTGATTCTGTTACATTAATTAGAGTTTCAAAATATACAAAGAAAACAGTGTCTTTTACAGTAAAGTGGATAGAAGCAAGTGGTCTTTATAAATTATTCAAAGCGTCTCTTCGTTAAAGAACTACACATTTTTTTTGTACATATGTAATTAGTACGTATTCATTAAGAATCTATGGATGGTAATTAATTAATCCATCATAATAACAGATAAAGTACTGTTCACGTCTCAAATTGTCTATGATTGACACTTCCTCTTCTCAGTGAGGGATGAATTGGAAAAATGTTAAAGTAAATTAGTTATGCCTCTTAATTTTGCCTCTTTTGAGATTTCGTTTTAAATGCCAGTGTGAGTAAACTGAATGCAATTTACATCAAAATGTAGACAAACAAGGCGTAATCGACCCCAAGATAAAATATAAACTTAAAAGAATTTTTCATGAACATGCATATGGAAACAGAGAATGACAAACACATGAACCGAAAAGAGTGAATGCTAACGACAAATGAAAAGGTAAAAGCTAACTAGATACTAGTTTAAATCTAAACATATGAAGTACAAAATTATTGAATAGATGAAAATTTTTATAACTACACTTCTAATGGGGGCAAAGACGATATCAGGGAAGAGATGTATGGGAATTGGGAAAACTTGAGATTTATTAACACTCAACAATCCATTGCAATTCAATCCAAGATCAACCACTAATAAGTAGGCTAGGTCATCTTCAATTACGCTAGTTATCTTTCAATCTCAAAGCGTTTATGCATAGAATCTCCTTTCGGTCTTATCTAAATCAATACAAAACAACCCACCA
Source organism: Solanum pinnatisectum (assembly GCA_035578085.1). Taxonomy (NCBI): domain Eukaryota; kingdom Viridiplantae; phylum Streptophyta; class Magnoliopsida; order Solanales; family Solanaceae; genus Solanum; species Solanum pinnatisectum. The sequence continues at coordinate 17,344,937 of CM069079.1, forward strand.
CCTTACTCTATTCTCTGTTTCAAGAACAGGGCAAATAGCTCCGACTTATAACCTGTTGAGTTTAAAGCAAGGTGTGAATGGGAAATAAGAATGAATGAGAAATTGGAAATGTGGGGGAACCAATTTGAAGGGAAAATGAAAAGTCATTTCTCTCATATTGGTAGAAGAAAGGAAAATAGATGTCCTTATATTAGGAAACACTTCCTTTAGCTCTTAAAGAGTTAAGTAGAAGGTTCCCCCTCGCACCATCGTCATCGCTCGCTTGGCCTCGACTTCGGCTTGTGATTGATTGATAATTTTTTAGCAAAATTTATTTAATCAAGCTCATTAATTAATATTCTTTTTCTTAAAAATTTAATTAATTAACGAAATTAATTTTGCATAAATGAATTGTTTGAAAATTTGCGTAACGGTATAGTCACTCAAAAGGGACTTGTTCCTTCCGAACAGACACTTCTTTTCCCAAAAGACACAAACGTTATGGAAAGACATGTCTGAACAGATGAGTTCACACTTTTATCCAAACAGATGCATCACTTGCTGCTGTTGGCTATAAATAGAGAGATTTCTCTCATTTTTCAAACACTAAATTTTTTCTCTCTTCTGCATACATTTTATTACAAATAAAATCGTCGATTGAGTGAATCTGTGTGTGCGCTCTCGTTGTTGTTTTTTGAGTTCGCTGAAATTATTCAAGTTTGAGGTAGTGCAACTTCTTTAATAGTTAATCCATTTTATCTTCGGAGGAATTAATCTTCAACCTCGGGTACTTAAGGGGATTAAGTTTCTTAAGAGTACATAGTGGGTGTAGACTCGGATTATTTATTTTCTGTCTATTTCATCTTTTCTATTTTATTTTTTTTACTAACCTAAATACATGAGATAACAAACTCAAGAAATTTAAATATTTGTTTCTGTATTTGAGGTTTCTGGAGATTAAAACCTTTTTGTTTTTTTACTCTGTTTGAATTTAACATTCATTCGATTAAGGATTAGAAGAACATAAAAAATTCATTGTTAAATCAGAAACTGGTTGTATAAAGATTTATTATTTACTGATTAGTATTTTATATGTACTAAATTGTCTATCATTTGTGACAGAAAAATGACTAATTCAAGTCAAGTAAATGTTGGAACAATGAGTGCTACAACAACATCGGTTGCACACAATCGTTCAACAGCTACCCTTGCACCGACTGAGAAACCTGCAAAGTTTTTTAGATTCGACTTCAAGAGATGGCAGCGAAGATGTTCTTCTATCTGACTACATTGAGTCAACAGAGGTTCATTAGTGAGAACGTTCTTATTCTGTCAGATGAAACTGCGGATGAAGAACGATTCTTAGTAATAGAAGCGTGGAAGCATTCAAATTTTTTGTGCAAAAACTATATTCTAAGTGGCCTGCAAGATGATCAGTACAATTTATACAGTAGTGTGAAGACCTTGAAAGAACTCTAGGATGCTTTGAAAAAGAAGTACAAACAGAGGATGCCAGAATAAAGAAGTTCATTGTGGCAAATTTTCTAGACTATAAGATGGTCGACAGTAAAACTGTTGTCACCCAAGTTCAAGAGTTGCAGGATATCATCTCCTTGCCGAAGGTATAATTTTACATAATACCTATGTTGAACATGTTCAGTCTATTCTTAATACTCACATCATCTTTAATGTAGGATTGGTTGTGAAAGATGCTTTCCAAGTGGCGGCAATTATTGAGAAGTTACCTCCGCTGTGGAAAGTCTTCAAAAACTACTTAAAAAGTAAACGCAAGGAGATGAATGTTGAAGATCTCATGGTAAGGTTGAGAATTGAAGAGGATAACAAGGCCACAAAAAAGAGGTAACATGGTAATTCAGCAATATCTGGAGTAAATATTATTGAAGTAGATCCCACAAAATCAAGCAAAAGAAAGAAAACATCTAGACCGAAGAGCAATCCTCCTAAGAAGAAGTTCACTGAACTGCTTCAATTGTGGCAAACGTGGTCATAGGGCTACTGAATGTCGGGTCCTAAGAAGGACAAGAAAAAGAATCAAGAAAATTTGGCTGAATTTAAAGATGATAAGGACGATCTCGGTGAAATGCTTTCAAATACAACTTGGTAGGAAATCCAAGAGAATGGTCAATAGATTCTGGTGTCTCATGTCATGTTTGTGCCAACAAAGAATTATTTGCATCATATGCTCCAGCCCCAACAAACGAGAAGTTATTTATGGCAAACTCAGGTGCTGCAAAGGTGGTAGAACTATCAAGATATACTTAAAAATGACCTCGGGCAATGTGGTGACTTTGAAAAGAATCTTGTATGTTCCAAAACTGCGAAAGAACTTAGTGTATATACCAGTTCTAACCAAGAATGGATTCACATGTGCATTTGTTTCTAATAAAGTTGTAGTGAGTAAGAATGATATGTATGTAGGAAAAGGTTACCTCACTGAGGGCCTCTTCAAACTGAATGTAATTGCAGTTGATATGACTACATATTCTGCTTCTTCTTACTTGCTTGAGTCAAAATATTTATGGCATGAACATTTGGGACATTCAATAACAAAACCTAGAGAAAACTGATTAACTTAAATGTTTTGCCTAACTTTGAGTCTAATAAATCAAAATGTCAAGTATGTGTTGAATATAAGTATGTTAAGCATCCATATAAATCTATTGAAAGAAATTCATACCCCTTAAAACTGATCCACACTGACATTTGTGACATGAAGTTAACACCATCTCGTGGTGGAAAAAAGTATTTCATAACTTTTCTTAACAATTGTACTAGATATTGTTATGTCTATTTGCTAAATTGTAAGGATTAAGCAATAGATACATTTAGACAATATAAAACTGAAGTTGAAAATCAGTTGGATAAAAAGATAAAAATGATTAGAAGTGATAGGGGTGGAGAGTATGACTCTCTATTTGTAGAAATATGTTTGGAAAATTAAATCATCCATTAAACTATTGCTCCTTACTATTCTCAATATAATGGAATTGCGGAAAGGAAAAACCAAACTTTAAAGGAAATGATGAATGTCTTACTTATAAATTCAGGTTTACCATAAAACTTGTTGGGGGAAGCTATCCTTACAACAAATTGAATACTCACTAGAGTGCCTCACAGCAAGACACATGTCATTCCATATGAGAAATAGAGAGGTCCAAATCCAACTTGAAATATTTCAAAGTATGGGAGTATCTAGACAAAGTCCAAGTTCATATACCTAAGAGGGTCAAAATTTTAATACCTCAGAAATTAGTAGGTTAAACTAGAGCCTAAACATGAGGGTTAACGTCAAGAGCGAAAGAGGGCAAGGACCTAATCTACCATGGGAAGGGTGAAGGAAAAACATTTTTCTTCCCTTGGACCTTTTGGCGAGGGGGCAACATGGTCGCCCAAGTGACTTGGTGAGTCGCCAATGTGCACTTGGGGTCACCCAGTGGACTGTCCCCATGGCCTAGCTACCGTTTGGCGCATCGCCCAAGGGTCTCCCCCATCACCAAGTTGGCTGGCTTCTTGGGATGAGCTGTTGGAAAATTTGGCAAACCAAGGGTCCACTTGGCGAGTTGCCTAATGCCCTTGGCGAGCCAAATCATGCAAGGCTAGGTGGGTTTAAGTTAGAAATTTAGGGGTCGTTAGTTATTTCTCCTAAATTGATCCTCCAATGTTTTACTCTTTCCTTAGTAAGTATATAAGATATTTAGACTCAATTTCCCCCCAATTAAATCATTTATTCCAACACCTAAATAAAACCCAAAAGAGTTCATCTTCCCCAAATTATTTCTCTCTCTAAAACTTGAAGAAGAAGAAGAAGAAGAGGGAAGTTGAAGCTAGGGTTCAAGAAGCAAAACTTTCACACCAATTTTGTGGGGATTCTCCATTTAAGGTATGGTAGCTCTTCATCTATGGGTAGCCTTCACCCATAGAGTCCCTTCAAAGTCAAATTTCAAACTTTGTAACTTTACCCAAAACCTAGGGTTTTACTGAAAGTCATGGATTCACTTCAAAAACATTTCTAATGGTTTAATTACTTTATAATATGATCAAATTGATGATTATTTACTATTTTTAAGATGAATTCCTCAAGAATCTATGAATTTCCCCAATTCTTCCAAATTGGATCTTAAAGTGTGGGTGTTGATTGATGACTTGAATTATGTATTAATTGAGGAATATCTATGGTTGATTATATTTAATATCCCCCAAGAAATCATGAAGTCCCCATGTCCCCAATTTGTGAATTGTGATGTGGGTGTAGTATAGAAAGATGAATATCATGTGAATGTGTTTGTAGCAATTGAACTATTTGAATCGTGTTGTTGCCATATCTAATGTAGTAACCCTAGATGGGTTGATGAATCATGTTTATGATGTTTATGTACATGCTTTATGAATACCTACAAAGTAATGTGATTATGACTACAATGTAGATGGTATGATATGAAAGGCTTTCTCACCTTAATGAATCGGTAGGCCTATGGCACCCTTTCCTGAATGATAAATGAAGTATTCTAATGATATACCTTGGATCGATAAGTTAATGGCACCATTCCATGTGTGTGATAATGTACCTTGAACTGGTAGGCTAATGGCACCCTTTCATGTGTAATAATGATGAACCTTGAATCGGTAGGCCAATGGCACCCTTTCATGAGGATTCAATGAGCTATTCTAATAGTGTACCTTGAATCGGTAGGCTTATGGCACCTTTTCATGTGTTTAATAAAGTACCTTGGGTCAGTAGGCCAATGGCACCCTCTCATGTGTAAGAATGTTAAAAGAGAATTAACTACTCTATTTAATGCTTAGCACCGAGCGAATATTATGAGGTGGAAACTCTCCCCATGTTAGGCCAGGTTTCTAGTAACAACCTCCTTATCCCATAACTATGTGCCCGCATAGGTTATTAGTTAGTGGATTCAACTAAGCTAAAATGTTACTGGTCCTACCTTAGGCAAGTAGACCAACCCTTTACGGTGTGGAATAGACACATGATTCCATGAATTGCTGACATGGTCTATGTCGGTTAAAGCTTATTCCCATCATGTGAGTTATGTACTATGATTACTCAAGAGTTTCTATGAAGTATGGGTGGGGGTATGAGACTTCATTCATGCATTGCACGAGTAGGCTTTGAGAGTAGCTATGGTGTATTCCTCAAAAGTTATAATGTCTAATGAAATGAATGTGCTTATAATGATGCTATTGAGAATGTTGGCATGAAGACTAAATGTAATATAAATGCTTAACTTGGATTGTTAATGTGAGTTTCTTTCCTTGTCATGACTTATTAAATGTGAATGTTCCTTATCTATGAGTATTAACTAAAGATGAGAATGAAAGATGGTAAGTATGTTTAAGGTGGCTTGAAAGTGGTACTTAGTATGAGAGGTATTATGGGATGCCATTCATACATTGCACAAGTATAACTTAGGGTTACCTAAGTGATGGTTCTAATGTGTTATAATGAGTTATTTGATGATCATGCTTGTGACTTATGTTTTTATACTAAAAGTGCATGATGATTCTCAAACTTGGTAAATGCATGCTTTTCAACTAAAATGTCCTTTTTAGTAGGGTTTTTGCATGGCTATCATACTTAGTGCAATTTTTGTACTAACTCATATTTTCTACATTTTTCCAAAGTGTAGAGATTGACACTCAATTTGATTCCCCTTGTGGCTAAGAGCTTGGAAGTAATCATTCTCCTTGCTAGTTGGTGAGTCCTCAAGATTCGAGGACATATGAGTCTTTAGTAGTTTCATTCTAAATCATTTTATGTTTCGGATTATTTTGAAGGGTTGTAACCCTGTTGTTGAGTCAAAGATTGTATTAGATGGCTAAATGAAACAAGTTAGACTTCCGCTTGTGCTTATAAAATTTTTGATTGTACGGATGAAAGATTTTTAATTCTGCATCATATCTATTTATCTTATGCCATGATATGCTAACTGCTTGTATGAGACCCCTTCGGAGTCAAGTACACCGTGTTGAATCTAGGGTGTACCCCTGGGTCGTGACAAAAATAGGAGCTAAGACTCTGGACTGTATATTCATTAGATATGCCACAAACACTAAGCACTACAACAAAAAGGCTTATTAAAGACCAAAATATAGTGACAAGCTATAAATATGGTCCCTAAAATATACTTATAAGGATGATATAATTTACTAGTCTCTATTTGACCTAAACCCCCAAATCCATTGATAAAGGTATTAGATTTTTCTTTCTCTCTCTAGCAATATGCCAAAATCGCAGAAGCTGAAGTAACTTTAATTTATTTTCTCTCTCGCCAAAATCGCTGTGCATAGCTCTGAAGTCTCCTTACTCTTGAATCTTGAAGGCATTATTGGCAGAAAAATCTCCTAAATCTTGAAACTTGAAGGCATTATTGGAAGAAAAAATGTTTCACCTACAACTTGTATCTACATCTAAAGTAAGTTTATTCCTCCAGATTAATCTCCCCCTTCTTCTTTTTATGTAAATCTGCAATTTTTCTTTCTACTGGTTGAATTGTATGTGATTGGGCTCTTATAGATACTCATTGTTATTGTGTAAGGATTGAAAATGATAGTTTTATAGGTAAGGCTTGGGGTTGAGGTTCAAAGAGGAGATATTTAAGGGTTTATTTAAGATTTTCTCTGTTAGGGTTGTATAATCGCTAGGGCTGCCAAGAAATTTTTGTAAGGCTGGCATTGAAAAAAAAAATTTCTATCAGGTGATGAATATGTAGAATATTTTTACCATTAGTGTCTTTAATTCAGTTCCCAGTTTATGTGCTTTGAATTTGAATGGTTTTTTTTTTATTGTATAGCTATTGTATTCAATTTTTAAGTATAATGTGACACTAAAAAGATTAGACGAGAAAGAAATGAAATTGTGAATGAGCATTGATAAAGCATTTGATTGTAGTTTCCTTTTTTTGGTGTTTCAAATGTTGTTTTAATTGTTATTTTCTACTACAACTAGTGCTGCATATTTGTTTCTAAAGTTGGCGCATTTTTGAAATCTTAAGCTACATGGAAATTTGTGGGTGTTTGTCATTGTTGTTTTGGTGGTTGTTGTTTTCAATTAGATGCTATATGTTTTACTGAAATTGTTTGGATCCTCGTGTAGTTTGATAAAAAAAATTGTTGGAGAAGTTGTTGATAAGTTTAGCTTTGTGAAACATGAAAAAGGTCATTAGTTCATGTGGATGAAAAATTAAACTTTAGATCCGTTAAGTTTAACTCGCGATGTGTAGTATTCTGAACTATTATTATTGAGTTGGAATGTTTTTTATAACTCTTTGAAGCCTTGAAACATAAATTTATGAATAACATTTAAGCATATTGTCATAAATAGATCTAATATGAAGGAATTTAATAAATCAACAAATCAATATTGTCTCGTTGTTGTTTTTCTTGATAAATCTAGACTATTTTGTCGTCTTTATTTGAAGATCACTAGTAGGTTTAGGATGTCACATCTATTAAGACCTTTTAGTTTTATTATATATAGCAGCACATATTCACTTAAAAGAAAAGATGTTATTAGTCCATTTTAGATGTTTATTTTTTAATTATTAGGATGATTTGACTAGTTTTATAGAAAGTAATGCTCATCTTGTAAGATTAAATACATTAATACATAATATCAGGATCTTGAACACTATAATCTTACATAGAGAATGTTAGAGGCACATACCTGATGCAGAAGACATTATCACAGAGAGAAGCAGAAGCATTAGTCGTAAATTAATTTCTACCTCCTTGCCCTAACTTTATGTTACCACAACCGTCAGCGATGGAATTATAGTAGAGAATATGTGATAAGGGGTGAAGGGAGGACCAATTTATAGAGGTTATAACTTAATGTAGTACGTCCATCAAGTAACCAATGTACGAACAAGATCTATTCCTTATTAAATATTATTTATGGTATTACTTGGGTTACAAGTAAACTTGGGCCATAAGTAAGAAATAATTAATAATAATTCTTACATTCTCCCACTTGGCCCAATGACCATATAACATTAACATTTCATAAACATTAGTTGCGCATATAATAAATCTCTTATATAATGTTCATCATACATACAACAATATAACAAACTACTAATGCGAGTTATGGCGGTTGTACATAAATTTTAAGCTACATGCTTCCTTCCATATACTACTACATTAACAACTTATCATACTAGGTTCATAAGATATAAAAACATATAACATTATGATCCACAATAATGTCTCAAGAGACTTATTTTGTAATATCTCAAAACAATAATGTGTACACTATTATGAGAAATAAGAAATTCATTAATGTATATCAGAAACACATAATTTGAGCTCAGAGTGTAAAAACATCATAAATGCATCAATCATAAGTACAACCAAGACCGATTCTTTGAGCATGTTCTTTAAATGTCTTTCGTTGTAAGCCTTTTGTTAACGGATCTGCAATCATGTGATCAATTCTAATATTCTCAAGTAACACTCTTTGTTTCTGAACTTCTTCCTTGACGGTAAAGTACTTTAATTCCATATGTTTGGCACCATTGGAGTATTTATCATTCTTGGAAAAGAATATTGTTGCAACATTATCACAATAAATTTTCAGCGGCTTGGTAATGGTGTCGACAACCCCAAGTCCTGAAATGAAGTTTCGCAGCCATAATGCATGAATTGCGGCTTCATAACATGCCACAAATTCTGCTTTCATTGTGGATGTAGCAATGACAGATTGCTTAGCACTCATCCACGATATTCCTCCTTCAGCTAATAGGAACAAATAACCAAATGTGGACTTTCTAGTGTCAACATCCAGCAAAATATGAATCTGAGTATCCAGTAACTTCTAAGTGATTGGATCTCCTATACATGAGCATGTAATCCTTCGTTCCTTTCAAGTACCTTAAGACTTTCTTTGCAGCTTTCCAGTGATCAATTCCAGGGTTACTTTGATATCTTCCTAGAATTCCGACCGCAAAACTAATATTCGTTCTTGTGCAAGTTTGAACATACATCAAACTTCCAACAATAGAAGAGTAAGGAATTGTTTCCATTTCTTTTCGTTCTACATCATTATTTGGGCATTGCATGAGATTAAATTTGTCCCCTTTTTGAATAGGAACTATTCCTGCTAAACAATTGTTCATGTTTAATCTCTCTAGAACTCTTTCGATATAACTTTTTTGAGACAGTCCCAACAATCCTTGCGATCTATCACGGAATATTTATATCCTTATCACATAATAGGATGCCTTACCCATATCTTTCATTTCAAAGTTCATAGAGAGAGTTTTTCGTCTCACGCAATATGCCTAAATCATTAGCAGCAAGTAAAATGTCATCAACATATAGGACTAAAAATATAAACTTACTCCCATTGATCTTTTGATATATACACCGATCAATGGTAATCTCCCTAAATCCAAAAGATGTTATGGTATCATTAAACTTTATACACCATTGTCGTGAGACTTGTTTGAGTCCATATATTGACTTCTTTAGTTTACACACCATTTGATATTTTCCTTTAATTTCGAAACCCTCTGGTTGGTCCATATAAACATCCTCCTCGAGGTCTCCATTAAGAAAGACAGTTTTCACAGCCATTTGATGTAACTCTAAATCATAATGAGCTACCAAAGCCAAAACAATTCTTAATGAGTCTTTCTTTGAGACTGTTGAAAAGGCCTCTTTATAATCAATGCCTCATTTTTGAGTGTATCCCTTGGCAACAAGTCTAGCTTTATATCATTCAATATTACCATTAGAATCGCGTTTGGTCTTGAAGACCCATCTACATCCGATTCTTTTAGAACTTTTTGGTAATTGAACAAGATCCCAGACTTTGTTGTATTCCATGGATTTTAACTCTTCATTCATGGCATCAATCCATTTATCAGACTCACTGCTTTCTATGGCCTGTGAAAATGAAATCGGATGTTTATTAATTCCAATGTCAAAATCTGACTCTTGCAAATAAATCACATAATCATCTGAAATAGCCGATTTTCTTTCTCTTTGAGATTTTCTTAATGGCACTGTTTGTGGTTCATTTGCGTCAGATATTTGTGAGTTAGTTCCTTCTTGAAATGTTTCACCCAAATATTGTTCAACAATGTTAAAGTGTTCTTCAACAAGAGGAACGGCATTTGTTATTGGTGTGGAAGTAGGTACATTTATGGGCAATGAAATATTTACCCTTACCTCTGTCACGCCCCGAGCCTACACCCCGGACGTGACCGGCACTTGAAGACCATCGCTGGCCCCCAAGCGAACTCTTGGCCTGGCTTTCTTAACTCAGCGGAAACTTAACTCAACAGGATAACTTAATGCAATGAAAGGTTATAAAACAACTCAACTGAAAGTAATTTGCCAACAAGGCATCTCGAGTCTCAAAATAGGATATTTAAATATATACATGCATGAGAGACTCCAAACTAACTAACTGACTGTCTGACTGTCTATGAAGCCTCTAAATACTGAGATGGATGTTGGGGACCCATGACATCCTAATAAAACAAAAACTAAGAACACAAAATAATTGAGTCCCCGGAATGCAGGAGGCTCACCATCGACTCTGGAGTGCTCATTTGGATCAACGACGTGCGGGATCTTTGATCCGGTACAATATCTGCATCATAAGGCGATGCAGCCAATCGCATCGATACATGGAATGTACAAATATGCGAGCTGGAAAACTAAGCAACATAGGCTAAAAGGAAATTTGGAAGAAACTGAAAGCTTACCTAGTTCAACTCAACTCAACCTGACTGACTTCTTTCAATATAAGGCAATTTAAAACAAGTGTGATATAAAGAAAGACTGCTCAAAACATGCTATAAACTCTGTGTATACAAGGATACAATAAGCTGAGATGTATATAGAAATACAATTGAATGATGTATATAAAATACAATAATGTCCGTGTATAAAAATACAATAACTGCTGTGGGAGTTTCTCTAACCGACAACCATCACATAAGAGCTAAAGTGATGATACAGCGATCAACCTCACGCTGCCAGAGCATCCTATACCCGGCCAAGGTATAAGACTGAATCGCCTAATGGATCCACTAGTCTAATATGAAAAGGATTCATCTAAAAGTATGATCCTTTTCTACCCATGGTGGCTAACATGGTTCTATGGGGCCGTGGGTTCTTTGAACGCTCCCCAATTCGGTGCTCGATACTACTCCCAAAATGTACTGCTCTTATGTATTTAAAACACAGTTCTTCCTGCTGACATGAGCTAATTACTCAATAAAAAACTATCCCGAAGGCTCTTTGGAAATTTCAGTTTCCAACCTTGTTTAAATGTAAAGACATTTCTTTAAAACTTCTTTGGGAATACATAGTTCCTAATAACTTTGAGAAAATGAACTCAACTTGAAACTTGAGACTCTTTACTTAGCTTGAAACTCTAAGCTCTTTGCTTGACTTGACACTTGAGTCTAAAAATAAAGTTAAAACGTTCAATAAAGACTCTTGAACAACTTTACAACTAGCTTGACTTGCTTAACTTCTAAGCTTAACTCTTAATTTCTAACTTCACTTGACTTCTAACTAACTCTCCTTGAATTGGAATTTTGGATTCAAGGTGTTTGCTCACATGTTACGGATGAGTTCTTGACTTTTAGAAGTACCTTGGAGTGTTGGAAACAACTAGGAAACATAGGTATAATACCTAGGAACAAGAATAAAATAAAATGGGGAATTAAGGTAACGGGAAGGATTGGCGTCCTTGGCGCTCTAAGAGGCGGGCGCCAGCCTCAACTTCAAACGGATCGCTGCCTTCAAAGGGGTCGCTAGGCACTCTGCATTCTCGGCTTGCACTGCACTTTCCCGGAAAAAACCCAACTTTTCTCCCTCTTTTCTTCAACTCTAAACCACCCTTACTTCAATGGATTTAACCCCAAACACTAAGGATCATCAATCTCTCAACATACAATAAATTACAACTCAAATACACAACCCAATCATGTCCCACAACCAACAATAACTTCAACAACACAACTAACAACATCAACAACAACTAACAACTTCAACAACTTCAACAACTTCAACACCAATCCAATCTTTTCTCAAATCATAAAAGAAATGAGCTTGGTGTGTGGGGGAAAGGATCAAACCACACAAAGAACTCACATACCTTGATAGGGATCACCCCCGACGAAAATCCACAACGGAAACTTGTTGATCTCCTTTCTCCTCTTCTTCTCCTCTTCTTCTCTTCTTCTTCTCTTCTTCTCTCTCAAGAACCCTAACTCTTTCTCTTTTAAAATAGGATAAAATGATCCAGAATTAGCCTAACACACACATATAACCTCAAAAGAAATGGCTAGGGAAAAGACCAAAATGCCCTTAAAATTTCCGGACGGATTCCCTGCCAACTGCCCAACTTTCAATGGCCATAACTCGCTCATACGAACTCGAAATCGAGCAATCTCAGTGGCGTTGGAAAGATCATTCCACAAGCTTCGCAACCATAACTGGAACTACTCCTAACTCATCCTGATCTAGGAGTTACGACAGCTCAAAGTTGGCCAAAAAATCACTGATTTCCACACTTAGCCAAATTTTCCAGATTCTGTAATTTTTCCAAAAATGGCTACTTCCAATTTCAAGTTTCTTCATAGCTATTTCAAATTGTCGGATGTTACAATATCTCCCCCTTGGGAACATTCGTCCTCGAATGAGGTGATTCTTACTAAGCTAAGGGTGCAACAACAACTCAAACATCAAACAAGCAACTATTCAACAACAACAACAATATGCCCACTATAATTTAAAGAGCACTAAGAAGGAAATTAATACCTTGATCTGCGGATTCAAAGAGATATGGATATCTCTTCTTCATGTCGAGCTCCTCTAGGTGTCGTCCTGTCTGGGGGAACAACTGAAGAAGACTGTGCTTTATTTCCCCCATTACCCTGCCTATTCTTTGGACACTCTCGCATGAAATGTCCATTCTGACCACACTTGAAACAACCAATGGAGCCCTCTCGACAAATACCTGAGTGGTTCCTACCACACTTGGCGCGGGCAGGAGGCTTACTACTCTCTTGCGCCACACTACCCAAAGATTGTGCTGGTCTAGCCCTGAAGTCCTTCGAATTCTGAACATTAAATTCACCTTTGTATCTGGGTGCAGGTGCTCTAGCAGATGATGGAGCGAGTCCTTTGCCTTTCTTTGAAAGGAGGAACGATTTGAATTACCTCTCTGCTGCCCGGACTCGTTCTCGGTCTTTGCTCTCTTATTTCTAAACTCTTCTCTGTCCCTCAGCTTCTCTTCCTCAACCTACTGCACATAAACCATCAACCTTGATATGTCCATGTCCCCGATAAGCATTGCAGCCCTACCTTCCTTGCTCGACAACCGAGACAGCCCAGCAACAAACAAGCTCATTCTATTCCTCATGTCCGCAACCATCTCCGGAGCATAGCGGGATAATTGTGTGAACTTCAGACTGTACTCATGAACACTCAAAGAATCCTGCTTAAGTGTGAGGAACTCACATACCTTGGCCTCTCTCAATTCTCGAGGAAAGAAATGCCCCAAGAAAGCTTCCTCAAAACCGGCCCAACTCGCAGGTGGTGCATTCTCAGCTCTACTTCTTTTCCACTGGTCAAACCAAGTTCTAGCAACATCCTTCAATTGATATGCAGCTAGTTCAACCCGCTCAATATCTGCTACATGCATCACATCAAAAATCTTCTTCAACTCCTCAATGAAGTTCTCTGGATCCTCAGTAGTACTTGAACCCATGAAACTCGGAGGATTCATCCCCAAGAACTCACGAATCCTTGAAGTGTCAGCTCCTTCTTGCTGACCAATTTGATTAGTAACAGCTTGACTCATAATTCTAATTGCCTCTCTAAACTCGGCATTAGAAACTTCCCCTTGATCTTGCACTCCCGGGGCATAAGGAAACTCTTGCTCATCAACATAACGTCTAGAAAGACGCCCTCTACCAACTCTTCGTGGAGGCATGATTATCTGAAAACACGCGCAAGCGCGGATTAGAAAGAAACTTTTTAGAGGTCAACTCTAACGCATGAAATGAGTGTGAAAGAAATGAGAAATCTTCCTAAATGTTGCAGCCTCCCAATTATAGATGTGGCGCGCTTCACACCGATAACTAAGACTCTACAGACACGGCTTCATAGACTCCCTAGGACTCTTGAACTCTGTGCTCTGATACCAAGTTTGTCACACCCCGAGCCTACACCCCGGACGTGACCGGCACTTGAAGACCATCGCCCTGCCGAACTCTTGGCCTGGCTTTCTTAACTCAAATGAAACTTAACTCAACAGATAACTCAATGCAATGAAAGGTTATAAAACAACTCAATCGAAAGTAATTTGCCAACAAGGCATCTCGAGTCTCAAAATAGGATATTTAAATATATACATGCATGAGAGACTCCAAACTAATCGATCGTGGTATCATTGTCTATGAAGCCTCTAAATCGAGATGGATGTTGGGATAGACCCATGACATCCTAATAAAACAAAACTAAGAACACAAAATAATTGAGTCCTCCGGAATGCAAGGAGGCTCACCACTGACTCTGGAGTGCTCAGCTGGATCAACGACGTGCAGGATGCTGATCCGGGGTACCTGTATCTGCATCATAAGACGATGCAGGCCAACTGGCATCAGTACATGGAATGTACAAGTATGCGAGCTGGAAAACTAAGCAACATAGGCTAGAAGGAAATTTGGAAGAAACTGAAAAGCTTACCTAGTTCAACTCAACTCAACCTGACTGACTTCTTTCAATATAAGGCAATTTAAAACAAGTGTGATATAAAGAAAGACTGTTCAAAACATGCTATAAACTCTGTGTGTATACAAGGATACAATAAGCCTGAGATGTATATAGAAATACAATTGAACTGATGTATATAAAATACAATAATTTCCGTGTATAAAAATACAATAACTGCTGTGGGAGTTTCTCTAACCGACAACCATCACATAAGAGCTAAAGTGATGATACAGCGATCAACCTCACGCTGCCAGAGCATCCTATACCCGGCCAAAGGTATAAGACCTGAACTGCCTAATGGATCCACTAGTCTAATATGAAAAGGATTCATCTAAAGAGTATGATCCTTTTCTACCCATGGTGGCTAACATGGTTCTATGGGGGCTGTGGGTTCTTTGAACGCTCCCCCAATTCGGTGCTCGATACTACTCCCAAAAATGTACTGGCTCTTATGTTTTTAAAACACATTTCTTCCTGCTGACATGAGATAATTACTCAAAAAAAACTATCCCGAAGGCTCTTTGAAAATTTCAGTTTCCAACCTTGTTTAAATGTAAAGACATTTCTTTAAAACTTCTTTGGGAATATATAGTTCCCTAATAACTTTGAGAAAATGAACTCAACTTGAAACTTGAGACTCTTTACTTAGCTTGAAACTCTAAGCTCTTTGCTTGACTTGACACTTGAGTCTAAAAATAAAGTTAAAACGTTCAATAAAGACTCTTGAACAACTTTACAACTAGCTTGACTTGCTTAACTTCTAAGCTTAACTCTTAATTTCTAACTTCACTTGACTTCTAACTAACTCTCCTTGAATTGGAATTTTGGATTCAAGGTGTTTGCTCACATGTTACGGATGAGTTCTTGACTTTTAGAAGTACCTTGGAGTGTTGGAAACAACTAGGAAACATAGGTATAATACCTAGGAACAAGAATAAAATAAAATGGGGAATTAAGGTAACGGGAAGGATTGGCGTCCTTGGTGCTCTAAGAGGCGCGGGGCGCCAGCCCTCAACTTCAAACGGGACTGCTGGCCAGCTTCAAAGGGGGCTGCTGGGCACTCTGCATTCTGCCCAGTTGCCAGCCCTTTCCCCAGAAAAAAACCCGACTTTTCTCCCTCTTTTCTTCAACTCTAAACCACCCTTACTTCAATGGATTTAACCCCAAACACTAAGGATCATCAATCTCTCAACATACAATAAATTACAACTCAAATACACAACCCAATCATGTCCCACAACCAACAATAACTTCAACAACACAACTAACAACATCAACAACAACTAACAACTTCAACAACTTCAACAACTTCAACACCAATCCAATCTTTTCTCAAATCATAAAAAAAATGAGCTTGGTGTGTGGGGGAAAGGATCAAACCACACAAAGAACTCACATACCTTGATAGGGATCACCCCCGACGAAAATCCACGACGGAAACTTGTTGATCTCCTTTCTCCTCTTCTTCTCCTCTTCTTCTCTTCTTCTTCTCTTCTTCACTCTCAAGAACCCTAACTCTTTCTCTTTTAAAATAGGATAAAATGATCCAGAATCAGCCTAACACACACATATAACCTCAAAAGAAATGGCTAGGGAAAAGACCAAAATGCCCTTAAAATTTCCGGACGGATTCCCTGCCAACTGCCCAACTTTCAATGGCCATAACTCGCTCATACGAACTCGAAATCGAGCAATCTCAGTGGCGTTGGAAAGATCATTCCACAAGCTTCGCAACCATAACTGGAACTACTCCTAACTCATCCTGATCTAGGAGTTACGACTGCTCAAAGTTGGCCAAAAATCACTGATTTCCACACTTAGCCAAATTTTCCAGATTCTGTAATTTTTCCAAAAATGGCTACTTCCAATTTCAAGCTTCTTCATAGCTATTTCAAATTGTCGGATGTTACAACCTCATTAATTTCTACACTTTGTCGTTCAACACTCCCACTAACTTCACCATTCTCAATGAATTTTGCATTACCGGTTTCAACAATATTTGAACTATGATTTGGACAATAAAACCTATACCCTTTATATTTCTCTGAGTAACCAATAAAGTAACCACTTACCGTTCGAGAATCTAATTTCTTTTCATGTGGATTATAAACTCTAGCTTCCGGTTGACAACCCCAAACATGCAGGTGTCTTAAACTAGGCTTCCTTTTCGTCCACAGTTCAAAAAGGGTGTTTGGAACTGCCTTACTAGGAATCCTGTTTAATAAATACACAGCAGTTTTAAAAGCATACATCCACAATGATTTGGGTAATGAGGAATTACTCATCATACTCGTAACAATATCCATAAGAGTTCGATTACACCTTTCTGCAACACCATTTTGTTCAGGTGTTCCTACCATAGTATATTGTGCACATATGCCATGTTCTTTAAGAAATTTTGCAAATGGACCTGGACATTGTCCTGATTCATTATACTTTCCATAATATTCACCACCTCTATCTGACCTAGTGATTTTCACTTTTCTATCTAATTGTCTTTCAACCTCATTAACGTACACTTTGAGAGCATTCGATGTTTGAGATTTTTCTTTCAACAAATAGATATATCCACAATGTGAAAAATCATCGATAAAGGTGATAAAATATTTTTCTCCACCTAAAGATGGAACATCAAAGGGTCTGCAAATATCAGTGTGTATAATTTCAAGAAGTTGAGTGCTCCTTGTGACACCTTTCTTAGTATATTTGATTTGCTTTCCTTTAATGCAATCAAAACATCTATCAAGATCAGCAAAATTCAAATTCGGAAGAATTTCATTCTTTACTAATCTTTTTAATCATTCTTTGGATATATGACCCAAACATTTATACTACAAATAAGTAGAACTTTCATTTAGTGAACTATGTTTAATTCCAACATTTTGATAAATAGTAAGCAGGGATTCAGAAAAATTATTATCGAGTTTCAATCTATATAAACCATCAATAAGAACACCAGAACCATAAAAAATAGTATTCTTATATAAATTGAAACATCCATGTCCAAACTTAAAATCAAATCCAGAAACATCAAGTCTTAAAAGGGAAATCAAATTCCTAGAAACTGAAGGAACATAAAGAATCTGTAATAGATCAAGGTGATGTCCAGTCTCCAAGATCAATCGATAAGTCTCTATGCCTTAATTTCAGCCTTATACGATTTCCCATGAACAAGAAATCCTTATTTGGATTTGTAGTTTGGATCGTAGTGAATCCCTGCAACATAGTGGATACATAAATAGTTGCACCAGAATCAAGACACCAAGTATTATTAGGAACTTCTACTAAATTTGATTCGAAACATACAAAAGCACTAAATGTACCTTTCTTTTCAAACCAAGCTTTACGTTTTAGGCAATCTTTCTGATAGTGTCCTTCCTTTTTACAAAAACGGCATGTATCAGCATTGAGTTCCTTATGAGCATCCTGTGGAACTTTAGCAGGTGCTTTCTTTTTCTTAAACTTGTTGGCCTTCACTTTAAGTCCTTTACCAGCTCCTTGACCATGAGGTTAATGGAATGACCTCCTTTTTTCTTAAGTCTTGACTCCTCTTGAGTAAGCATACTGGACAATTCACTAACATCTCACTTATCCTTAATAGTGTTATAGTTAATTTGGAATGGTCCATACTCAAGAGGCAATGAGTTCAGAATAAATTGAACCAAGAAGGTATCATTCACTTTCATTCCCAAGGTCGAAAGTCTTGTTGAAATGTTAGTCATCTCAATGATATGATTTTGCATACTGTGCGACCCATCAAACTTCATGGTCGTGAGTTCAGTCATTAGTGTACTAGCAAGAGACTTATCAGCAGAACGAAAACGTTCTCCCACAAACTTCATGTATTCCCTAGCACTTTATGTTTGTGGAATAGTACTCTTAATGTTGTTAGCAATAGTCATTCGTATAAACATAAGGCTTAATCTGTTAGAGCGCTTCCATGATTTATGAAAAGACTTCTCATTCTCACCGCTCTTATCAATAATGGCAAAAGGTTTGTCATTCAGCAAAGACAAGTCAAGATTCATCACACCTAAGTGGAACTAGACTTGTTCATGCCATTCAGAGAAATTCAATACAAGAACACAGTAGCAGACGAAGTATGCGAATGAAGAGGAATAACTACAAAATAGATTTACATGCTCACAAATCAGAAAATAATGTGAATTCAGTAAAGTGATAAGAATATATCGTAATTCTCCTTTGGGTAGATACTACGACACATTATCACAATTTAAATGTCATTTTTATCTTTAATAGGTAATTGAATATTTTTTTAATCAAACATATACGACATCTTTGGATATACAATATATGTTTGACTAAAATATTAACTCACCTCATAATTTTTACTATTCATAGAATGATAGATTCACCTTTGGGTAAATTCTTAAGTTCTAGCAATAGTGAAAGTCAATTTATCTATTTAGTTTTCAATATATAGGCATTTAATTAACCTTCATATATAAATGACAATTTTATGAGTGCATATTCCTCTTAACCATACTAGTTTGGCCAGTTTGGTGACTAACAAGCTATATGAATACAAATGCATACATAATCTCATAAAAATTTTTGCATATGAATAATTTTTAACATTTTAGTTTGGCCACTTTGGTCACTAACAAACTATAAAAACATAATACATGCATCAAGTGATCATAAATATTATATGTGTAGACGTTAATTTATCTAATTTGGCCACTTAAGTGACTAACAAACTATTTTGCACAAAAGTACACACATATTATTTATTGCTTAGTATAATGACCACTTTAATTTATTGAACTATTTGAAACAAAACATAATAATTACGTCACAGAAAAATTATTATATGGTATACAAATTCCTACATTCTTACCCAATATCTCATCAGAGATCATAATATTCTGTAGACTTATAAAGTTGGAAATCTTAAATGTATGCAGATATGCAAAATAAGTGCACAAATTGTTAAAAAACAAGAAGAAATAATTTGTGGAAAATTCGTCAGAAGAATGGTGCACTCATGCACATGACTTTATATATGTTTTGACCAAATTTTCAATAATAAATTAGTTATTATTTATTTATTTACTTAAGGGCTAAGATCACATATGTCTTAAACAAAACCTTTCCATACGCACAAAGGCTTGAGGCACTGATTCGTTGACATTATCGTATCAGAATTCCATTGCGTTACATAATAAATATTTTCACATATATATGTAAGATTATATGTTCAAACAATCCAGACTCTGATGCCACATGTAAGATTAAATACATTAATACATAATATCAAGATCTTGAATACTATAATCTTGCATAGAGAATGTTAGAGGCACATACCTGATGCGGAAGACATTATCACAGAGTGAAGCGGAAGCGTTAGTCGTAAATTGGTTTCTACCTCCTTGCCCTAACTTTATGTTACCACAACCGTCAGCAATGGAATTATTGTAGAGAATATGTGATAACCCTAATGGATGGAGGGAGGACCAATTTATAGAGGTTATGACTTAATCTGGTACGTCCATCAAGTAACCAATGTACGAACAAGATTTATTCCTTATTAAATATTATTTATGGTATTGCTTAGGTTACAAGTAAACTTGGGCCATAAGTAAGAAATAATTAATAATATTTCTTACACATCATAGTAAATTTGTTATCCTAAAGTATGATTGATCTAACTCTTATATACAATCCAAGGTTATGGCACCAAGTAAGCAATGGCTGCAACTTGTTGATGATCGACTTAATGAGGCCTACTTTATCGGGGTGGAAAATTTTTTGAATTATTCTTTTCAAAGGACAGGAGAAATGTATGAAATACGATGTCCGTGTGTCAAATGTTGTAATACCACATTAGGAACATGTGAGACAATCAGAACACATTTGAAAGTATATGAAATAATTAAAAATTATACCTTTTGGTATCATCATGGGGAAGTCTTAGGTGAGACAGAATCACAATGTGAAGAAGGAGATGATAATGAAGTAGAAAATTGTGAGAATGAGGATGAAATACGAGAAATTTTGACAGATTTCTATCCTAATCATTATGGACACACTTTAGATGTTGATTGTGATGATTCACTTGAAGAGGAACCAAACGTTGAAGCCAAAAAGTTTTATAGCCTATTGGGAGTCTTTGAGAAGCCACTGTATCAAGGTTCAAAAATTTCAAACTTTCAACTTTGATTAGATTGCTTCATATAAAAAGTATGGGTCATTGGAGTAATGAGTGATTTACAATGTTGTTAAAAATGTTAAAAGAGGAGTTGTTACCAGATGAAGCCGATTTGCCAAATACATATTATGAGGCAAAGAAGGTAATTCGGAATCTTAGGCTTTCCTACGAAAGAATTGGCGCTTGTAGAAATGATTGCATGTTATATTGGAAAGAGGATAACTTACCTGATTCTTGTAAAGTTTGTGTTGAATCTAGATGGAAAGTTGATAAACGTAACAAGGAAGCGAAGAACAAAAAGGGTAGAAAGGTTGCATCAAAGATTTTACGCTATTTTCCATTAAAACCTAGGCTTCAAAGGCTATTTATGTCTTCAAAGACATCTTCTCTAATGACATGGCATCATGACGAAAGAGTTGATGATGGAATAATGAGGCACCCAGCTGATTCAATGGCATGGAAATTATTTGATGAACTTCATCCTTCATTTGCACCTGAGCCTCGTAATGTTTGACTTGGACTTGCGAGTGATGGTTTTCAACCATTTCGGAATGCAAAAACCTCATATAGCATTTGGCCGGTGGTACTTATTCCTTATAACTTACCACCTTGGTTGTGTATGAAACAAGAAAACTTTATCATGTCCATGCTTATTCCTGGTCCAGATAGTCCAGATGATGCAATTGACACATATCTTCAACCTTTAATAGAAGAATTGAAGGAGCTATGGGATATTGGTATTGAGACCTTTGATGCATCAACCAAACAGAATTTTAAGCTACATGTTTCTTTGTTATGGACCATCAATGACTTTCCAGCATATGGAAATTTATCTGGATGGAGTACCAAAGGAAAATTGGCATGCCCATGTTGCAACAAAGATACTTCCTCAATCAGATTGGCCAATTGTAAGAAACAAAGTTTTATGGGTCATCGTCGTTATCTTCCTCGTAATCACAAATGGAGGAATGATAAGATGTTCTTTGATGATACAAAAGAGAAGAGGCTCCCACCGAAAAGACGTTCTGGTATTGAGATTCTTCATCAAGTTCAAGATCTTGAAGGGTTGCAGTTAACAAAGGAACCAAAGAAAAGAATCAAAATATCACATGATAGTCGAAAAGATAATTGGAACAAGAAGAGTATCTTTTTTGAACTTCCATATTGGGAGTCTCTTTTGTTGAGACATAATTTGGATGTTATGCATATTGAGAAAAATATATGTGATAATATTTTGGGGACAATTATGAATGCCAAAGGAAAGACCAAGGACACTATTAATACTCGGCTAGATTTGAAAGAAATGAATATAAGGCCGGAGTTGCACCCTATCCAGAAAGGTGAAAAATATGAAGTTCCAACTGCATATTACACCTTATCTCCATAAGAAAAGCACAATTTCTGACTGTTTTTGAAGAATTTAAAGGTTCCAGATGGATTTTCATCCAATATTTCTCAGTGTGTTAACTTGAAAGATCACAAAATTTCTGGTTTAAAGAGTCATGATTGCCATGTTCTTCTCCAACATTTACTCCCTCTTGCACTACGTGGTATGTTGTCCAAAGAAGTGTGAGAACCACTAATTGAATTGTCTTTATTTTTTAATATGATTGGAGCTAAGCTATTAAGGATTGATGACTTGGAGTAGGTTGAGGCTCAAATTCCTATAACTTTTTGCAAGTTAGAAAAGGTATTTCCGCCTTCATTTTTTGATGTCATGGTGCACTTGTCTATTCACTTAGCTAATGAAGCTATGCTTGGTGGACCTGCCCAGTATCGATGGATGTATACCATAGAACGATGGTTATATTTTTTGAAATCTCTCATTAGTAATAGGGCTTAGCCAGAAGGTTGTATTGTAGAGGGTTACATTGCAAATGAATGTATGAATTTATGTTCTAGATATCTGCATACAATTGACACAAAATTTAATATGCCAGAACGAAACTATGATGGTGGTCTAAAAAAATTTGATGGAGGATTATCTCTATTTTGTCAATCTGGAAAAACATTGGGGGCTCCAAAAGAGCGTGATCTTGAAGCAAATGAATTAGAGCAAGCACATATATACATACTGAAGAAGTGTGAGGAAGTTCTACCATTTCTAGAGTATGATTTTTTTCTACAAATCATACTTCATTGCCTTGTTTCTTTAGGATTATTTTTTTGTATGACATTTGTGGTTCAATTTAAATTTGTAGAGAGTTTGCACAAATTCATGTAGATTCTACTCAACACTTGTCTGATGATGAACGGAACAGACAATTTATTGAATGGTTTCAAGATAAGGTGAGTAATATATACACATCAAATTTGGAAATCTAATATTGAGTTACTCATTTAGAAGTGATCAATTTTATCTTGTTGATAGGTTGCACAATTGCATAAAGAAGATGGTAGTCGGATCATGGAAGATCTCCTCGCACTTTCATGTGATCCTACTAAATATGGATTACATTATAATGGTTACATTGTCAATGGATATAGATTTCATGAAGAAGATTATGATAAAAATTTTAGGACTCAAAATTGTGGTGTGGTTGTCGTTGGTGAAACTGATAAACATAGTGACAACATTGATTACTATGGAGTTTTAACCGATGTTCTTGAATTACAATTCATGGGTAGAAGAGTTGTTTTTTTTTAATGCAAATGGTTTGATGCATATGATAAGAGAAAAGGAGTGAAAATAGATTAGTATGGCATTATAAGTGTAAATTGGGGGCGATTTCTGAAAATAAATGAGCCTTTTGTATTAGCTGATCTTGCCTCTCAAGTATTTTATGCTAATGATAATTCCAATACAGGTTGGTGTGTAGAGATAAAGGTACAACCTCATGATTCCTATGAAATTGTGCAACAAAAGGACAATGAATTTGAAGATTTAGAAAATTCTTCACAAAATAAATGAAAAAGAATGATTGAGGTGAAGTATCTCCTTAAGCTATATCATATTCATTATTATACACTTTGATACATGATTTTTGTTAGTACATTATTTTTATAGTGTCTTAATTTTTTTTGCCAAGTATATGATTTTTTGAATGTTTTTTCATTTTTTTGTTAACACATTGTCTTTGTTTTTTGGTAGGTTTGATATGAAACCATCAAAGGATGAAAATTAGGTGGCATCTAGGGTGAAAGCTACTACCAAATATGCATATGTGGCACCGGGTGCTATAGGAAAGGGACGAGGAAGAGGGCTTAAATCTATGTTGTCTTTAGGGGTGTCAAGAACTGATATTCCATTTTTGCCATCTACTGATCAAGTTATGCAATACAAACAATTTACTGAAACAAGTATGGGTTTTTATTTTTATTTGTGTTATTAATTTGTACGAGGAAATTTAATACTAATTTTTTATTGTCGATTTTCTTATACTAGGTGTTGTTGCAAAGGGACAAGGAAAAGGTCTTAGATCTATGTCTAATGCTCAAGGAGTGCAAACAATGAACAAAAACTACTTAAGTGTTGAGAAAGGACATATTCCATCTTTTTTATCTACTGATGAACTTATGCAATACATAAAAAAAAAATTCATCAAGTATGATTCTACAAATTGTTGTGTTTTAGAATTGCATTTAATTTATCGTTAATGTTTATCTGATATGATTTCTTGCACTAGGTGCTCAAGGGAAGTCTCAAGGGCTTAAATCTATGTGCTCAATTGAAGATTCTGAAAATGAGGGGCGATCTTTCAATCAAAAGGATCGTTATGTTAGTCAAAGTATGTCAAGACCTTCTACTAATCAAGGATGGCGAACAATGAATAAAAAGTTTTTGGCTTCTGAGAAAGAGCATATGCAAGCTGATGTTCCAATTTCTCTTTCTACCGCTGATGATATGGAGTCCACCCCAACATTTGAAACAAGTATGCTTTCTTAAATTTTTTTCTTTTTCAGAATTGAATTTAATTGAATTCAAGTACTTTTACTGATACAATTTCTTGCATTAGGTTTCTCTCAAGGATTGCGAACAATGAATAAAAAGTTTTTGACTTTTGAGAAAGAGCATATGCAAACTAATATTGCATTTTCTCTTTCTATTGATGATGCTATAGAGTCTACCCCTACATTTGAAACAAGTATGATTTCTTAAATTTTTTTCTTTTTCAGAATTTAATTTAATTTAATTCAAGTAATATTAATGATATAATTTCTTGCATCAGGTTTCTCTCAAGGATTGAGAACAACAGATAAAACTTCCTTGGCTCATGAGAAAGAGAGTTTGCATTCTGATATTCCAATTTCTCTTATTGATCAAGTTAAACAGTCTGTCCAAACAGTTGAAACAAGTATGCTTTCATTTCTGAAATCTATTTGATCACAAGTTTATCATATGTACAATATTTTCTACCAGTTATAAATTATGTAAATGTAGGTTCATGTGCTACTGGAATGGATAAAAAGGTTCGAGAGAGTAACAACTGCAAATAAGTTGCATCACTTGATATTGGACAAAAGCTAAAAGGACATTTTACAATAATCGAACAGTTGGGAAGAATAGTAATCTATTTTCGAGGCACTTGGGAAAAATAGTTCGTGATTGTAATATATGTCCGTTGGGAGTATCATCATGGAAACACATTAAGGAGGAAAAGCTAAATCACATGTGGGCTGTTGTTAAGGTAATTGGATTAAGTATTTCAATTTATTCTTGGGTGACTCTCTTCTTATTACAATTCTCGTTGCTTAATTAGTGTGCTCCTTCCTGTTTCAATTTGATACATTGTAGGATAAATTTGATAGTGATGACATGAATAGTCATCGAGATCATGTTTTGGGATGGATGAAAGAGTTATGGAATAAATGGAGAGGTCAATTGCATGCAAAGTATGTGAAGGGTAAGCCTATCCAAGAGGCTCTTAAGAATATGCCTAAGGAGGTAGAAAAGAAGCAATGGGAGTGGTTGGTAAAAGAACATTTTACTTCAAAATAATTTCAGGTTTGACATATTACCTAATTATGTAATTTGTTTCATACTATGATTTCATTTTGATAATTTATTTATAACATTTAAATATAATGTTGCTACTCAAATATAGGCAAGAAGCAATAGAAACGCAATAAATAGAGCTAAGTTGAAGATGCTTCATCATATTTGTAGCAAGCCAATTAGAGAGATTATTTATCAAAAGGTGTTATCCTCAAATCTTTTTCTGTCTTAATATTGATGAACCATTCTTTAACATGTTTACTTTTATGTAAAGGGCAGAAAAGATGGCAATCCACCAGATTTGGCAACTATCTTTTACAAGACTCGCAAGAAGAATAACACACTCGTTGATTTTGAAACAATCGAGAAGCATGTGCATTTGGTTAATTGAACATGTTCTTAACATTTAGTTATTATGGGATCTGGAAAAAAAAAATCTCCTCTATGCACTTTGTAGGCTCAAATTCAAGAATTGGTGGAGTTTGAACCATCACTTTCTAACATAGAAATTGTTGACAAATGCTTTGGACCTCAAAGTCGTAGTCATGTATTTGGCTTTGGAGGTGGAGTAAAAGCAAGAGATTTGAAAGGTGGGACTTCCTCAAAAGCTGAATTGTTGGCTGAGCTACATTCAACTCAAAAGGAAAATCAGTCTTTGAAGGATTGCATGTCTAACTTTCAAAATGAGATGAAAGAATTGAAGCAATTGAAAGAATTGTTTTTAGCGCAACACCCTAATTACCAGCCTCCAATTCAAGAGAATGACTATTCGGATCCTTGATTATACCATGTGAGTAAAAACTTACCTGAAACATCAATTTATTGTTCTGGTTCTGCGTAGCAAAGCTATTAATTGCTGGTTGTTTTATCTTAAAATATATTTGCACGTTTGATAAATTTTAGAATGATAAATAGTCTATAAATTTTGAATAGTCCTAACCTCATTCTAATGGAGAAAATATTGCGAAGAGCTCTGTCAATATCAAATTCTTCTAATTTCTGCTTCTCCAAAGCTAATGAATCTGCCATATCCTATGATTTCTGGTGGTTTTTCCTTCTTCCACACAAGTCTTGAATATTAGATTCTTCTAGTTTATGCTTCTGATAACATTTGTAAAAAGATCCAACAGATAATTTCTGGTGGCTTTTCCTTCTTCCACACAAGTCTTGAATGGTGGTTGTAATGGATCTTCCATATCATGTGGTGTAAACTGAATGAATGATACATTGTAGTATTACATAACAATATCAATCTTTTTGGTAGAAAAAAGGTGAAATTGAATAAGAAACGTAATTTAACGTGTGATAGAAGGTTAGTTATTGACTTGAGCATCTAAGGTGAAACCGTGGTGACTGTTCTAGTAATCTAAATCTTGAGCAGCAAAGTTCTTCCAGCAAGCTGAAGCTTAAAGATGCCTATCTTTGAGCTTCCCACTGTCAAAACTATCCCCCTGAAGTCCTTACATAAGCCACTGCATATTTTTCTACCATCGTAGGGTCTTCCCCAGTTGTTTCTTGTGCTCTTTCCCATCTTGGATCCCTTACTATGTTCACATTTGGAGCCTAAAATGGCGTTCCATTTAGTTCACCTGCATTGTACACTGCTCTTGCTTGTCTAGAAATTTCCTACTTTAAGTACAACATCTTATAATACTAGCTATTTAATGCATTCATTCGAATTTCTGTATTTTCGATACAATTATCTCTTGGATATTTTTACAAATGTTATCGATCAAATACCAAAAGGTAATTTCAATGATCGAGTGATCACACTTAGCAAAATTGTTTATCAAATCAATTTCTCTTGAGTCATTCAGAGTGGCTTCGAGTAAGGTGTAAGTCCTATGTTTATTAAAAGTTGAATATCTACATTGTCCTAGTTGTATCTGTGAGAGTGAAAATGTAATTGTATACAGTACATGTAGTGGTTCCTCTTTTTGCGAATACATTTAGACTTTCCCTCCTGTTTAGAACATGTACAATGTAACGCTATATTTTTTCAGCACACTAACTTGTGATAAAATTCATTTAGAACATGTAAGCTCTTCTTCCTCTCTTTACTTTAACTTTTTCACGAAGTTTTGTTCCTTGTAAATTTTCGTTTGCGATTACAGTTTATTCGTCACAATATAAGTAATTCTTGATGTTGTACTATACAATCGTCATAGCAACATTAAGCTGACCGGAAACTCAAACTATTTTATGACAATATGTTTCTAACTTGTGTAGTGATCGAGTACCTCATATGATGATATTAGTTAGTATGACGTTAGGAAGAAATTAGAAATTGAACTTACGGAGAAGAAGGATTAACCAAAGAAATGATATCATGAGTTAACAAGGATTGTTTCTTTGATTCTTTAAGCAGTTTCATCATCTCTTTAAGATTCCCAAACAACAATTTATATGGATGTTGTAATAGATTAACTTGTATTGAAGATATATAGCAACTTACAATTACTAAAAGTTGTATAAATATCAGAATTTATAGATTGAATTCTGATATTTTAGGCTATCTCACTTAGTTCAAGCACTCCAACTATTATAAGGAAACATGCCAGCTCATAAACAAACAAAATTTATGCATAGGTTACTTTAATTTGCCTTACAATTAACACCAAAATTATGAATAATCTCTGGAGGTCAATATTTGCTCCATTACAACCAGAATTATTTAAGAGTGTGAGGATATACCTGTCGTAACTCTCTTCCTTTGTCCACCTGAAACTCTTCTTATCATGTCAATGCCAACAATTGTATCTGAACATACATCTAAACCAAGAACTTTCAAGATGTAATCTGTAGACACGTTGTGCTTCTTACCACAAACAGAAGATGCCTATTGATTGCAACAAATACCAACATGAAAATAACATAAAACATCATGAGATTCCATATAACATGGGTGAACTAGCCTGGTAGATAGAGAAACTCAAATCAAACCTTCATATATGCGTCTATTTCAGAGTTTGGACGTATACTTTTTTCCTTCTCTAAACGATCAAAGTCTTTCATATATTTTGCAAAAGAAATTAACAGGGCAAGTTTCGTAATGAAAGATGTTATGTCATATTAGATAAGCCTTAATTGGTTCTGATTAAGCAGGGAAAGTGGGATATGTATCAATCACTAATTACATGAGAAGAAACATATTTGCCTTTGCTCTACAATAGATTAGGAAGATAATATCTGGAAACTTAATGCTCTTAAGTCTTAACACACTACTTATTTGTCTACAGAATACGCCCTAGGTGTGGCAAGGTATTAACTAAGACTCCTACCTATATTTCACCACTAGACTAAGTTATGGAACTAGATAAAAGGCTTCATTAATAACATGCCCAAAAACAGCAGAGGAATTCCAAAAGTACCTATATATTCAATTCCTTTTTGCTTTAGTCTTATCTTATTTCTATAAAACCTTCACAAATAAATGTTGCAATAGTCCTTTTATTCTTTTAGCTATCTCATTGACAAATGACAATGAAGAAGTGATAACATCTTGACTTCCAGAAATTAGGACATTTTGCTA
Organism: Solanum pinnatisectum; assembly: GCA_035578085.1. Taxonomy (NCBI): domain Eukaryota; kingdom Viridiplantae; phylum Streptophyta; class Magnoliopsida; order Solanales; family Solanaceae; genus Solanum; species Solanum pinnatisectum. The sequence goes on from CM069079.1 coordinate 17,374,334, forward strand.
TTCAGTTCTATGTATTTCCTAAGCTTTTGTTTAGGAAGTAATATCCTGGGCATCTTTTCCATTTGTGTTATTTCTATTCAAGACATAAGGTTGTCAGATTTTGATTTCTTTTTTTCTAGTTGAGTTAGGGGAGCAAGGAAGGGCTTTGATTTTTTGCTTATGCGAATGGATTATACTTAGTTCATTTTTCTTCTTCAAAGCCAGCTAATAATAGTACATGTAAATGTAGAGAGAACATAATCAGATAAAACGAAACAACTAGTACAATATTATAACATGGTTCAGCAAGCTTAATTGTGCAACATAACACATCTGTTTACTAAGTGATACTAGTATTACAATTAAAATATGAAAGACAACTCATTCATTGCTTCTCTTTGGTTGTATCTCTTCTACTTATATAGATAGGTATTAGGCTGGAGAGCTTTTTGCACCACTACTTGCTGGAAAAGGTACTAGCACAGTGGTCCTTGCTTGGCATTTTGGACCACATATTGGTCCAAGTATTCAGGGGGCTGTTTACCCCTGCTACTGCTGCATATTGCTCCTCCGTGGTCTTGCGGATTTGTTGCAGATGCCATGGATACCATTCTCCTTGAGCTTCTTTTCTATAATCTTTGACACGACAATATTGTGTTCAACACTTCCTAAAAGAAAATAGCCTACAAAGTTCCAACTGTTGCAGCAATTAGTGTTCCAGCTGCTACCACTATATTGTGTACAACAATTTCCCACAAAAAATGGCCATCAAAATCTCAACTGTTGTAGCAATTAGTGTTACAGCTGTTGTAGAAATTGTTATTTGATTTAATCACATCTTTCTGTTTATCTTTATAGATAGGTCTTCTAAATGAAAGTTTTATTTCTTTTATCGATTTTGGATGCTGAAATTTGCAAAAAGTCGATGTTAAACAACATGTAGATTGACCATTTTTTGCTGGGAAGGTGAAGGCAACTTTGGATTATAATTTAAGGCTAGTATATGATTTTTTTGCCAAGGGTTCATGATCACAATATTGTTACTAGCTTACCTTATTGTTGTATATAGTCAGATGTCTTATACTCACCTTATTTTATAATTACATTATATATTATATATGAAAGCGACAAGTTTATATTAATTATCGTATTTCCTAGGTGCAAATGCAATGTGATTTAAGGACTAGATTGTAAATCCTTAAAATCCTTTTTAGTAGAAAATCTGTAATGGTTGCGAAATGATTTATGGATCACCTTCAAAATGGTCCCGAATTGATTTAGGGACCAACTTAAAAGTTTTTGTAAATTGATTTATAGATGAGCTAAAAACTGGTCGCTAACTGATTTACAGACCAGCTTCAAACTGGTCGCAAAATGATTACGGACCAACATAGAAGTCGTCCCAAAATGATATATGGACCAGTTAGAATCTAGTCGCAAATGATTTAACGACCATAATTTCAATTTCAATAAGTGAGAATAGGTACCAACTATATTGTTCCTATATGTATTTTAGGGACCAGTATTATACTAGTCTCGAAAAAGAATCAGCGATCAGCCCGATAATCTCGTCCCTAAAGGTCCATAGCGACTAAGGTTATAAGGACAAGTGCAGCTGGTCGCTATTGTCCTTTTTGGGACCAGATTCTTACTTATAGAGACCAATTTTCCCTTCGCTATTAGGCAGTTTTTTTGTAGTGAAGGCATGTTGATTGTTGCTTCATAAGTCAGAACATTAAGATATTCATGACATTAGTGTAATGGAATCAGATGATGCTGAATTCTTTGAACATATCTATCCTTATAAAACTATAATTGAGTTATCTAGTGAAGGGTCTGAACGACTTTGAGAAGAACCAAAAGAGAATGTACCTAATGAAGAGAGTCCAAGGCGCAGTAAACGTTAAAGGGCAACTACTTCATTTGGATTTGATTTGGTAAAATTCCTTCTTGAAAGTGAGCCTCAAACATTCGATGAAGCTATGTTGTTTATGTTTACATCCCTATTTTATTCAAATAAGGGGAAGCGTCGTGGTTACTCAAAAAATAATCAATTAATTCAATATTATTAAAAAATAAACGAATTTTAAAGGAGTCACCACCTAATTTTAAGAAAACTAGGAAACTAATTAAAAAAGTCTACGAAACCAAAAGATTCTAGGTAAGGGGTTCAGGTTATTACGAAGGGAAGATGTTAGGCATCCTTCGAAATCCACAACAGTGGGTCCCAACTGAATTCATTTTTTCAAATTGATGAGGAGATAAAAAATAAATATACAAGTATAATAACCAAGTAATATACACAAATAATGAAATAAAGCAATAATAAGAAACAGCCTAAGTTTGTCTAACGTCAATAATATACACAATAAATAAAAATTATAATTCAAACTCATTCGAATAGCTTCAATGGGAAGCAGCTTCGTGTACTTGTAAAGACACTTAGTAAAAGTGTTATTACTAAATAAATATGAATAAAAATGCATAACTCAAATAATAACTTAAAAATAAAATATTAACATGAGAGGCCTTGAAAATCGACGATAATTTATTCATCAATCAATTTTAATCTATAACGTTATAATCATAAAAATCATCCCAATATATAGCAACAGTGAAGTAACACAATAATTCAACAATCAAAGAAAAAAGAAAATGAAAAGCAACAATAATAAAACAACTAGACAAAGCAACAATTTGACTTAACTTTAACCAAAACAAATTAAATAATTTAAAACTTAACATGAATGAATTCCTTTTTCTTTTTTTTTACTTAAGAAGACTAACATTTAATCACTAAACAATAGTATCACATGGAAAGTAAATAATATAAAAATAAAAAAATATATCCCTACAAATAGGGGTATGCATCGGTCGGTTCGGTTCGATTTTATGTATTATCGGTTCGATTTATTAGTTTTTGATTTTTAAATATGTTAAACTAATAACCAAACCAATACGATATTTTTTATCGGTTTTCAATTTATCAATTTTGGTCCTTAATGTTTCGATTTTCGGTTTAATTGATAAAAAAATACTTATAAAATAAAGATATGATTTTTCTAATAAATTTGATGCGTAAACACAATAATGTAACTTTACAAATGCTCATAAAATAGAAACAATAATAACAAACATGAAAATAATTATACAAGTGTAACACAAAGAAAAATTAAGAGTAATATGGTTCTTATTTTTATTTTAACGTTTTTTATAATGTGAAATTGTGAATTCAAAGTCATTGTGAAGTGTGAATTGAATGCTAAAAGACAAAGATAATAACTACTAAGGTATTGAGATTAATATATAATATTTATGTATAAGTAAAGTAGTAAATTACTAGTCTTAATGTGTTATCGGTTTATTCAATAACCCAATATTTTTTTTATAAAACCATTAAAAAATCGTTAATCTAATAACCTAATATCAGTAAATCAATAACACCTTTATTGGTTCAATTTATCGATTGATTCAATTTTTGCACACCACTACCTAGAGACACAAATTCTTATGAACACAAATAAATGGAAATACAAGACTTTCAGAAATGTAGCCATCATCTGAAATTGCTACTGCTTTGAAAAAATAAAAAATGAACACAGTAATATAATCTAAATGAAAATGGAGGAGAAAACAGTGAGATGAAACTCAATAAAAAATAGTCATCAGAAAGTTAAACTAACTTTAATAAACAACTAAAAAGTTTGAGAAATTAAAACAGAAGAAATAAAGGGAGTTGTCGGAGTTCAAACCTCCAATGAAACTTGTGATCGGTGTCACAGAGTTGCTGCTCACCGGACTACACCGGAAACCATAAAGCCGGTTCGATCTGGTTCGTCCATGGTTGTTTGCTGTCGAAGCTTGATTGGTTGTTGTTGCTAGTGGGAATTTTCCGGCCGGATTTCGCCAAAAATGGAGCTCGTTGTGCTGTTGTCGTTGTTATTGTTTGTTAATGATTTTGTTGCTCATTGGAACTTCTGGTTGCTCTGTTTGATGACATTAACGACTGATTTTGAAGTCTAATTGTTGGTCAGTGAGAAGGAAAATATGAGGGGTTTTGGTTTGTGGAGAATAAGGATCGTTTGGGTTGTTTTCTGGTGGGGTTCTGGTCGGATTTCGAGCTCCGAGCTCGCTGTTCGGCCTAGCTAAAGCTTGCTGGAAACAATGGAGAAAGGGGAGAGTAGCGTGTGGGTTGAGGTCTGGTGTGGAGAGGGTCGTTTGGTCGTTGTTTGCTGTTGTCGTTAGCGGAAGAAAAAGGGGAAATGGGGGTTTTTTGGTTGTGTCGTTGGCAGTGAGGAGAGGAGAAAGGCATTAGTGGTGGGCTGCAGTTCGCCTGAGAATAGAAAAGGTGAGGGATCCGGTGGAGTTCGTGAAAACAGTGACCCTATAACCAAAAAAGGAAAACAAAAAATGGTGGGGGGCGGGGGGGGGGGGGGGGGTTGGGTTTGCCGGAGTTTCGCCCGCAATCCGGGTGATGGTGATTGGAAAGTTAATGAATAGTGAAATTTTTTTTGTGAATAAAAATCTGAAAATTTACAACCCTCATTTAAAAATATTTCAGCACCCCAACTTAATGAGTAAGCTATAGCTTAAATAGAAAATCGAAAATCACCTATAGTATAATATCATTATCTTAAAACTGTGGGTCAAAACCACTAGTTAATAAATATGTGTATGAAATCTTATTCATATTTGAATGAATTTCTAGACTGTGCAAAATATCAAAATGAATATTAACCAATGTAACAAATAAAAATGAATATAGAAAAATGTAATGAACGTATCTAATGGCATGTAAAAATGCAATTTAACAAAATAACGATTTAATCAAAATGAATAAATATTTGAATGTATTCAACCAACTGTAACAAAAATTAATGCAATTAAAATTAATTGATAAAAAATTTAAAAATTTTGACAAATAAGTATAAATATCGATAAACTTGTTTAAAATTATAAAAAAAATGTATTTTGAACTATTGAATAAATAGAACTTAAAAGTTAAGAATTTTTAAAATGTTAGGTCAAAATTGGATGTCAATAATCTATGGACTCAACTTTTTAGAAAGAGGCTGTCAATAGTAGGATTGATTCAATCTTAAGCAATCATACTTGGGAGTTGGTTGATCTTCCTCCAAGAAACAACTATTTGGGTTGAAAATGGATTTTCGAAATGAAAATAAAAGATGATGGACCTATTGACAAATACAAAGCAAGACTTGTTGTCAAAGACTTTAGACAGAAAGAATGTCTTGATTATTTTGACATATACTCGCCAGTGACTAGAATTACGTCAATTCGGATGTTAATTATCCTCGCTGCAGTATATGATCTTGAAATCCATCAAATGGATGTGAAAAAACCCCTCTTGAATGGAGAGTTGGAGGAAGAGATTTACATGGAAAAGCTTAAGGGCGTCGCAGTTCCTGATAAAGAAATGAAAGTATGCAAACTTTTTAAGTCACTCTATCGACTAAAACAAGCACCGAAACAATGACATGCAAAGTTTGATCAAACCATGTTGGCAAATGGGTTTAAGATCAATGAATGAAATAAATGTGTTTACATTAAAGATGTTCCAAATTAAGAGTTCATTATATACCTACATGTGGATGATATGTTGATAATGAGCAACGACATTGCTAATGTAAAAGTTACTAAGCTTATGCTCGCTAGTAAGATTGATATGAAAGATCTAGGAGTTACTGATTTTGATATTGGGAATTAAGATTCATAAAACTCCGCATGGTCTAGCATTGTCTCAATCTCATTATATTCGAAAGGTACTTGAAAAGTTCAAGTACTTGAATTTCAAAAAGGCAAAGACACCAACTAATGTGAACCTTGATCTTGCGAAGAATAAAGGTGTAAGTCAATCTCAATTGGATTATGCCAGAGTATTGGAAAGTTTGATGTACGTCATTAAATGTACATGACTAGATATAGCCTGTGCTATCAGTAAACTTAGTTGATGCACAAGTAATCTCAATCAAAATCATTGGATGTCAATGAAGAGGGTTTTTGGGTATTTAGATGACACTCAAAACTATGTTTTGCATTACAACAAATATCCAACAGTTGTTAAAGGATATAATGATGCAAATTAGATTATTGGGTCAATTGAAACTAAATCCACGAGTGGATATGTTTTAACTTTTGGTGGAGAAGCAATATCTTGGAAATTATCCAAACAAACAAGTAGAGCTTGCTCTACAATAGAGTATGAATTCATAGCCTTAGACAAGGCAGGTGAAGAAGCTGAATGGCTCCGGAATTTCTCAGAAGATATTCCATTTTGGCCCTAAACCAATGGCCCATATATGCATACATTGTTATAATCAAGCTGCAATAGGAAGGGCTGGAAGCATCACGTATAACGGCAAGTCTCGCTATATACAACGAAGACACAACTCTGTTAGACAACTACTTTCTAGTGGAATTATTACAATTGACTATGTAAAGTCAAAGGATAATATACCGGATCCACTTATAAAAGCCCTAACTAGAGAGGGAATTGAGAGATCATCGAAGGGAATGAAACTATGGCCGAGGACAATTCATCGTGGTGGTAACTCTACCTAGAAGACTAGAGATCCCAAGATCTAGGTTCAAGGAGATCAAGCAAAGTCATAGATGACGGTTTAACATTGTCAAAAACTAATAATTTATGGTCCACTCTTATGATGAGATAATATTCACTAACCAAGATAAAGGCATTAGGACTTCTTAATGGTTTCTAAGTTTTGATACATGGTATATAAAATAGTGTATTTATGGGATAACAAATTTAGAAATCACCTCTGTAAGTGTGACATGTAAGCCGCTTCAAGGAGAATCCAGTAAGGCCAGTTCTCTAAGCACTTATAAACCAAGACGTGTTCATGGATAAAACGAATAAAACAATGAGAACCAAAAATAGTTCAAGGGTTGATTGTGTGGTTTATGTTGTCCAGGTATACACGAAAGCTCGATGGACAAGGGTTGTCCTTATATTAGGAAACACTTCCCTTAACTCTTAAAGGGTTAAGTAGAAGGTACCCTCTCACGCCGTCGTCATCGCTAGCTCGGCCTCAGCTTGAGCTTTGGCAAATGATATCATTGATTGGTTGATATTTTTTTAGGCGTAACGGAATTGTTTGAAAATTCACGTAACGGTAAAGTTGCTTAGAAGGGACTTGTTCCTTCCGAACAAACACTTCTTTTCTCAAAAGACACAAACGTTCTGGAAAGATATGTCTGAACAGATGCGTTCAAACTCTTATCTGAACAGATGTGTCACTTGCTGCAATTGGCTATAAATAGAGTCTTCTCTTATTTCAAACACTAAAATTATTCACTCTTCTGCATACATTTTCTTACAAATAAAATTGTCGATCTACTGAGTTTGTGTGTGTGCTCTCGTTGTTTTTTTTTTTAGTTTTATGAAATTATTGAAGTTTGAGGTACCGCTATTTCTTCAATAGTTAACCCATTTTATCTTGGGAGTATCTACAACCTTGGGTACTTAAGGGGATTTAATTTCTTAAGAATGCGCAGTGGGTTCTGTGGACTCGGATTATTTATTTTCTGTCCATTTCTTCTTTTATGTTTCTGTTTTTACTAAACTGAATATAGGAGATAACATGACCTCTATTTTCAAGCAAGTTACAAACATCAAACCTAAATTACTTGTATCAGACTAATTACCCAGTCCAATCAATCTCTTTCGAGCATCGATCGGATAACAAAATCTAAGGTTAACCATGCACTCTTAACCCATAAATTCAAACATGGAAACAAGATCGAACCTATTTCATGAAATCAAGCATGGAAACAAGGAACTACAAAAGTAATAAAGTAATTAATTAAACACCCAAATAACTTTGTCTATTTCTAGCCCAAAAGCCCTAATTTTATACAAGTCATTACACCTACATTTCTAGCAATTAAGAAAAAGGAAATGAAGAAAGGTAAAAGATATTTACCAAAATAGAACACAATCTTTAAATCCACAACTGAAATGCGAAACAACTTGCCTTCAATATCTCAACCCCTAGATCAAGAATACTAAGAAATCTACTTTTGAATGTGTTTTTCTCTCTACGATGTTCTTTCTCTCTAACAATTCTTGGATGATGAAGAATGCCCTACTCTAACTCTGTTTTCTTAATTAGGGTCCAAGGCTTGAGAATTTCCCATTTTGTCCCTGTCTGAAAAGGCAGGCTTCATAAAAGCGGCATGAGGTTCGTAAAAGCAAACTGAGCAAAAGAGAACTGAGATTCGCTTACACAACCTCCACCTTTTTGGCCCAGTTAGCAGAAGCGAGCCCTGCGTCCTTGCTTAAGCAGAAGGTTGACCTTGTTGAATAGTTCTCTTAAGCGAAAAGTCTTTCGTAGTTACGATACCTAGGACTTGTTTTCTGCTAAGTTTTGTCCTTTTTCAGATCCTATTCAACTTTTGTTCATTGTTTTTTTCCCGATAATCAAAGTATGTAAAACAACACAATTCAAAGGATAATTAGCCTCTTTATGTACTTGAGTGCCACAAAATCATACGAAAAGAGCTTCAAATGAGTGCAAATCCACCACTCATCAGTGAACATCATGAACTAATACCTCAATCTAGAATAGGAGAGTAGGGAAAGAGATGAGGATAATAGGACATCATATCAGCTTCGCCCTCCCAAGTAGCACCCTCAACTAATTGATAATCCAAAATTTCAACTTCCAAACTTGACAATCCAAAGTTTCAACTGGAACCTCTTCATAAGAAAGAATTTCCTTAAATCCCAGACTCTCCAATGACATAATAGACGTCGGATCACCAACACACTTTTTAACAAAGAAACATGGAATACAAGATGCACCGATGCCAAATTGAAAGGCAAATCTAATTCGTAGGCCACCTTTCCAAAATGCCTCAGAATCTGATATTGGCCTACATAATGGGGACTAAGCTTCCCTCTCTTTCCAAATCTCCTCACACCATTCATAGGTGAGATTTTCAAGTAAACCCAATCATCAACATCAAATTCAAGTTCTCTCCTTCTAACATCGGCATAAGACCTTTGTCTACTTTGAGCCATTTTCAACCTTTCTTGAATAAGTCGAACCTTCTCCATAATCTCATTCACTAACTTAGGCCTATCAAAGCAACCTCACCAACTTCAAACCAAACAATAGGGGACCTGCACTTCCTACCATAGGGAGCCTTAAATGGAGTCATTTGGATATTTGAGTGATAACTATTGTTATAAAAAAATTCAATCAAAGACAAGTGATCATACTAATTACCCTTAAAGTCAATTACAATAGCTCTCAAAACATCTTCCAAGATCTGAATAGTACGCTCTACTTGACCATCAGTCTTAGGATGAAAAGTCGCGCTAAGCTTAACTTGAGTAGCAACGCCCTTTTGAAATGACCTCCAAAATTATGATGCAAACTGAGCTACCTCAATATTTACTAAATATAAATCCTAGCATAGTCTTAGACTAAAAAATAAAGTCTTCATCAGAAGAAAATAAGCCGAATTAGTCATTCGGTCCACAATAACCCAAATTGAATCAAACTGACGACGTGTACGAGGTAAACCCCTAATGAAGACCATATTCAAATCTCCTCACTTCCAAGTAGGGATACTAATGTTTTGAGCCAAACCACCCATTTTCTAATGCTGAAGTTTTACTTTTTGATAATCAGGACATTTAGCTACAAATTTTATAATATTCTCTTCATCTGATTCCACCAATAGACTTCCCATAAATCATGGTACATCTTGGTTGCTTTCAGGTGAATAAAATACTGAGAACTGTTAGCTTTCACCAAAATGAAATTCCTGAACTCATCAACACTTGGAACATATAATTGACCTTGGTAACGAAGTACACCATCTCATCCTTAGGAGAAAACCTCAATGGCTTTTTTGGAAACTGACCTTTTCAACTCAACCAAAATTGGATCAAGATCTTGCTTATCTCTCACATAGAAAACAATAGATGGTTTTGAACCATTTTGAACAATAACATTGTCACGCCCGGATGCTAACCCCTAGGCGTAAACATGGGGCCTAGGATCATGAGTGACCCTAAGCTAAACCCGCTGGCAAATCATAAGCATACTTAATGATAAATTGAAACAAAAAATACTGTACGAAAGCTTAAAATAACATATAACTGAAATGATTGGGGATACCCATTCTAAATCTAAATATCTAATACTAAATAAGAGTTTTAATGACAACTGAAACATGAAACTCTAAAGCTAACTGAATCTAACTATGTCTGAAGTAAAGCCTCTAACTGACTAGAAATGTTTGGACATGCCCCAACTAGATCTAGCAAAATCTGAAACTAAACACTAAAAGTAGAAAAGATAATCATGTCAATCATCCTTGAGGAATGAGGAGTCACCATTGATGTTGGTGAAATGGAGATTGGGAACAGATCTATGCGTGATCTGAAAGCTGACCACTTGAACCTACATCACGAGAAGATGTAGCGCAGAGTATGCGCTAGTACTTGAAAGGTACTGAGCATGTATGATATAGTAAAGTTGAACAATATACATAACTAAACAAAGCACATAACTGAGCAATGATATGAGATTAGCATGATACTATACTGAAAGTACTAAACATGAAGTAACTAAATGAAATGACCAAGTTTATACATGCTGAAACTGAATAATGAACTGTTACTGGTAACCTGGTCAATGCACTAGATTTTGACTGTCAGAGCTACTAATAACCGATATAAAACCACATGAGCTAAATGTGGAGTCCGATGTACACAACCCATCGAGAGGACCCAATATACCCTGTCAGAGGTATAGAGACATGACTGGCGTGATCACTAAACTGATGCCCACAGAGGGGACTTACAAACTATGGGGCCACGTAGTTATGGGACTTGAGGGTGACTGACCCTAGTCCACTCGGTATTAAGACTACTCCTAATTGATTATGTAATTAACACATTATGTCTGAATTTCTGTAATACTAGGTAGCTCAAAATACCGACATGCTAAATTATTCAAAAACTGAGAAATGTACATCTGTTTATCTATCCTAGCTAATGTAATTCATGAACTACATAGCTAGAGTTCTGAGTTTATGCAAGAATCTATGCAAAAGAATACTAAAATCATGATAATCAAATTAGGAACATTTAAGTAACTAATTCATAATAATCTGCTGAAATTCTAGAAACCCTAGGTCTAGATAATATGAAGGGAATCGAGAATCTGACTGAATTCTAAGGACCTAATGGGTGAAAGGAATCCACTAGTGAAATCCCACATACCTTGTGACGAATTCCACAAAGAAATCTTTTGATTTTGGAGCTGAAACTAACGAGAACTCACTGCATTCTTGAACTAGGGTTGCTCGACTTTTCCCTCTTGTCTTGCTCTAAGATTGATGATTTTTTTGTGAATGATTGATTAGGTTAGGTTCTAATTAGTTTACTAGGCTAAAACTGACCAAAACTACGTAGTTTAGGGGTCCAATGCATAAGGAAAAGACCAAACTATGCATGAATGACTAAAAAGCTAGAGTGGAACTATTATCTCAAGCTGGAATGGAATCGGAACATGATACTAAGACTGAAACTATGCATGAATGACTAAAAAGCTAGAGTGGAACTATTATCTCAAGCTGGAATGGAATCGGAAGGAATGAGATGAGGATACTTGGCCTTCATGGCTACTTCTTCTTCCCAAGTAGCTCCTTCTATGGACTGTCTCCTCCATAAAGTCTTAACTGAAGCGACTGCTTTGTTTCTCAACCTTCGAACCTGACGATTAAAAATCTCAACTGGTACCTCTTCATAAGTGAGACTATCATTCGCAGCCACACTTTCCAAAGTTATAATAGAGGATGGATCATCTATACACTTGTTCAACAACTAAATGTGAAAGACCGGATAGACTGCTGCTAGTTTTGCTGGTAACTCTAACTTATAAGCCACTTTACCAACTCTTTTCAAGATCTTGTAAGGGCCTACATATCTAGGACTGAGCTTCCCCTTCTTGCCAAATTCATCACCCCCTTCATAGGTGACACTTTCTAGAAAACCCAATCATCGATTTGGAACTCTAATTCCCTTCTCCTTACATCTACATAGGATTTCTAGCGACTCTGAGTTGTCTTTAGTATATCTCTAATGAGTTGAACTTTTTCCATGGCATCATGAACCGAATCTGGTCCTATCAAAGCTGCTTCATCTACTTCAAACCAACCGACTGGAGATCTAAACCTACACCCATATGATGCCTCAGAAGGGGCTATCTGAATGCTAGAATGGTAACTGTTGTTGTAGGCGAACTCTATAAGAGGAAGGTGATCATACTAACTACCCTTGAAATCGATCACACAAGCTCTCAACATGTGCTCTAAGGTCTGAATGGTACGTTCTGCCTAACCATCCGTCTGTGGATGAAATGATGTGCTAAGAATAACTCGAGTACCAATACCTTTCTACACTAACTTCCAGAAATGAGAGGTAAACTGAGGACCTCTATATGAGATAATAGACAAAGAAACTTTATGCAAACTGACTATCTCATTAATTTAAAGCTTGAGGTAGTCTCTCACTGAATTTGTAGTCTTAATAGCCAAAAAAGGCACAAACTTAGTAACTCTGTTAACTGTCACCCGAATAGAGTCATACTGTCTACGGGTACGAGGTAAACCTGTAATGAAGTCCATGTTGATCACTTCCCACTTCCAAGTAGGAATGTTGATCTTTTGAGTCATACCTCCTGGTTTCTGATGTTCTACCTTCACTTGCTGACAATTAGGGCACTTAGCCATAAAATCCGCTATATCCTTTTTCATACCATTCCACCAAAAGACTTCCCGTAAATCATGGTACATCTTAGTGGCGCCTAGATGAATAGGTACTTTGAGTTATGGGCTTCTGCAAGAATCTGTTGTCTCAACTCTATGCTGAAGAACTGCAATCTGATAGCGAAGCACACCATCTCCCCTTTGGGAGAAAACCTCAACTCTATGCTGAAGAACTGCACCCTTTAGTTGAAGCATTATCGGATCACTGTCTTGCTTTTCCTTAACCTCTGCTACCAATGAAGATTCTGACCCATTATAGACTGCTACGTCACAATCTGATATGCTCATAAGGTGAACTCCCAAGCGAGCAAGCCTGTGAACATATTTTGCTAGTTCTTTCCTTTCTTCCTCAACATGTGCTACACTACCCATAGATAGTTTACTAAGAGCATCTGCTACTACATTGGCCTTACCAGGATGGTAATGCACACTAATATCATAATCCTTGAGAAACTCAAGCCATCTCCTCTGGCGAAGATTAAACTCTTTCTGGGTGAACATCTATTGAAGGCTCTTATGGTCTATGAACACATCTACGTGAACATCATACAATTAATGTGTCCAAATCTTAAGTGCAAACAACACTGCTACAAGCTCGAGGTCATGAGTTGGATAGTTCTTCTTATGCATCTTAAGGTGTCTAGAAGCATAAGATATAACCTTACCTCATTGCATCAATACACAACCTAGGATGACTCTGGATGTATCATAATAGATCAGATAACCGTTTGAACCCTCTGGTAGAGTCAAAACAGGAGCTGCAGTCAACCTAGTTTTAAGTTCTTTGAAGCTTTTCTCACAATCATTTGACCAGTGAAACTTAACATTTTTCTGAGTCAACTTAATCAATAGAGAGGCTATAGATGAAAATCCTTCCACTAACCTTCTGTAATAACCCACCAAACCCAAGAAACTTCTGATATCTATAGGAGAGGTAGGTCTGGGCCATTGTTTCACTACTTTTATTTTCTTAGAATCCATTCAGATCCCTTCGCTAGACACTATATAACCAACGAAAGCAATGGATTGCAACTAAAACTAACATTTGTTGAACTTAGCAAATAATTGGAGATATTTGAGAGTTTGCAGGACAACCCTCAAATGAGTCGCATGTTCTTCCTCATTCCTAGAGTAAATGAGGATATCATCAATAAGACGATAACGAACAAGTCCAAGTACTGCTTGAACACTCTATTCATCCAATCCATGAAAGCTACAGGTGCACTGGTTAGTCCAAATGACATAACTATAAATTCATAATGACCATACCGAGTCTGAAGGCTGTTTTCGAGATGTCAATATCTCTGACTCTAAGTTGATGGTAATCGGATCTGAGGTCTATATTTGAGAAATGACTAACACCCTAAAGTTGGTCAAACAAGTCAGCAATCCTGGGGATAGGATACTTATTCTTGATTGTGACTTTGTTCAACTGCCTATAGTCAATTCACATTCTGAGAGAACCATCTTTCCTTTTTACAAACAACATTGGTGCACCCCATGGGGATATACTAGATCTGATGAACTCCTTATCTAGAAGGTCTTTAAACTACTCTTTCAATTCCTTAAATACAGTTGGAGCCATTCTGTAAGGAGGAATAGAAATAGGTTGGGTATCTGGAAGGAGATCAATTCCAAAGTGAATTTCCCTTTCGGGAGGAACTCCGGGAAGATCTTCTGGAAACACTTCTAGGAACTCATTAACTATTGGAATTGACTTAAGAGTTAGGGTTTCATAGCTAAAATCCTTAACCGGTACTAGATGATAGAGATAACCCTTAGAGATCATATTTCTGACCTTAAGGTAAGAAATGACTCGACCCATAGGCGCTAAGCTACTACCCTTCCATTCTAAGATTGGTTCATCTAGAAATTGAAAACGAACAATTCTAGTTTTACAATCGACTGAGGCATAATAGGAATATAACCAATCCATGCCTAGAATGATATCAAAGTCTACCATTTCTAACTCTACAAGATCTGTGGAGGTGACTTTTTGGGAGACTATGATAGGGCAATTTCTATATACCCGTTTAGCTATAACTGGGTCACTGACTGGAGTAGAGACTCAGAAGGGTTCTGAGAGAGTTTCTAGACTAACATTGAAGTTGACTGCTATATAAGGATTACAAAGGAAAGAGTAGCCCTTGGATATAACAAATCACAAACATCTAAGTTAAAGACTCGTAACGTACCATTGACTACATCAGGAGAATCTTCCTGATCCTAGTGAGCCTAAAGAGCATACAACCTATTTTGGCACTGTCCGCCACCTGTACCATATGAGTTACACTACTAAGTCGGGTGACCTGCTGGTGCTGCTGAAGTTCTAGACTGAGCCCTACTATTATTGCCCCCTTGACCCTGTTTAGCAGAAGGAAAATCTCTCAACCTATGACCAGACTGACCACACCCAAAACATCCTTCCTTTACTGCAAGACACTCGCCCGAATGATTCTTACCAAACATTGGACAAGTTGGGTAGGTTCTAGTGCCTGAAATACTCCCCTTAGACTTAGAGCCTGATGCCCTACCTTTCTGATCCTATCAGAACCTGGAAAATGGAACACTAGCTGATGAAGGTGTTGGAGCTGAAGAATTTTGCTGAAACTGATAGTGATTTCCACCACCCATTTCTATTGAGAATACTCATAGTTTCCTGTCCTAGCCTTCTTATTATCCTTAGCCTGTTCCCTAGTTTATTTCCCTCAACCTGCTGAGCATGAGTCATGAGCCTAGAGATGTTCATATTTTCGAGCAACATAGCATTTCTACACTCTATTTTCACTAAGTCGGATATCCCATACAGAAACTTATTCATTTGAGCCCTAGAATCGGCAACCATGTGAGGAGCATACCTGGAGAGTTGGGTGAACTTGAGTCCATACTCTTGGACTGACATAGAACCCTGCCTCAAATTCATAAACTCCTGAGCTCTTGCCTCCCTCAACTCTCTTGTGAAGAACCTGTCCAGAAAAGTCTCACTAAAGCATTCCCAAGTGATAGGAGTTGCATCCGTACCCCTGTTTTCTTTCCATTATGTAAACCAGATCTGAACTACATCCTTATGTTGGTAGGATGCTAACTCCACCCTATCATTTCCAGTCACTTGCATCACTTCAAAGATCTTCTTGACTTCATCTATGAAGTTTTGGGGATCCTCACCAATATGTGACCCTAAAAACTCAGGCGGATTCATCCTAACAAACGAACCCTGACTTCCACTGATCCACCACTAGCATTTGTAGGAACTGGAATCTGCTGGTTGTTCTGGTTGGTCACACTCTGAGCTAGAATCTTAATGGCGTTCCAAAACTTTGCATTCGAAACTTCCTAATCTGTGACTGGAGGAGCTGCGTTAGCATAGCGTGCATTCGCATTCCTTCTATAAGCTCTATGAGGAGGCATGATATAAAAGCGCATAACTTCGAGTTAGAAATGAGGAATTAGATCATACCTTACGCATGATAAATCAAGAATGTGAAGTTTTCCTAAAACACTTCGTACCTCCCTCTCATTATATGTGGTGCACTTCACACCCATGAAAAGGACTCTAATTAGTGCGACTTTTCACACATCCTAGGACTCTTAAGCCTAGTGTTCTGATACCAATTTTGTCACGCCCCGAGGCTACCCCCTAGGCGTAAACACGGGACCTAGGAGCACGGTGACCCCAAGCTAACCATGCTGGCATATTATACTTAAAGATAAAGTGAAATAAGAAATACTGTACAGAAGCTTAAAACATCATATAACTGAAATGATGGGGGATACTTATTCTAAATTTGAATATATAATACTGAATAAGAGTTTTAATGAAAACTAAAACATCAAACTCCAAAGCTAAAACTAAATCTAACTAGGTCTGAAGTAAAGCCTCTAACTGACTAGAAATACTGAGGCACACCCCAGCTAGATCTATCAAAAACTGAAATTAAAGACTAAAAGTAGAAAAGATAATCATTTTAATCATCATCGAGGAATGAGGACTCACCACTGATGCTGCTGAAATGGAGATTGAGAACTGATCTATGTGTGATCTGAAAGCTGAGGACCTGAACCTACATCACGAGAAGATGTATTGCAGAGTATGCGTCAGTACTTGAAAGGTACTGAGCATGCATAATAGAGTAAAGCTAAACAATATACATAATTGAACAATACTGAAAATATTGAACATGAACTAACTGAGTGCAATGACCAAGTTTATACATGATGAAACTGAATACTGAACTATATTTGATAACCTGGTCAATGCACTAGATTATGACTGTGGGAGCTACTAATAGCCGACATAAAATCATATGAGCTAAATGTGGAGTCCGTTGTATACGCCCCATCAAGAGGACCCAATATACCCTGCCTGATGTATAGAGGCATGACTGGCGTGATCACTAAAGTGATGCCCAATGAGGGGACTTACAACCTAGGGGGCACATAGTTTTGGGACTTGAGGGTGACTGACCGTAGTCCACTCGGTATTAAGCCTACTCCAAATTGATTATTTAATTAACACATTATGACTGAATTTCTGTAATACTAGATAGCTCAAAATACTGGCATGCTAACTGAAAATGCAACATTAATATACTGATAATGAAACATTCGAAAACTGCGGCAATGTGATTTATGAACTAAAAGAATAACATAACTAGGGTTATGAGGTTATGCAAGAATCTACGCAAAACTATACTAAAATCATGATAATTTGATTAGGAACATTGAAGTAACTAATTCATAATAATCTGCTGAAATTCTAGAAACCGTAGGTCTAGATAATATGAAGGGAATCAAGAATCTGACTGAATTCTAGGGACCCAATGGGTGAAAGGAACCCACTAGTGAAATCCCACATACCTAGTGACAAATTCCCTAGAGAAATCTTTCGATTTTAGGGCTGGAACTGACAAAAACTTGCTGCATTCTTGAACTAGGGTTGCTCGACTTTTCCTTATTGTTTTTTCTCTAAGATTGATGAATTTTTGGCGAATGATTGATTAGGTTAGGTTCTAATTTGTTTACTAGGCTAAAACTGACCAAACTACGTAGTTTAGGGTTTAAATGACGTAGTTTAGGGGTCCAACGCATAAGAAAAAGACCAAACAACCCCTGACTTAAAAGTTGTCGCGGCCAACCGACGGACTAACTGACGGTTCGTGGGCTGAGCCACAGTTCGTCCTGTCAGCCGTCGAATGACTTCAGAGGCTAAGGTCCTGGGTCTCAATCCATGGACCAGGGCCATGACCCGTGTCCTGACCTATGGTTCGTGGGTCCGGCCGTGGGTCAACCCTTAGACAAATTTCTCAACTTTTTCTAGGAAGTGTTGCAGGTGGCCATCCACGGACAACCACCTATGGTCTGTGGGTCACCTTACTGTCCATGGGTGGAAACCATGGATTGCACCTACAACTTCTGGAAATCTGTTGGCTGGTCTGTTTAGGATACGGGGTGTTACAAACACCACCCTCATTATAATCAATGAAGAAAACATCCAAGCGAACTAGTATATGAATATCACAAACTAACTCCTTCTTACCATCCTCTATATGAGCAACACTAACCATCGACAATCGACTGAGAGCATCGACAACCACCTGCAACTTCTGGAAATCTGTTGGTTGGTCTGTTTAGGATATGGGGTGTTACAAACACCACCCTCATTATAATCAATGAAGAAACAATCTAATCGAACTAGTATATGAATATCACAAACTAACTTCTTCTTACCATCTTCTCTATGAGCAACACTAACCATCGACAATCGACAACCACATTTGCTTTACCCAGATGATAAAGAGCACTCATACCATAATCTTTCAACTGCTCAAACCACCTCCTCTGACGAAGATTTAAATCATTTTGGGTGAATATATACTTCGAACTCTAATGATCAGTGAACAGATCCACATGAACACCATAGAGATAATGACATCAAATATTCAAAGCAAACACCACTGTCGCTAATTCAAAATTATGAGTCGAGTAATTATTTTCATGCATCTTCAATTGCTTGAAGCATAAGCAACAACTATACCATGTTGCATCAAAATACAACCAAGACCAATTCAAGAAGCATCACAATACAAAGCCATCTGAACCTTTTGGTGATGTAAACATAGGGGTTGAAGTGACTCTATCTTTCAACTCTTAGAAACATCTCTCACAATCTTCCGACCATTAAAATTTCACATTCTTTTGAGTCAACATAGTCAAAGGTGAACAAATAGAGGAAAATCTTTCCATAAACCATCCATAGTAATCGGTCAAGCCCAAAAAACTCCAAATATCAAAAGTGGATAGAGGTCTAGGCTAGTTTTGAATTGCTTGGATCTTCCTAGAATTAACTTGAATACCTTCACCGGAAACAACGTAGCCCAGGAAAGCAATGGACCTAAACCAAAACTCACACTTGCTAAACTTAGCAAACAGTTGAAGATCCTTGAGGATTTATAACACAATCCTTAAAAGGTAAAAATGCTCATCCTCAGTCCAAGAGTAAATTAAAGTATCATTAATAAATACAATCATGAACATGTCACGATATTATTTGAACACCCTATTAATTACATTAATGAATGCCGTCGGGGCATTAATCAAACCAAATGATATCACCAAAAACTCATAATGACCATAGCATCTTTGAAAAGTCATCTCACAATGTCACTTTCCCTTACTCTTAACTAATGATATCTCGACCGAAGATCAATCTTTGAGAAAAAAACTCGCACCTTTGAGTTGATCAAACAAGTCATCAATCTTGGAATATGATAATTATTCTTTATAGGGATCTTGTTCAATTGTCGGTGGTCAATACACATATAGATTGAACCATCCTTCTTTCGAACAAACAACACCATAACACCTATGGTGAGATACTCGATCTACTGAAACCCTTATACAACAAATCCTTCAATCGATCCTTTAACTACTTAAATTCTACCAGAGCCATACGGTAAGGATGAATAGAGATAAGTTGCGTATATGGGAATATGTCAATATCGATGTCTATTTCTCTTTTGGGAGGAACATCAGGAAGATCATCAGGAAAAACATCCAAAAAATCATTGACAATCAGAACTAAATCAAGAGTATCAATTTCAAAATTTATATCCCTAACCCGAACAATATGATAAATAGAACCTTAAGAAATCATTTTTTTAGCCTTTAGGTAAGATATGGACTGACTATTAGGTGTTTAATTACCCCCTCCCCATTCTAAGATAGGTTCGTTCGAACCTGGAATGTGACCAATCGAGTCCTATAATATATGGATGCTTAACAGGAATGAAGTCAATCCATCCCAAAAATGACATCTAAATCTAGAATGTCAAGCATTACAAGATCAATATGAGTTTCTCTATGAGAAAATGAAATGGGAAAGTTTCTATAGACTCGTCTAGTAATAATGGAGTCACCAACAAGTGTAGAGACTAAAGTGTAGGGGGTGTGCAAAAATCGAACCAAAGGATAAACCGAACCAAAAAAAATGTTATTGGTTTATTGTTATTGAGTTATTGGGTTATGGGGTTTTTAATGGTTTTATAAAAAAATTATCAGGTTATCGGTTCAATATTGATTTTTATAATTGGGTTATTAGGTAAATCAATAACCCACTAAGACTAGTAATTTACTACTTTTACTTGTACATAAATATTAAATATTAATCTCAATACCTTACTAGTTACTATCTTTATCCTTTAGCCTTCAATTCACACTTCATAGTGGCTTTGAGTTCACAACTTCACATTATACAAAACGTTAAAACCTAAAGTAAGATCCCTATTCCTCTTAATTTCTCTTTGTGTTACACTTGTATAGTTCTTTTTATGTATGTTGATATTGTTTCTATTTTATGAGCATTTGTAAAGTTACATTATAGTGTTGTCGCATCAAATTTATTAGAGAAGTCATATATTTATTTAATAAGTATTTTTCTTATTTGTTAAATCGAAAATCAAACCATTAAGGACCAAAACCGATAAATCAAAAATCGATAAAAATATCTTATTGGTTTAACGTATTTAAAAATCGAAAACTAACAAATTGAGTCGATAATACATAAAACTGAATCGAACCTACCGATGCACAGCCCTACTAAAGAGGTTCTAAAATAATTTTGGGACAAACATCAAATCTCATAGCTACATAAGGAGTCACAAAAGACAATGTAACAGCCGGTTCAAGCAAAGCATATACATAAAAATGAATGAATTTCAACATACTGGTCAGAATACCGAGAGAACCCTCATGATCATGTCGAGTCTAACGAGTATAGAATTTGTTCTACCTAGGAGCATAACCTAAACCGAAACCACTAGGTTGAGCTTGTTGACCATCCTTAACCTTGTTGACTTGCAAAGGGCAATCCGTCAACTTGTGACCACTCTCCTACAACCATAACAAATATTTGTACTGGCTAAGTATTTTCCTGAGTGACTCTTGCCAAAATTTTGGCAAGCAGGAACAGAAGATCCACTACCACCACCAAGGGAAACACTTGAGGCACTTATTTTGGATTCATTTGTCCTTCTACTGTTATTATTCTTAATTTTGTTTTTGCTCCAAAGCTTTTAAGGTTGTGTTGTATAGTTACAAAGGGGCTTCCTTTTATACTAATCAACTGATTGTGGCAACTGAAACTTGGTGTAAACTCTGGCCAAATGAGGCAAGACTTATTATGCTCTCAAGTTAATTAAGAGTTTTTCCAACTTGAGTAAACTTCAAATTTCAGTATGAAATGGTACATTTATGTTGCCGTATACAAGATTTGTGATCACATTTAAACATAAACATATTCATTGTATCATCCTGTCAAATTACTTCCCTGGTTAGCAAACTACTAGTTAAATATGCATATGAAAACTATTAGTCTTATCACACACGTCAACACTGACTCAACTTTTGAAACATCCAAGTGATGAACATATTTATCATGAAAGGGAAACCACAAGTTTTATGAAATTGGCTAATACAGAGACACTCAAACTCATCCAAAATTTGTTGATGTTGTGGTACTAAATTCCCTAAACATATTTTGGAGTATAGAATAGCTCTGCCTAGGGAGATGCTCTAGGGAAACGCATCAACTCTATGGTGATATTCCTTTCTTCCTCGAAATCGAAGGCCATTCCCGACTTAATATTTATCCTTACCAAAGATGGAGTACGAACAAATAATAGCTTTACAAAAAGTAGTTCAGATTTTGAACCCTTAGACATATGCACAACCACATTTTTGAGCTTGTTGAGTGGTATGTATAAACAGGCTGGTGCGTCTAGATATTTCAAAACTGTTTCAGCATTGTCACCACAACAGACCTAATAGAAAAACAAATACCAAGTCAATTTAGCTTCCCTATGTTTATATGTATGGATAATCAACCAGTAACTTTCTTACCCAAATATGAAGTTTACTCAAGTTGGGAAAACACTTAATCAGCTCAAGAGCATAAGAAGTCTGGCATATTTGGCCCAAGTCTACACCCAACTGTAGATGCCACAAATAGTTGAGTGTAAAAGGAACACCTGTACTCAAAAGCTTTGGAGCAAAAACAGTAAGAATAATATGGACAAGAACATAACCCCAAAGGTATCCAAGTGAAACATGTCAGATTCTTACCTCAAGGACGAATGAACTTAAAATAAGTGTCTCAAGTTTAGACAAGCTAAAAATAAACTTTTCATAATTTGATATTTCATCCACAGACATTGGACTATTTACCTAAAGGTATAAGCCTTTCAATCTTTTGCAGTTCGCAAAGCAAATTAGGTTGAAATTATCACAAAGAAGAGATAAGTTCTTCAACCCAGTTGAGACAACAATATCGAGGTATTGAGTACCATCACAATACTTAAAGGTCAAATTGATAAGAATGGGTGCATTGATAATGCAAAACTCTGTAGCTGGTACAAATGTTATTCTTTCGAGATGGAGGGTTATAAGATTGTCGAATCCAAGAAAATAATTTGGTAGTTTGAACATACAGTTGAAGAGTCTCAAATGTGTCAAGGTTTGATAATTGAACATATAAGAAAGCACTTTATAAGTCCTACTAATATTATTTGACATGTTAAGAGTTAACTTCTTCACACAATATCTGGTGATATAAGGCATCCATCTATTGTTTCTTTGAAGAAAAATTTGGATTTCTTAGCTAATTTCTTGCATAATTGCTTATGAAGCACCAAATTGGAAAGCATGGCCCAAATATATCTCCAATTATTTGATAAAATACTACATCTTCCAGCATCGTGAAGTGGCAAGAGCTCGAGGATATGATCTATAACATTACTTGGTAGAACACTGATTCTATCTGTTGGGATATATACTATTAACCACGTGTTTAGATATAGTATTTTTTATAAAATAATTATTTATTTATTTTTAATAGATCATATATTTGTTCATGGTGTCTGTTTACTTATATAGTAGATGATTTAGTGTATAGAGTTTAAGCTTATACACAGACGATTAAATCATCGATTCTTATAAGTATAAAGTTTTTTTTTGTTCACAATCTAAGATGGGAATTGAACATGCCATCGGTACGATTGTAGCACAAGATTATATGTAGTTTTTCTTGATTATGGAAATGATATAGTTTCAACTTCTTGTGCTAGTTCATTTTGTATTTATTGAATGGGATCGAGTAGAGATAGCTGCTTTAGACTGACTGACAAAAGCATATCCTCTAAACTATTAAATGTACTTATATTCTTAATCCTGATATAACTATTATGATCTGTATATATTAATTATCATTTTGATTTATAAAAATGTGAGATTCTAAGATGGATCAATATTCCTGGTAGATTGGATGATAATAATATATATTGGTTAAATAATAAGTTAGTTGACGGAAACCATGTCTCGATATAGAGATTGATGATATGCTTTTTTGAGAAGCTTAAAAGTTTTCATCATTTCAAACCTTGCAAGTGAATTTATGAATTCGGGACATGAAATGTAACATCTCGCATTGAAAGGACTAGAAAGAAGTTAAAAATTGGAAATAGTAATTTTTGGAAAGAATAAAAATCAGGAAAAAAAATTTGTTAAGTATGTTAAGTTTGAGTTTTTGGTCAACTTCAAATGACTATAACTCCTAGCTTAGGATGAGTTAGGTGTGCTTCCAGATATCGTAGAAAATATCCTGGAATAATATTTCCAATGCCGCCGAGTTTACTCAATTCTGAGTTCATATGTGTGAGATATGCCCATTTGAAGTTGGGCTGTTAAAATAAGAAAAGTCTAATCCAAATTTTAGAAGGGAATTATGGTCTTTTCCATGCCCCATGACTTAATTTCATTTTTTTGTATTTAATTGGGGTCTAAAATGATAGAAGCCAGTTTACGCTTTTACAATATTGAGTTAGGGTTTTAGACAAGAGAAAAAGAAGAGGAGAAAAGAGGAGAAGGAGCAAGAATCGTCAAGATCTTCAAGAATCGCTTGTGGATTTCGTCAACGGGTGATCCCTACGACGTATGTGAGTTCACATAGCATTGGGTTCATTCACCCACGTGCCAAACATATTTATTTTAGTATGATTTTCGTCCTAAAAGATTGAGACTTTGAAGTTATTGAGTTATATTCTTGAATTGCTTCCGTTCTTGAATTTGGGATGAGATTGAGGAGTTCTTGAGAGTTTAAGGTCGATTTTAGAGTTCTGTTTGATTAGATTCTTGTGTACGTATGCTGGATATCTGAATCTAAAGAGAACTGGCAAAAAAGAATCTAATTTAGGCGAATTGGGGTTAGAAAATGAAGAAGGAAAAAGTCTGGCGAATCTGGTGCTCCAGTCTGCGTCGCGGTCCTGGTACCCTATTTCACAGAAAGTTTCTTCACATCGTGGAGCGGTCATGGACCGTTCTGCCTCAAAATTTATTTCACAACGAAATAATTAAATGTATCTCCGCGTTGCGGACTTGCTTCCAGAAAGTGATTTCTTGATCTTTTCATATGTTTAACTATTTAAAAACACTCCTAAACATCATGAGATCTTTCCTATCACAAATCACAATCCTTGAATCTATAATTCAATTCATGGAAAGTTAAGAGTCATGTCAATAGAAGTTAAGAGTCAAGTCAAGAGAAGTTCATAGAGTTTTCCAAAAGTCTTTCACAAATGTTTTAACTTTGATTTAAGACTTGAGTTTTGAATTGAGTATAGAGTAAAGTTTGAAGTTCATTTCTTCAAAAAAGTATATCGAGACTATGTATTCCCAAAGAGTAAAATGTTTTCACATTTAAAGAAGAAAGGAAACCTTGATTTCCAAAAGAGCCTTTGAGCTAGTTTTCAGTTAAAGAGTAAATGTTTTCACATTTGAGCAAGAAAGGGAACATCGATGCCAAGAGATCTTTCAAGCTAAGTTTTGAGTAATTATCTCAAACCAAAGAAAGATGTTATGTTTTAAAACATATGAGCTAAGTATTTAAAGAGTAGTATTGGGCATCGATATGAGGGACGAGTTTGAGTTCAGATAACGCACGTCTCCATAAACCATGTAGCCATCATGGGTAGTAATGGATCATACTTTTTAGATGATTCCTTAAGTGCTTTTTAGCATAGACTAGTGGATCCACTTAGTTAAGGTGTTCTATATGACGGCAAAGTATAGGACAATTCTGGCAGTGTGGGCAAGACGTTGTATCACGACTTAGGCTCATTATGGTGGTTGTCGGTTAGAGAAACTCCCACAACAGTATTAATTGTATTTTTATATACATTCAGAGTTTATATTATATCTTTGCATACATACAAAGTTACTATTGTATTTCTAAATACACAGAGTTGTAATCCATGTTTCAAAAGATTTTCTTTATATTGCATTTATTTTATTGCTTTACATTGAAATGAGTTAAGTTGAGTTGAGTTGGCCCATGTATGTTCTTTAATTTCCTTTCAATCTTATGTCTTACTGTAGAATTCCCCTCGCATACTCATACATTCAATGTACTGATGCCATTTGAACTGTATCTTTTTATGATACAAACACAGGTAACCAGGATCAGCATCTAGCGCATCGTTGATTCTAGGTGAGCTCCAAAGTTTGTTGGTGAGCCTCCTTGCTTTCAGAGGATCCCTTCTTATTGTTTTTCAATATTTAGTTCATTAGTATGTCGTGAGTCTTGTCCCGACATCCATCTTAATTATAAGAGGCTTTATGGATAGACAATCAGTTAGTTCATTTGTCTTTATCTTGTTATTGACTTATCTTCAGTTTTGAGTTGCTACTTTTGCTAAGTTAAATGTATATTTCTAAAACATTATAAGTTTAGTTTGAGACAGTTGAGTTATCTTGCATTTGAATTCTTTTCTTAATGCTTAAAGTCTTCTACTAAGTAAGTAAGCCTGGAAAAGGGTTTGCTTGGGGCCAACAATGGTTCTCGAGCACCAGCCACGTCTGGGGTATAGGCTCGGGGCGTGACAAACTTGGTATTAGAGCACAGAGTTCAAGAGTCCTAGGGAGTCTATGAAGCCATGTTTGTAGACTCCTAGTTATCGGTGTGAAGCGTGCCACATCTATAATTAGGAGGCTGCAACATTTAGGAAATTCCTTCACTTCTTTCATACTCATTTTGTGCGTTAGAGTTTTATCTCTACGAAGTTTTTTTCTAAGTCGTACTTGCGCGTAACCGATTGTGAGTTGGACTGTTTGAGAGTGCTTTCATGGTGCGTTTCTTTCCCCGTGAGCTAAGAAAAGCAAAGTAATGGTAGCTGACATGAGGAGCAGAATGAGTTTATTCATTGTTGGGTTGGCTCATCTGTCGGATAAGGAAAGTAAGGCAGCCATGCTAATAGATGACATGGGCATAGCAAGGTTGATGATCCATGTGCAACAAGTTAAGAAGGACAAGTTGAGGGATAGAGAAGGGTTTAAGAATAAGAGGGTTAAGGCATCAGGGAATGAATTCGGGTAGCAAAAGAGTAATGCGAACCGGCCTTCTTTCAAACATAAGCAGAAAGGACCTTCTCTATCATCTACTAGTGCACCTGCACCAAGAAACAAATGTGAGTATAATAGTCTGAATTCCCATAATTTTAGAGCTAGACCTACGTAGTCGCAAGGTAGTATGGCACAAGGGGGTACTAAGATTCCTGCATGTGCTAAGTGTGGTAGGAACCACTCAGAGATACGCCGTGATGGCTCCACTGGATGTTTCAAGTATGGACAAAATGGTCATTTTATGCGAGAGTGTCCAAAGAACAAGTAAGGTAATGGTAATGGGGGCAATAGAGCCCAGTCTTCTGCAGTTGCCCCACAAGATAGAGCTATATCTAGAGGAGCTACTTCAGGGGCAGGCAGATGATCAAATCGTCTTTATGTCATCGTTAGTCACCAAGAACAAGAGGATTCGCCAGATGTTGTCACTGGTATGATCCAAGTATTTAATTTTGATGTTTATGCTTTACTAGATCAAGGAGCAAGTTATCCTTTGTAACTCCATATGTTGCAATGAATTTTAATGTTCTTGCTGAGCAACTTAGTGAGCCCTTCAGTGTTTCTACACCTGTTGGTGAGGCTATTCTAGCAAAGAGAGTCTAATCGTGATTATACAATTTCCATCAATCACAAGAGTACCATGGCTGACTTAGTTGAGTTAGATATGGTAGATTTTGATGTCATTTTAGGGATGGACTGGCTTCATGCCTGTTATGCATCAATAGATTATAGAACTCGAGTAGTCAAGTTCCAGTTTCCCAGTGAACCAGTCTTAGAGTGGAAAAGCAGTTCAGCAGTGCCTAAGGGTCATTTTATTTCGTACCTTAAGGCAAGAAAGTTAGTTTCCAAGGAGTGTGTCTATCACTTAGTACGAATTAATGACTATAGTGTTGAGATACCTCCTATTTAGTCAGTTCTAGTAGTAAAAGAGTTTCCAGAAGTCTTTCCTGATGATCTTCCCGGAGTCCCTCTTGAGAGAGAAATAGACTTCGGTATAGATATTCTTCTAGATACTAGTCCTATATATATTCCACCATATAAAATGGCTCCAGCAGAGTTGAAAGATCTTAAAGAGAAGTTGAAAGACCTCCTAGATAAAGGTTTTATTCGACCAAGTGTCTCACTTTAGGGCGCCCTGGTCTTGTTTGTGAGAAAGAAAGATCGTTCCCTTAGGATGTGTATAGATTACCGCCAATTGAACAAGGTTACCATAAAGAATAAGTATCCTCTTCCGAGAATTTATGATCTTTTCGATCAGCTTCACGGTACTACTTGTTTCTCTAAGATAGACCTCAGATCTGGCTACCATCAATTAAGAGGAAGGGAATGTGATATTCCAAAGACAGCCTTTAAGACCCGTTATGGTCACTATGAGTTTCTGGTCATGTCGTTCGGTTTAACCAATGCACCTGCAACGTTCATGGACCTTATGAATAGATTTTTAAAGCCTTATTTAGATATATTTGTTATCGTATTATTGATGACATACTAATCTATTTGAGGAATGAGGAAGATCATGCTAGCCATTTTAGAATAGTTCTCCAGACTTTAAAGGATAAGGAGATATATGCTAAGTTTTCTAAATGTGAATTTTGGATTGAGTTTATGGCATTCTTAGGCCATATTATTTCTAGTGACGAAATTAAAATTGATACTTAGAAAATAAAGGCAGTGCAGAATTGGGCTAGACCCACATCTCCAACTGATATTAGGAGTTTCTTGGGTTTGGCCGGCTATTATAAAAGGTTCGTAGAGGGGTTCTCATCTATTTCATCCCCTTTGACCAAGTTAACTCAGAAAACAGTGAAATTTAAATGGTTTGAAGCTTGTGAGAAAAGCTTTCAGGAATTGAAGAAGAGGTTGACTACTGCCCAGTGTTGACCTTACAAGAAGGTACTCAAGGTTTTGTCGTATATTGTGACGCGTCTAGAGTTGGTTTGGGTTGTGTGTTAATGCAGAATGGCAAAGTTATAGCTTATGCCTCCAGATAGTTGAAAGTTCATGAGAAGAATTACCCAACCCATGATCTAGAATTGGTCGCCGTAGTATTTTCTTTAAAAATATGGCGCCATTATCTTTATCGTGTTCATGTGGATGTGTTCACCGATAACAAGAGTCTTTAGTATGTGTTTAGTCAGAAATAGCTTAATCTCAGACAGAGAAGGTGGTTAGAGTTACTCAAGGATTATGATATGAGTATCCTCTATCACCAAGGTAAGGCTAATGTTGTTGTTGATGCCTTGAGCAGGTTTTCTATGGGTAGTACCGCCCATTTTGAGGAACATAAGAAAGAGTTAGCAAAAGAGGTGCATAGACTTGCATGACTACGAGTTCGACTAATGGATTCCACAGAAAGAGGAGTAGTGGTGATGAATGGGGTTGAATCATCATTAGTGTCAGAAGTTAAAGAGAAGCAAGACCAAGATCCTTTATTGCTTGAATTATAGGCAAGTGTTCATAAGTAAAAAGTGATGGCTTTTGAACAAAGGGGAGATGGTGTTTGAGGTATCAAGGTAGATTGTGTGATTGATTTCAAGGGTAATTGGGATGATCACCTACCTCTCATTAAGTTTGCTTACAACAATAGTTACTATGCTAGCATCCAAATGGCTCCATATGAGGCTCTTTACGGGAGAAAATGCAGATCTCATATTGGATGGTTTGAATTTGGTGAAGAACAGTTCATAGGACCACACTTAGTTCATCAAGCTATGGAGAAAATGAAAGTCATTCAAGAGAGGTTGAAAACAACGTAGAGTTGTCAGAAATCCTACACTAATGTTAGGAGAAGGAAGTTAGAGTTTGAAGTAGATGATTTGGTATACTTAAAAGTTTCACCCATGAAGGGTGTTATGAGATTTGGTAAGAAGGGGAAGCTTTGTCCCCAGTATATTGGTCCTTACAGAATATCCAAGAGGATTGGTAATGCAGCTTATGAGTTAGAGCTACCACAAGAATTGGCAGCGGTTCATCCAGTATTTCATATTTCCATGTTGAAGAATTGCATGGAAGATCCTTCACTTATCATACCAACTGAAGATATTGGGATCAAGGATAGCTTATCTTATAAAGAAATTCCAGTTCAGATTCTAGATCGCCAAGCTTGCAAGTTGAGAACAAAAGAGGTAGCATCGGTCAAAGTTCTTTGGAGGAACCAATTTGTTGAGGAAGCTACTTTGGAAGCTGAGGAAGATATGAAGAAGAGATATCCAGATCTCTTCGAATCTGGAGAAGTTCCAGATCAAGGTACTAATCCTTTTCTTGGTATTCATTTATAAGTTGGCATGTTGTAATTTCATTATGCTTGTTGGGTGTTTGAACTGCATGTTTGATGTTACGCCCTTAGCCTACTAAGAGTAATCTCATTCAAGGACGAATGTTCCCAAGGGGGAGATATTGTAACATCTCGCTAATTGAAAGGACAAGAAAGAAGTTAAAAATTGGAAATAGTCATTTTTGGAAAGAATAAAAATCTGGAAAAAAATTTGTTAAGTATGTTAAGTTTGAGTTTTTGGTCTACTTCAAACCACCATAACTCCTAGCTCAAGATGAGTTAGGTGTGCTTCCAGATATTGTAGAAAAGATCTTGGAATAATATTTCTAACGCCACTGAGTTTACTCAATTCTGAGTTAGTATGAGTGAGATATGCTCATTTGAAGTTGGGCTGTTCAAATAAGAAAAGTCTAATCCGGATTTTAGAAGGGCATTATGGTATTTTTCATGCCCCATGACTTAATTTCGTTTTTTGGTAATTAATTGGGGACTAAACTGATAGGATTCAGTTTACACTTTTACAATATTGAGTTAGGGTTTTAGAGAAGGAAAAGGAAGAGGAGAAAAAAGGAGAAGGAGCAAGAATCGTCAAGATCTTCAAAAATCGCTTGTGGATTTCGTCAAGGGGTGATCCCTACGAGGTATGTGAGTTCACATAGCGTTGGGCTCATTCACCCACACACCAAAGATGTTTATTTCAGTATGATTTTCGTCCTAAAAGATTGAGACTTTGATGTTCTTGAATTATATTCTTGAATTGCTTTCGTTCTTGAATTTGGGATGAGATTGAGGAGTTCTTGAGAGTTTAAGGTTTATTTTAGAGTTGTGTTGATTAGATTTTTGTGTATGTATGCTGGGTATCTTAATCTAAAGAGAACTAGAGAAAAAGAATCGAATTTAGGCGAATTGGGGTTATAAAATGAAGAAGGAAAAAGTCGGGCGAATTTGGTGCCCCAGTCTGCGTCGCGGACCTGGTCCCCCATTTCACAGAAAGTTTCTTCGCATCGCGGAGTGGTCACGGACTGTTCTGCCTCAAAATTTATTTCGCGACCAAATAATTAAATGCATCTCCGCGTCTCGAACTTGCTTCCATATAGTGATTTCTTGATCTTTTCTTATGTTTAACTATCTAAAAACACTCCTAAACATCATGAGATCTTTCCTATCACAAATCACAATCCTTGAATCCATAATTAAATTCAAGGAAAGTTAAGAGTCAAGTCAAGAGAAGTTCATAGAGTCTTCCAAAAGACTTTTACAAATGTTTTAACTTTGTTTTAAGACTTGAGTTTTGAGTTGAGTAAAGAGTAAAGTTTGAAGTTCATTTCTTCAAAAGAGAATATAGGGACTATGTATTCCCAAAGAGTAAAATGTTTTCACATTTAAAGAAGAAAGGAAACCTTGATTTCCAAAAAAGCCTTTGAGCTAGTTTTTAGTTAAAGAGTAAATGTTTTCACATTTGAGCAAGAAAGGTAACATCGATTCCAAGAGATCTTTTAAGCTAAGTTTTAAGTAATTATCTCAAACCAAAGAAAGAAGTTATGTTTTTAAACATATGAGCTAAGTATTTTGGGAGTAGTATTGAGCACTGATATGGGGACAAGTTTGAGTTCAGATAACTCACGTCTCCATAAACCATGTAGCCATCATGGTAGTAAAGGATCATACTTTTTAGATGATTCCTTAAGTGCTTTTTAGCATAGACTAGTGGATCCACTTAGTTAAGGCATTCTATATAACGACAAAGTATAGGACAGTTCTGGCAGCGTGGGCAAGATGTTGTATCACGACTTAGGCTCATAGTGGTGGTTGTCGGTTAGAGAAACTCTCACAGTAGTACTAATTGTATTTTTATATACTCTCCGAGTTTGTATTGTATATTTGCATACATACAGAGTTACTATTGTATTTCTAAATACACGGAGTTGTTATCCATGTTTTAAAAGCTTTTCTTTATATTGTATTTATTTTATTGCTTTATATTGAAATGAGTTAAGTTGAGTTGAGTTGAGCCCAGGTATGTTCTTTCAGTCCCTTTCAAGCTTATGTCTTGTTGTAGAATTCCCCTCGCATACTTGTACATTCAATGTACTGATGCTATTTGGCCTGCATCTTTTTATGATGCAGACAGAGGTATCCAGGATATGCATCCAGTGCATCGTTGATTCTATCCTGAGGATCCCATTTTATTGCATTTTAGTATTTAGTTCATTAGGATGTCGTAGGTCTTGTCCCGACATCCATCTCAGTTATTAGAGGCTTCATAGATAGACAGTCAGTTAGTTCATTTATCTTTATCTTGTTATTAACTTATGTTAAGTTTTGAGTTGCCACTTTGGCTAAGTGAAATGTTTATTTCTAAAAAATTATGAGTTTAGTTTGATAAAGTTGAGTTATCTTGCATTTGATTTCTTTTCTTAATGTTTAAAGTCTTCCGCGGAGTAAGTAAGTTAGGCCAAGGGTTCGCTTGGGGCCAGTAATGGTTCTCGAGGGCCAGCCATGTCCAGGGTGAAGGCTCGGGGCGTGACATGAAATAAGTTAAGCAGTGCTCTAAAGGAAATTGATCATTGATTTAAGTTCGTCAGTAATTTAATTTATTGATTAGTTTCTGTAATCTTAACATGAGGAATTAGATATGTGTTTAATAGGGAATTTCGAAATATAAATAGAGGAGAGCAATTACGAATTTCTAGTGGAATGATTTATAATTTATTATGGTAAGAATAATTCAAATTAATTATTTGGAATTATTTCCATAATAGAATGCCTCAGTAATTAATTCTATGGTCTGTACCATGCCCATATTTAACTAGAACTCAGAATTTGTTCTACAGGGAAAAGGGAGAAGTATGTGTCTTTCTCTATTTTAAGGAAAGGGAGAAGTATGTGTATTTCTCTATTCTAATGCAAGGGAGAAGTATATCACTTTTTCTATTCTAAGGAAAGGGAGAAGGACATGACTTTTTCTTTTCTAAGGAAAGGGAGATGTACATGTCTTTCTATTCTAAAAAAATACATGGTATTCCTTCTCCTTGGACTAGGAAGAAATCTCTATAAATAGGGATTCTTCTAACTCGTGAAAAAAGATAAGTTTTCAATGAGATACTTGTCCACCCAAGTATTGAGAGAGTTCTAAAGTGAACTTGGGATCACTGTAGAAGACCGCAGAACTGTAGTCCAGTTTGTGGACTAGCTTGAAAGTTCTAACTTGTTGACTAGATTGTGGATTCGCTTGAAGGTATCTGCTCACGCTTTAAGAGGTTATTCTTAAATGAAATTTTAGAATGTTTATGTGGTCTAACATGATTGTACTTGTTCTAGAATAAACTATGTGTTGTCTATTATTCATGTAAATTGTATGATTATGGTATGGTTTCGCTGTGCATATGGTTTTCCAACAATTGGCATCAAGAGCCATACTTACATCTTTATAGATAACATAAAATATATGTATGTGCAATTATATGTATGATTCGTATTTTGTAAATATAATTTTATCACGAAAAGAATGAATCAGATAAAACTTGAAGTTTGTTGATTTGTTGGCTAAAGTACATACGTTCTTAAATTGTGAGAAGATCAAGAGGGCAAAATGTGTTGGCGGCAGTTTTTCACATTCACGTGGGAATGGACAACAACAACAAACACTTGTCCTAATGATTATTCTAAGTCTTTATTTCCAAACTAATGGAACCCAAATTGAAAACTTTTCATTAGTTAAAAGAAAAGTTAAAGTTCAATGGATTTTTTTTTATTTAATAAATGAAAGTAAGAAGTTCTGCACATGTCATTTTTTTTATCGGTGGCTAGTTGCAATTTTTTAGGGTTGTTTCTTATTAATCCATCAAATTTGCAAAGCTTGATAAGAAAGGGAATCATAGAGGTTGTTGATGAACAAATTATCATTGAACGGATTGTGAAATATTTTTTAACTTTATGATATTTGTTCTTGATTGATTGTTGATTCCAAAGCTTATAAAGTGGCGGTGGCAGTCACTATTCAGGTCAATTGGATTGTTTTTTTTCTTCTTTTTGTTCAATAATTATTTGAGCATGTTATTCATTACATATATATCAATTTATATAAATTAAGAATTTTTTGGTTAATAAATAGTTATCACTTAAGTGATTTATTTATTCGAAATCGTTGAAAATTCTTTAGACTTTATACATGTTATAAATATGTTTTGTAATAGATGAATTGAGAATTATGATTAATAAATAGGATTCACTAAAATGATCTATGTATTTGAGTCATTAGAACATCCTCAATTCATCAAGTATAAATTATTCTAAGAAAATATTAGTGGTAAATATTTATTTACGTAAATGGTGATTTACCTTAAAATACTAGTAATGCTTAATTAATTAATGAGAAGAGATATCGAGGTTTTCACTCAAAAGAGAGAAACATAATATCTTGGATTCTCAAGTGTATTAATTTAGAGAATAATTTGCTATAAGAAGGTATTGAGTATCTTAGCCAAAGGAAGGACACAACATATGGTTCATGCTCATGAGATAATTATAGTAAAAAAAGATTGAAAATTTGAATCATGTTATTTTAACCTTTAACTATGTCTGAAACGGTTGTTTTTCAAATTTGGTCATGGTTTAGGTGGTCATGAATTTTCTAATCTCTGTATGATTTGAAATTTGATGGTTCCATCAAAAATTATTTAGATGGGTTTTAGGTAGTTTATCGGATTAAAATTTGATCTAAATATGATAAAGTCATATTGTTTTAATTCCTAAAGATACTTAAACCACTTGAATTTGAATTTGGTCATAGCTTTTGGAAATATTTTTTATAGACTCCAATTGACCTGAAATTTTGTAAGTTCATTGGTGAAAGACTAGTAAGAAATACTCATTCCTATGTGGTTATAGTTTTGAGGCCCTTAAAATGGTTTTTAAGTTTCTCTTTGGAATTAAAATATGATTTAGTATGAATATAATCCTTTATATGAGTTTTATTTATGTTAAATGTGGTACATGATTGGACGTGATGAGTTAACGTGAATTGATATATGATAAAAGGATATGGATATGATTATTATTCTTAAATTGTTTGAATCTGAATTTGATCATAGCTTTGGAGATAAATATTATTATTGAAGTCTGATTGATCTGAAATTCGATAGGTTTATCACAAACAATCAAATTAACAATACTCATTGTTATAAAGTGATTTGTAATTTGAGTTTGTTCAGATGATGTTTTGGATAAAAAAAATTGTATCTTGAAAATTAATTTTAATAAAAATTACTCACTTATGATACAGTGGTGATAGAGATTGATCTATATGGTCTTCATAACTAAATTTAGTGAAGTATTAAGTCCATGTGTTGGCTTAGACCTTCCTCCATATCTGATGAAATTAATACAAGTCATTAAAATTTTGTCTCAAGTTTTGATGATCTGTATTGACTCTCCCTATCTGAGTAATATTTGATTGAATCAATGATCTAGGGATAATGATATTCACTTGGCATAAATCAACATATAGTATTCTCCATCTGAGCTGGATCTGTATAATTTTATGGAGTGAATATCGGTCAGTGAATATCTGACATCACATATGTATGTTGCATGAGTAGTTATTTTTCAT
This sequence comes from Solanum pinnatisectum, assembly GCA_035578085.1. NCBI lineage: Eukaryota > Viridiplantae > Streptophyta > Magnoliopsida > Solanales > Solanaceae > Solanum > Solanum pinnatisectum. The sequence continues at coordinate 17,409,970 of CM069079.1, forward strand.
CAAAATTTATCATTCAAGATGCATGGATATCCATGAGATGTGTTTTGAATTTTAGTGTTCAATATATACATAAGCATGCTGATTTTTGAAATATTGTATTCAGATAATGTAAATAGTTTTTGAATTTTGTTCTTTGTTCTTGATTCGTGTATCTATTTCACAAATGTTGATATGTGATAAGAATTTTCGAACGAATTTTTTTTTAAATTCTATCTTGACCAAATAACGTTTTCAACAAAATTGATCATAGTTTTGAAATTCGAAAAAAAGAACTCTGATTGATTTGAAATTTGGTAAATTCTTAAGAATGGCCTAGTAAGGAATATTTCTTTCTTGATCGTTATATGAGTTTTTGGTCATATTTGGTCATAGGGGTCCCTCCCTTGATTACCAAGATTAAATAGTAGTGAAGTGTTAGTTTCATATGCTGGCTTAGACCTTCCTCCATATCGGATAAAATTAATAAGTCACTATGTATTTAATCGCTAGTTTTGATAATCTGTATTAACTCTCATAAACTGAGTGATATATGATTGAATCAATATAAATAGGATGATTTTCACTTTACTCAAACTAACAGTAGACTCTCCATCTAAGTTAGATCTTTATAAGTTTATGGAGTGAATATCGGTCATTGTACATGCATATTGCATGAGTAGTTCTCCAATCCCATTGATTGGCTATTCGAGATGCATGGATATATATGTATAAATGAGCCCTAAATTTTGTTATTTAGGATTATTCGACATATTATGATCTACTTAATGTATTATATCTCAATAGACTTTACGGACTCACTTAATACTACTCAAGTATTTCTTTCGATAGAGATATGATATTAATTAAAAAAAATTGCATTATATATGTTCATGATTTGATGAAATTATTTTCGATCTCCAACTAAATAAGAGATGGACACTTAATATATTTTTCTTGCAACTCTTTTGAGTTTGATAAATATGTTATCTCTTATTGTATAATGATGCATGATTTTTTTTTCTCATGAATTGAATATCATTCTATCTCATAAGAGAAAATATCTTTTAAATTGAATGAAATTTATCTGTACACTAGCGTCTGCGTAATTTATTCTGGATAGAACTTTGAAGTTGGTTAAAGAATTGACATAATGATTTATTGAAAGTGAAGTCACTACCAACATGTGAGTCATGTTTAGAAAGAAAAATGACTAACAAACCTTTCCTCTTAAAAAGGAAATAAATGTAGTGATAAGTTAGAATTAATTTATTCTAATTCGTGCGGTAAATGATCATTCAGGCAAGAGGTGAATTTGAGTATTCTGAGATTTTCAGAACGTTACTCATGATATGAATTTTTTTTAATGTTTTGTAAGTCTGAATATCTTGATAAACTCAAAATATTGTAAGACAAATGAAAATAGCATCACGTAAAATATATAAAGTCACTGCAATCTGATTGTAGTGATGTATACCTATCTGCAGAGTTGATGAGTCACTTATCTGATAGAATAATTGTATTTCAATTGTCTACACCAGACCCTCTATAATAGATTGGTGTAAAAGAGAAAAACAATAGACTCTTATGAAGATGATAAGATTAATGATTGACTTATTTAGTATGTTTTTTTTTTCTTTTGGGATATGTTCTAAGAACTACATATCACATTTGAATTCAATTCCTTTCAAATAAGGAATGAAATGTGTGTGTTAATTGGATATCCAAAAAGAATGAAACAAGGTTTATTTAATTGTCCTAAAGAAAATAAGGCAATTGTTAAGACAACTGCCAGATTTCTAGAAAAGGACTATTTAGTAATCCATGTTCCTAGAAGTAAACTAGTTTTAAAGGAACTGAACAAAGAAATAACAAATGAGTCAGTTGTAAATTCAGATGCTCAAGAGCATCTAACCGGTATGTCAGAATTGATGTTCCATTGCATGTAAGTAGTGGGAGAAATGTTACTATACATAAGAAAACTACTACCTTAAGTAGTGGGAGTGATGTTGGGCAAATTAAAGAACACTACATGAAAAAGTTGTTAATATTTTAATAGCAAACGGTTTTGAGGAAAATATTAAGACTCAAGAACATGAAAGTGTGACTATTGTAGTAATACTTAGTCGTAGTGGGAGAATCATAATGAAGATTGATTGGTTTTGTATGTTTAATAGAACTTTCATGATAGAACCCCCTGTAAAGAAGTAAACTATGTCATCGATAGTATTGTCCTGATGGAATACAAGGTCATTTTAGCTTCTTAAGTACGTGAAATGCAAAAACAAACAAGACAAAGTTTGATTTTTTTTTTTTTCATATTTTCCCTTTCATTTAACGAAGTTTAATATTTTCTAGGAGATAAATTGCACTACTTACAAAATTATATTTACGATTTCAAATACTAATCAGCCAAAACTAATATTCAGAGGGTACAAAACTAATTAGGTAATGATGTATGTAAATGGGTAAATTGTACTTAAGTTGTGAAAGGAAGTGTGACGGTAAATTGTAATTCTGAAGCCTGAGAGATAAAGATTGACTACTAGTCGTGAGATTTTAGTGGGTGAGAGTTTCTTAATTTGTACAAGTAGTTGTAAGTTAGTATAGCAAGTGAGCAATCATATTGATGTCCGGATTTAGTAATAAACATTAAGCTTGAATTTGAGATGACCGTCGTGATAAAAAAGAATGACAACATGAGGGTGATGATGTTAGTCTTGAGATCTGATCTGGTAGACTTGACATAGAGTAGATGAGGAATTATGATGTTAGACAATGAATATGAATGGTACAAGTGTGAGATCCTAACTTTTAGATGAGAGAAATGAAGTATGACTAAGTCACTAGATAGCATAATTGAGATAGTCAATATGGAGTAGGCTGATGTAAGCATTATTTTTTCCTTAAATAGTTAGATGAAGTGGCTTTCTAAGCCAAGAGAAGAGGTTTCTAGAAGCATCTTAGAAAGAGGTCTTAGCAGGAGTCTTAGTACATGCTTATAGAGAGATCAGTAGCCATGAGATGAGCCTTTCTTAAGTATTAGAGCAAAAGAAATGTAGACCAGTGTAGAGATGGTGGAATAGATCCACAGCTTTCAAGTGTCAACTTTACACCCAAGGGGGAGATGATAAGATGAGAAATCAAGTCAAGTGTTGGGAATGAGATAGTGATGTCTTCAGAAAGAGTTTTAGCGATATATGAATCCGTTCAAAATCTTGCGTAATTCTCAAGTCCAGTTATTAAACCATCTTGTTGACGTTTCTAATATCAGAATTGTGTCTATGAGCTATGCTCATACACTTCAGAGAGTTTCACATCTATGCTCAGTTTCCAGAATGAGGGGCAAAGACTTTAGCCCATTAACCTCGAGCTTAATCCATAAAGTTGTGGATATCAGCCTCATGATATGAACCTTTTCATATAAGCACTCATGTTTCATAGTATGTTCAGTCTCACAAGTTATGATTTACCCTCAATGGCTAGCAACATAATGTTATGCCATGCATTTTCTTATATCAGATATCTCAAATGAATCGTGCTTATGATCTTTCGCCTTAAAGCTTTTTCAGTGATCCTTTTTAGTTAGAGAGTGATGTTGATGATAGTAGTTGAGTGATGATAAAAGGAGAAGGTTGATGTCTCTTATATTGGTTGCAGTATTGTGTTTATTCCATCTAAGGTTATAAAAGTTGAGGAAGGATGAATGAAGTTTTACAATGAGTAATAAGTCAGTTCTTGATAATAATGCATGAAAGTTCAATTGGTAGAGATGATGACAAGATGAGAAATTCTTAGAAAGTGGGTTAGTAGGAGTCTATGGAGTGGTTAAGGTTCTAAGCTTGAATGTGGTATTGTTAACATCTGCACAAATGCATGACGCATTAGGTATTTCTTGATATGAGCTTAAGGCCAGTTGAATGTGGTGATAAGGAGTAATATTCTCGGGATGAGATTTCCTATAGAGGTATAGAACCCGAACCATATGATTTTGGGTTAAGATTGAAAATATAAAGAGTAACCCCGTTCCATTTCCCAGTCTAATTGTTATTCGAGGACGAATGATCCCAAGGGGGAGATATTGTAACACACCAAAAATTTCTAAGTTAAGACTCGAACCATTCTTCATTTACTTGTAGTGTCATATCGGGTGATTCTTAAATTGCCCATATGTGTAAAGGTAAATTCTTTAGTGTGGGAATGATTTTGGATATCAATTAAGGCCACTAAAAACTCCTACACAAAGTTGAGTTGAAAGTTTCCTTACCGATTAAGTTTTGATATAAGATTTTACTTGGGTCAACTTTAAATGATCATATCTCTTAGAATATAAAGATTTATGTGCCCCATAACCTATCAAATTAAAGGTATTTGAATCTTCTTTCCAACAGCACTAATTTAAAAAAAAATCAAGGTTTGAGTAAAAAGTTATGACCATTTTAGTTATCTGATATAGTGTTGTGACGAATTAGCCGACAAGAAAACAATAAAAAGGGGTTCTTTTTTGTCTTGTTACCTCTAAGAAAACCCTAAATGGATTTCTTGACTAATTAAAGACCCAAAATAATCAGATTTTCATCTCTTAATCCATCACTCTCTTCTCTCTCAAACCCTAAGACAAAATTCTAAGGAAAAATCAAAGTAGAAGACTCCATTCAAGATTCTTTCAATCTTTTTCAGGATTCTTCTTCAATGTAAGTCTTTCATCAAGAATTTCATTCTTTTCAACTCAAATTCCTCCATACAATTATGAATCACTAATGGAAATCATAATTCTTGTCCATAGAGATTTCAAGAAAGTAATTCAAGAATCTCAAGAAAGGTTTTCTTCATTGGTCACCTTCAAGCTAGGGTTCAAGACTTCTAACCAAGTTCTTTTTCAAGATTTTTCAAAAACCTTGTACTTCCAGGTATGTAAGGCTATCATAGTACTGGACTAGTTTCTCCTCACGCCCTACATCAAATCTAGGATTCTATCCCTAGATTTGAGTATTCTTGAGATAAGTTGATTTTGAGTTCTTGATTCTTTTTGAAATTCTATTCCTAATTATTGAATTGCTATATTTTATGCATTAAGATATTCTTGAGTTGATTCGTTCATGTCTATATTACAACATGAACCCTATGAATTGAGTATTCTTGAGATGAGTAGTGTCCTTGAGTTCTTGCGTTCTGAGTACTGAGTTTCTATATTGCTATTAAGATCCCTAATTTGAGTCATTCATATTCATAATTCCGCATGAACCTATGAATTGAGTTATAAATTTTGAGAAGCTTTTTTAAAGCGAACACTTGAGTTTTAAACTGAGTTTTGAGAAAGTAAAGATGAGTTTTGAGAAAGAGTTTCTAAAACATTATTAGTATGACAATCGAGTATGCCATCAATGTTTAAGCGGTATGGTATCTAGATATACCATCAATGTTTATGCAGTATGACTTATCAAGTCATCAATGATTATATTATAATATGATTTTGAAATATTTTTGAGGAAGAGTTTTCAAGTATGAGTATAAGGGGACTATGTATTCCTTGAGGCATCAATTTTTACATTGACAAAAGAGAAACTGAGATTTCTAAATGAGTTATGAGTTCAAAAGTTATTTCAACAGTAGTTATCTATTTTAAGAGGGTAGTTTGAGCCATTATCTCCAACCAGAAGAAGAGTTATGTTTTCTTAAACATATGAGCATGAGTATATATTATTGGGAGTAGTATTGAGTACCGATACAAGGGAGCGTTCAAACCACTCACATCTCCCATAAACCATATATGCGAACATGGGTAAAGGTTCATTATTTTTAGATGATTTCTTATTGATTTTAAGTATTGCTTAGTAGATCCACTTAGTTGAGGTGTTCTATACCCCGACAAGTTATAGGACAGTTCTGGCAGCGTGGGCGAGCCTTTATATCATCACGTAGCTCATAATGATGGTTGTCGATTAGAGAATTTCCCAATAGAGTTAAAATGTATTTTTATATATCACTTATTATGTTGAGATCAGAGATGAGAAAGTCTTTTGTATGTTTTAAATGATATAACTCATTTATTTCTTTACATTCAGCTTGAGTACATTGTTATCTATTCTAGTCCTTTCTTTCAGTTATTTGTTATTCAACTATATTACATACTCTTACATTAAATGTACTGAAGTCATTCGACCTTCATCTTTTAATGATGCAGATACAGGTTCTTAGGATCCTCAACAAGAGTCTGTTGAGATCACTTCATCCACTCGTCAGCTTTCGAGTGAGGTCTCCTTGCTTCCGAAGGACTCTAGTTTTATGAGTTGTTGGTATTAGTAACATTTTGAGTAGTCATGGGTCTTGTTCCGACACTCATCTTTGTATAGTAGAGGCTTCATAGATAGACAATTTTGGAGAGTCTTTCAGTTTGAGATGTTTTATTTAAAACATATGTTCATACTTAGTATATTTTGAGAGTTTTGAGATTCAATAAAATGTTTCCATGTGTTTTATTCAATTTGATGCTTATGTATGCTTGAGTTAATCTTCCGCTTGTAGTCAGTCAGGATGAGGGTTCGCTTGGGGACAAGCAATGGTTCTCGAGTGCCGGCCACGTCCAGGGTGTAGGCTCTGGTCATGAAAACCCTAGCTTGTCTCCTTCTTCCTTAGGTTGAGAGACTTTATGAAGGATGAACTTGGTTAGATTTTGGGAATTAGGAGAATAGGGTAAATACATTTTATAGGGCTTAGGGTAGAAGGAAAAATGACATAGCTTAGGTATTAAATGAATAGGAAAACACCCATTTACCCTTAGGAAATTAACTACTGGAGTGATCTACGAGTGCCACCTACGGACCATTGAACATTCGACGGTCCGTCTTGGTGGTTCGTAGATTGAGTTATTGGAGGTATAAATGTTTGTCACTTCCTACAGTTGGTTCGTACGGTCCGTAGAAGCTTCTACGGGCCGTAGTCCCTAACCGTAAAACTCAAAGAAAAAACAATTAGATTTTAACCAAGTTTGGAACTCCTTCTATGACCACTTGCTACAACTCGTCAAACAACCTATGACTCATCTTGTCCATTCGTAGGTCAACTACTGGGACTTGGTATTTCAAAAACTCAAATCCCAAGTGTATGACTTTCCTTCTAAGGCCCATAGGACTTCCTACGGTCTATAGATTGGACTCGTACATCACCACATTGCCCCTTTTTAAACATAGATTTTATCGAGGTATTACAATCATCAAATTAAGCTTGCCGAAAATAGTCATAACTCGCCCTAAATATATTTAAAAGGGCCGAATGAGAAGGAAAAAAGGAAAAATATTAAAAGTACGAAAGTCTTGTCCAAGTGAGATCATATACATGTTAAACGAAATATAATTAATACAATTTTAAGGAGACAACAAAATTACAATAAACATATATATTAAAGGAAGTAAACTATGAGATATCCAATGATGATAAAAATCATTCTAACAAGAAGAGCTTCTATGTTTTGGAACATCATACCTCAAAAAATTGACCAATACTTCAATCAACTTTCAATATTTAAAGTACTCATAATATCCGGTGATAAAATTTAGTAAAAATAGATAAATATAATTTAAAAACCAAAAAATATGGGGATGCAAAGTCATTAACTCTCTGAGGATTTTCTCAAGAACGTAACAGAAAATCCCATCCTTGTATGTTAGGGAATGACGTTGTTGATGAAGAAATTAGAGATCCAAGCAGGGGCGACAATTTTATTTTAGACTCTAAGACGATATTTGGGAAGAACTTGATGTGTAATAGTCTTGAAATGACAAAAGATAACTTCAAGGAACGAAGAAATTACCAACCTTGTAATCCATAGTAATAGCTTTCAGCCACAAATTTTATTTTTTCTTCATAATACACATTCTTCTAACAAAAATTACATCAACTAAAAAAACTCTTAAGAACATTAACCCTTCTCCTCCCATGTTTTTTGAAAGTTAAACTGTTTTACTACAATAGTATAATATTTTAAAGAACTTTTAACTAGGCATCTCCCTTCTTCTTCTATCATGCTTTTCCTTTTTGTTATTGAATAAATTCATCCCTCTTCTCATCATCAACAATCTCATTGTCCTGTTTTTCTCTTACAAAGTCAAACCACATCATAAGATCCATTTCCGTTCATATACCCTATTTTTTCAATTTTTTTAGAGCCTACGTCAACTTTTCGGTTATTCGTAAATTTATAATGAATGATTAAGAATATATTCATATCTAAGCATTTTTATGTTTTACATAATTTATTTTAATATATGTTTGGTGATATAATTTTCTTGTTAATATTGATTGATTTTTTATGAAGCAATGAAGCATCACTTTTTCTATTTTTCACACGAAAAATATAGTATCAGATAATTTTATGGTTAGAATATATTCCTTTTCAAAACAAATTATCATGTGAAAGTTTTCAAAAATAATACATGTTAAAAATAAGTTAAGACCGTTAAAAATTTACGCTACAACAACATAATTAAAAAAATTTAGACACATAATCTACTTGTCCAAGGCCAAATATTCACCACTTTTCATTATTGATACTTTGTTACTCAAACAAAATTTATAGAATGAGAGAAATAAATTTGAAACAACAACAACAAAAAAAATTTGACCCTTTTTAGAAATTCATTATTTATTATATTGTTGCTCTCAAGGCCCTTCAAGATACTTCATCTGTGAAACTTTACAATCTCTTCAGAAATATGTATGGATACTTGTTGCATCATGAAAGTACAAGTAGATCAAATTATTGGAATTTAGACTCCTGTTAAAAAGATATTCTCGAACATGAAAAAACTGAAAATGAATATAACCTAGATAGCTCAAACGCTCTGCAATGACTTGGGATAGGAAGAACAACAAATTCATGTTAATAGATGTAGACACGTAATTTTTGACCGGACATAAGGTTTTAGACCATTCTTATTCATTAAATATTTCTTCTAAGTCTACATTAAATATTTTATATTTTTCATCATATTTTAGTAAGATTATTTTGAAATATTTGAAAACTACAAAAAAAAATATATGTTTTCTTTTAATTTAAATTTTAATAAATAAGCTAGTATTTCTTAATTAAAATTTTAAATTAATTATTTAAATTTTCTTATATTTTATTACTTCAAGAGAGAGAGTAATATTTTTATATTCTACATATAATTTAAATAAAAATAATTACTAACCTACACTACCCTCACCCCACTACCCCAACTCCACTCCACTACCCACAACAATCCACCTTCACCTTAACCCCCACTTCCCCTCATCCTAAACACACACACACACACATCACCACCCACACACCCACACTCCACTACATACTACTATATTATACAGCTACAACACAACACCAAAATAGACTCAGGCACCATCAGAAAAGAATACCCACACACAAAAAGACGCACAAACAGAAAAAAATAACCAAAACATTTTTCTTCAAATACACTCACGCAGACAACACAGAGAAAATAAAAAAAGAAAAACACAACACAGACACACGGGCAAGAGATCAAAAGAAAATCAGCAACCAACATCCAAAACAAATACACAAACAACACAGACGACACAGAGCAAAAAGAAAAAAAGAAAGAAGCAATCAAAGACACCCCCGCCCCCCCCCCCCCCCCACACACACAAGGACAAAAACATTTTTATTCCTTTCAACTAGAGGAACACTTACGCACAAACTTGTTAGGGTTTTGCCCTAATTTTTTTACCATAATTTAAGATTTATTTTTCCTTAAAGAAAAGACAAAACATTACCATAAATGTTTTTACTTTTCCTGAAAGGAAAATATAATATTCTTTCATATTTGGTTTATTCTTTTCTTTTAAGAAAATGTTTTGGAGTAGCTAGTCATTTTCTAGTAAGAAAAGGTTTTATGACTCTATAAATATATGTTTGTTTCTTCTAATACAAAAAAACAATAACATCCACAATGTAGTTGTTTAAGAGTATTGTTTATGGGGAGATTTATTCTCTCTAAAGTTTCAATGTATTTCTTTATATTAGTTTTGATATAATAATATTTTGATTTTTAGTATAAGTTTTTGTTGTCTGATTTATCAACTATATGATTTGCAAATTGTAAGCTTCCGCATTACGCCCTAATCACCCTTCATAACCCAACAAAACTAAAGAAAAAGAAAAGTTCTCCACATCTGGAACAAAAAGAAAAATACAACACCAACAAAAATTGAGTTCGAGGTTTAGTTTTGTGGTTTTAAATTCGTGGTTTCGGTCATGGTCATTTCTTTGTGAATTATCTTTCACAAGAGGTAACACTTAATCCTTTTTTTTTTTTTTTTTTTTTTTGTATAGTTTAATGTCATAATTATATAAGCATTAGTTGCAATATATTGAAGTTGTCAAATTTCATATGTGTTTAAACTATTAATATTCATTGATTTTAGAATATGAAGTATGTTCAACTCTTTCATATCAACTTTATGTTTAGATCTTTTGTATCATTAGATTTAGTGTGAGATTGTTATAACAAACATTAGTTTATTTCAAGATTAGATAATCCATTATTTATTTCATATTCAAGTAAAACAATTGTCTAAGTTCTATTCTTATTTTTTATTTTAATTTTTTTTATGATGGTATGGGTATTAATCATGGCTTGATAAATTAAAGTGACAAGAATAATTAATGACAAAATTCATTACGTAAAGTATTTGTTTCAGTTGGTAGTTTTCTTTTTCTTTTCATTTTAATAACTAAAACTAAAGAAAAGAAAAGATTTTAGGTGTCCATAATTCCTAACATGTTTATACTAGCGTAACATGAGCAAAATTTGTATGAAAAGATGTATTTTTACTTTGTGTTCTTATTAATATTGTGTTCATTCTTTTTTTTTTTAGAAAAAAACATAAAATAAAAATAAGATAACATGTAATTTAGGATAATAATAATAATAGGAAAATATTAAGATCTCAAGAACATTAAGTACTACTTTTAGTCTTGAAATACAAACATTTCAATAATTTGTGGTAAAGCTGGAAAGTGCTGCTGTTTGTACACCACACACTTATAAAATAAGATGACTTTTAAATAGCTTTAAAATAAAAGAAATAATATAATATTCAAAAATTAAGTCAAATCATACAAAAATCAATAAAGCGATCATGCTAGAACCACGGGACTCGAGGGATGCCTAATACCTTCCCCTCGATCAATAGAATTCCTTACCCGATCTTTGATTTCGCAGACCAAATAAAATAACGAGTCAATTTTTTTTTTTTTTTTGATTAGGGATTTAAATAAGTTGATTTGGAACACCAAAACTCAATTTCAAGTGGCGACTTTGAATAATAAAATAATCACTTTTCAAAATGTCACTTTAATTGGAAAAACTATTTTTCTTTCAAAACTTAATTAATTTTGAGGAAAAATAGGGGTGTGGCAGATGGCGACTCCGTTGGGGATAACTAGAATTCGAGCTTGTAAATATTGACTTGTATATGACTTTATTATTTAGTTATGTTTTTGGGTATTGTATTTTTGGCTTAATGTACTAATTGTCTATTTATTTACTACTTTGATATTATTTGAACTACATATAAACTGTCTTCTCTCTCGCACACCTCTGAGTCTTCAATAATACCATTATGGGAATTGCGACTACGCACCCCACTTTTGTCAAGATAGCCAGTGTATCTTCGGTCCATGGTGAAGGATTTTTAGTCTCACTTGTTTAGGATGGGGAGCACCCATGCACAAAGCCGGAAAGCACTGCTACCGGTGCGATGCTACTCTCTAACTCGAGTTGTCCGCTCGTTTGACAGCCAGTCTAGACACCAAATTCATAAGGACTTTAAAACCTAGTTGAACAAGCCTCATATAATGATTATCCTTAGTAGGATACACTTTATTTGCATCATGAACATTTAATTTAATGCGGCTCAACACAGGGTTTGAGTCTATGTGCTATTTGCTACATAAATAATATTTGAATGTTGACCGACTTTAGGATAAATTAGTAAACTGAAAAAATCTTCCTAAAATTTTTAATAAATATATCAATTCTTTGTAAAATCTCAAATAGTTTGAATTTTGCATTTTTACAATAAAATGAACTAAAGAAAAATAGTTTCAAAAGTAGAATATATATATATATATATTAAAAAAGATAATTAACGAACGCACACCTGATTTTTACCCCGATGAGATACGTAGGCAACCCTCTTTGGGTTCGGTGGTCTTTATTCAAAAAATTTAAAACAAATCTTTTTTTCAAAATTCAAAAAAAAAAATGAAAAAAACAAGTTTGATGGAGTTTAGCTGACTGAATCCATAAATTAGAAAGTTTTACTCTATATCAAAAATAAGCTTTTCTTAATTTTCTTTTAATAATTCAAAAGAAAACTAAAGGATTTTATCTCGAAACTCAAAAAAAGAAAAATTAATTATTGAGTTTTAGAAAAAATATGCAATGATCTAATTCATGTTCTCAAGTATGTTACGAATTTGATCAATGCATTATCAAATCATTTTTTTTAAAAAAAAAAAAAAACTAATTTAAGAAATGTCTAACCCTAACAAACCTTATCGTCCATGCACACAGTTAAATTAAGGTGTTGGTTTGTGGTTAAGCTGGAATCCCATCCCTACAATACAAGGTCAAAAGGCAAAAAGAAAATGACTCACAAAGATGGAAATGAGTCAGACAATGATGAGGTCCAAAACCAGATGATTTCACAAGAAACAGTGTCAACAGAAGAGGTAAGGATATTAAGACAGTAAATGGCGGAGATGTACGAAGCTTGGATGAGTGGACAAGCTCCACCGTCTTCAATCCGTGACTATCTAAATACAAATATGCCACCCCTTATTCAAGTGTAGATAAGTGATCCAGTTTATCCATCTGGATTCGGCCCCTATACTACTGCATCCAACGTAGCTGGCCCTTTAAATATGCCTGTGATAAATAATCCACTTTTCGTGTCAACTGCGCCGACTAATAGCGTCCCGCAGCCTATAATGGAGCCAAAATCTAACAATGATCCTCCACCCAAAGTTCAATATGAGCGAGATTATACCCCTGAATTGACTTTTAAAATTCCAGACTCTTACCCTCACATTCATCAGCATAGTTCCACTGTTGAAGCTGAAAAAGCTATTAGAATGAGGAACATAAAGAAATGACTAGAAAGATGAAGAGTTTGGAACAAAGTGTAAGAGATATGCAAGGATTGGGAGGTCACAGAAATGTCTCATTTAATGATTTGTCCATGTTTCCCTACGTTCATCTGCCCATCAGTTTTAAAACTCCAAAGTTTGAGAAATATGATGGACATGAAGATCCTGTAGCTCACTTAAAGAGATATTGTAATCAACTGAGAGGGGCTGGAAGCAAAGAGGAATTGTTCATGCCTATTTTGGGGAAAGTTTGATGGGAATTGCCTCAGAATGGTTCATAGATCAAGATACTTCTAACTGGCATACATGGGATGATTTGGCTCGATTTTGTTCAACAATTTCAATATAACATTGACATAGTTTCGGATCGTACTTCACTTGCCAACTTGAGGAAAAAGACTACCGAAAACTTTCATGAATATGCTATTAGGTGGAGGGAGCAAGTTGCTAGGGTTAAACCGCCAATGAAAGAGTATGAGATGATTGATGTTTTCCTCCAAGCACAAGAACCAGACTATTTTCATTATTTACTATCCGTTGTTGGAAAAACATTCGCCAAAGTTATTAAGATTGGTAAAATGGTGGAAAATGACATCAAGTCTAGAAAAATTGTAAGTCAAGCTGCTTTGAAAGCCACAACACAGGTGATCAAAAATGGATCAAGAAATCTTGGGGGAAAGAAAATGAAAGAGGATGTAGCAAATATTATGTCAGACACACAAAAGGGTCCAAGGGGTCCAGTTTATCAATATGCACCACCTCAATTACATCACTATCTCCCTATGCAAGACACACAATATTCTATTGTTCCACCTCAATGTGCATTCTATAATGCACAACAATATGCATACCCACCAAACTATCCTCAATGGCGAGCGCCAACATATCAAAATGTTCACCCTTCTTCTCAAAGTTTTGGAGCACCTTATAATCTTCATTCGAGACAGGGATTTGAAGGAGGTCCAAGGCCTAGAAACAATTTCACACCAATTGGAGAGTCTTACACAAGTTTATCTAATAAGTTGAAACATTTGAAGATGATAGAGCCAAATCCTCAAAATTATGTGCATCCACATGCAAAAGGTTTTAATCCTACAGCACAATGTGCATACCATTCTGATGCTCCAGGGCATAGTATTGAAGATTGTCGTAATTTAAAAAAAGGGTGGAAGAGTGAATCAAACAAAGATGATTGTGGTTCAAAATGATGACCACCCAAATGTTACTAAGAATCCTCTACCGGCACATAATGATGTACACTTTATCGAGATGATATGTGATGACAAAGAATATGACAATTCTGAAGAAAAGACAATTGAAATTGGTGGAGCTTTTACGGAGGTTAACGTGCAAAGCAGTGGCTAAGAAGTCCAACTTGGTGAATGTGACACACTCTTCTTTTCTCTAAAAAGAGTGTATAGATAGTTTATTTTGTCATCATTTCTGCTATGCAATTCATTTTTATTTTTTAGTAAGTTAGACCTTTCTATCATTTCTCTTATGCATTTGTTTGTTGAGTTTTGTCGTAGTTTGGGTTATTATAGAGTTGTGACCTAAATTTAGTTTGTTGTCTTGTCACCAAGTCTTTTTTTATCTTAATATAATCTTTATTCTGTGTCACTTTGATCCGTTCTAATTGGCTTTCCACATATGCATCTCTTTTCAATTCAATATTGTGACATATGCAAGAGGATTTGGTCAGATCTTAAGATTATATCTAGTCATGGAATGAATACACCAAAGAAGTCAAAAAAGAAAAAATACATTCGAGGAAATGAATAAAGGACTTAAACACCTTGATATGTCCTTTAGTATAGAAAATGCTTAAAAGAATAAATTTCATTTAAATTGACACATGCCATTTGTTGTTAAGAAGGTATTACTCAAATGGAGATTCCAAGCTGGCAAATATGAAACAAAAATGATATACATATTCATCAATGCATACGTTGCAAATAGATAATGTATGATTTTCACTTCACATCTTAAGGGCATGCTTGTATTTGACATTTTTAATAATTGATATGACGAAGACATTTTATTCTACTATCCAAACACAGTGTAATCCTTTGCTACCCCTTTTGAGCCTTAATTTTATCCTCTTTCATACCCCTCTTTTGGAATCAAAATACAGTCAAAAAAAGAAAAAAGTCACAAAAAAGAGTCAAGAAAAAAGTGGGAAAAAAGGTTGAAAATATAATAACAACAAAAGAACAAACTTTTTGAACTACGTTCGACCTGATTCTTGCTTTGAAAAGATATGTAGGTAACCTTATTTTGAGGTTCGATCCAAGCAAGAAAAATCTAGAAAGTCCTCATCACAAAAACTGGGGCAGAAATAATAATAATAATAATAATAATAATAATAATAATAATAATAATAATAATAATAATAATAATAATAATAATAATAATAATAATAATAATAAATTAATTATTATTATTATTATTATTAATATTATTATTATTATTATTATTTTATTTTATTTTATTTTTGTAAAAAAGAGTCGATTCCAAAAGTTGTAAGTCTTAACCCTGTTATGCAGTATCTTTGAGCTTTCATGTCAATCCTTTCCCCTGTCCAAAAGCCACGCTACAATCCAAATAAAGACCTTCTGATTCAATTTTTAACAATGACAAGTCAAGCAATCTTTCAATGTTGATTACATAAGGAAAAATGTCATGCCACTCACATCAGGAGTGAAAAATGAGGGAATCTTATCGATGAAAATCCTCGAAAGCCCTATAGGATATCATTTGAGTTGAGAGAAAGTAAAAAATGAGAGAGTCTTATTGGTGAAAATCCTCAGGGCACCGTAAGACGATAGTGAGTGAGAGATAATAAAAAAGAAAGAGACTTGTCTGTGAAAACCTTTCGAGGCACCACAAGTCAAGTGTTAGTCATAAATCTAGTGCAAAAGTTGGATTATAGAAGTCTGACTTCAAAGTTGAAAGTTTGTCAAAGATGAAGTTTAGATTGATTGGACAGACCAGGCGATTTAATCCAAAATGCATGTCATGATCATTAGAATTGATCACCACTATCAATGGAGTCCATTTATTTTTTTTTCTCAAAAAGATCAAATATTATTTCTTCTTATTTTGTGTCGCTCAATTCGATCTTGAGATGGTCTTCATTAAAGCAAGCAGAAAATGATTTCAAAATTGCTACCATCTTTTCAATTGCACAATGCAAAGTTTGGTCAGCACATCAAATGTAACATGATTCAAGGTATATTGATATGTATAGTAACTTGCCAACAATTGACAAATTTTGAAAATTTATATGAATACAAAATTCAATGATTGTTGGAGGGTGGAAACAATATAGCAAGTCTGAAATTGGAAGTTCTGAACAACTAAAGATATTTTCAAGATTATCAAGGTGAGTTGACTAGCAAACGAAAGCAATCTATCTCAAGCTAAAATTAGCTTCAAACATGGCAACAATAGAAGCAACTATCCTCAAAGCTAGTGCCACAAATCGACCACCATTAAGAAAAAATCATAAATTTTCTTTGTTTCTTTTTTGAAACAGGGAAATGTTCCTGACATAAAAGATATCTTGAAGACTCAAATTTGTTAACATCATTGCAAGAAAAAAAAATAGAAAAAATTTACATTCATTGTTTCTCCTAGGATAAACATTTCCTAATCTGAGACATTTATTTCTCATTTTCTCCTAGGATAAACACTTCCTAGTCGGAGTCCATTAGTATCATTAATTTTTCTTTCTTTCTTTTTCTCCTAGAATAAACATTTTTTAGTGTGAGACAGTTATTTTTCATTTTTCTCCTAGGATAAACATTTCCTAATCTATGACATTTGAAAATAAAAAATAAAAAAATAATATGTTATGGTGATTGTATTTGATGATTCAGTTTGACAAAATCTTCCTAAATAATGTGACTTAGTTTAATAGGACCCTCCTACATAATGGGATTAGTAGGACCCTCCTACATAATGAGATTTAGATTAGCAAGACCATCCTAGATAATGAGATTTAGATTAGCAGGACCCTCCTACATAATGGGATTAGCAGGACCCTCCTACATAATGGGATTTAGTTTAGCAAGACCCTCTTACAGAATGGGCTTAGCAGGACCCTCCTACATAATGGGATTTAGAGTAGCAGGACCTCCTACATAATGGGATTAGTAGGACCCTCCTACATAATGAGATTTAGATTAGAAGGACCCTTCTACATAATGGGATTAACAGGACCCTCCTACATAATGGGATTTAGTTTAGTAGGACCCTCCTACATAATGGGATTAGTAGGACCCTCCCACATAATGGGATTTAGATTAGCAGGACCCTCCTACATAATGGGATTTAGTTTAGCAGGACCCTCCTACATAATGAGTTTAGCAGGACCCTCATACATAATGGGATTTAGATTAGCAGGACCCTCTTATATAATGGGATTAGCAGGACCCTCCTACTTAATGAGATTTAGATTAGCAGGATCCTCCTACATAATGGGATTAGCAAGACCCTCCTACATAATGGGATTTAGATTAGCAGGACCCTCCTCTTAATGGGACTAGCAGGACCCTCCTGAATAATAAGACTAGCAGGACCCTCCTCATAATGGGATTAGCAGGACCCTCCTAGACAACGGGATTAGCAGGACCTCCTACATAATGGGATTTAGTTTAGCAGGACCCTCCTACATAATGGGATTAGCAGGACCCTCCTACATAATGGGATTTAGATTAGTAGGACCCTCCTACATAATGGGACTAGCAGGATGCTCATACATAATGAGATTTGATTACTTTCTCCAGGGATAAACACTTCCTAATCTAAGTTTATTTATTTTATTTATTTATTTTAAATTCACATTTGCTAATAACTCATAAAATTTTTCCAGCGAAAACTGGGGCAAAAATTTTGTTTATTTCTTTTGTTTCTGATGGTTTTCAGGTTTCTTCAAGCGAAACATGGATTTGAAATTCAAGAACAAAGTTTGAACTCTTTTCATAATGATCAATCCCCATGATAGCCATAATCAGCTTCTTAATTGCATGTAGCAACCTGACTTCCTGACACCTGCTTCTATTCAGCTACTGATCCAGAAAACATGCAACCATTCAAGAACATTTTCAAATTGTCATTTTGAAGAGTGTCACAAGCTCACTCTTAGTGGCAAGTTAAGCCTCAAATTCAATTCAAAATCAAGATATTCACCCAAAAATCAAGGTGATATCTGAAAGTTAAGACTCAACTGAAGACCCAAGAGAAGCTGCATAGATAGGAGCTTGTACTTTTATTTTCCTTTTGACTATTAGCTTTCTTCTTCTTTTTTTTATGTAAGGATAGGAGCCGCGATCTGGAGCCTCGACGGAACCTCACTTAACTTCCAACTCATCACCTCATCTCCTTGAACTACACATGACCTGATTCCCTTATAACTCGGGATATGTACGATGTCCAAAACAAGGGCTCGGTCGCAGATTTATTTTCTTTCAAATAAGAGCCGATCAAAACTTGTCGCACTATCTACTTCTTTGTCTGAAAACTCTTCGTATTTCCAGTCAAAGAGGGGAAAACTGTAGACACGTAATTTTTGACCGGACATAAGGTTTTAGACCATTTGTATTCCTTAAATATTTCTTCTAAGTCTACATTAAATATTTTATTTTTTATCATATTTTAGTAAGTTTATTTTAAAAGATTTGAAAACTACAAAAAAAAATATATGTTTTCTTTTAATTTAAATAATAAATAAGCCAGTATTTCTTAATTACATTTTAAAATAATTATTTAATTTTCTTATATTTTATTAGTTCAAGAGAGAGAGTAATATTTTTATATTCTATATATAAGTTAAATAAAAATAGTTACTAACCTACACTACCCTCACCCCACTACCCCAACTCCACTCCACTACCCACAACAATCCACCTTCACCTTAACCCCCACTTCCCCTCATCCTAAACACACACACACGACACGACACACACACATCACCACCCACACACCCACACTCCACTACATACTACTATATTATACACCTACATCACAACACCAAATAGACTCAGGCACCTTCAGAAAAGAATACCCACACACAAAAAGACGCACAAACAGAAAAAAACAACCAAAACATTTTTCTTCAAATACAGTCACGCAGACAACACAGAGAAACAAAAGAAACACACAACACAGACACACGGGCAAGAGATCAAAAGAAAATCAGCAACCAACATCCAAAACAAATACACAAACAACACAAACGACACAGAGCAAAAAGATAAAAAGAAAGAAGCAATCAAAAACACCCCCCCCACACACACAAGGACAAAAACATTTTTATTCCTTTCAACTAGAGGAACACTTACGCACAAACTAAAGAAAAAGAAAAGTTCTCCACATCTGGAACAAAAAGAAAAATACAACACCAACAAAAATTGAGTTCGAGGTTTAGTTTTATGGTTTTAAATTCATGCTTTTGGTCATGGTCTTTTCTTTGTGAATTACTTTTCACAAGAGGTAACACTCAATTCTTTTTTTTTTTTTGTATAGTTTAATGTCATAATTATACAAGCATTAATTGCAATATATTGAAGTTGTCAAATTTCGTATGTGTTTAAACTATTAATATTCATTGATGTTAGAATATGAAGTATGTTCAACTCTTTCATATCAACTTTATGTTTAGATCTTTTATATCATTAGACTTAGTGTGAGATTGTTATAACAAACCTTAGTTTATTTCATGATTAGATAATCCATTATTTATTTCATATTCAAGTAAAACTATTGTGTAAGTCTATTCTTAACTTTTATTTTAATTTTTTTTATGATGGTATGGGTATTAATCATGGCTTGATAAATTAAAGTGACAAGAATAATTAATGACAAAATTCATTACGTAAAGTATTTGTTTCAGTTGGTAGTTTTTTTTTTCTTTTCATTTTAATAACTAAAAATAAAGAAAAGAAAAGATTTTAGGTGTCCATAATTCCTAACATGTTGATACTAGTGCAACACGAGCAAAATTTGTATGAGAAGATGTATTTTTACTTTGTGTTCTTAATAATATTGTGTTCATTCTTTTCTTTTTTTTTAGAAAAAAATATAAAATAAAAATAAGATAATATGTAATAGGAAAATATCAAGATACCAAGAACATTAAGTACTACTTTTAGTCTTGAAATACAAATATTTCAATAATTTGTGGTAAAGCTGGAAAGCGCTGCTGTCAGTACACCACACACTTATAAAATAAGATAACTTTTAAATAGCTTTAAAATAAAAGAATGAGGGTAAATAATTTTTTTTAATAATATAATATCCAAAAATTAAGTCAAGCAAAAGTCAATAAAGAGACCGTGCTAGAACCACGGCACTTGAGGGATGCCTAATAATTCCCCTCGGTCAACAAAATTCCTTACCCGATCTTTGATTTCACAGACCAAATAAAATAACAAGTCAAATTTTTTTTATTGATTAGGATTTTAAATAAGGTGGCTTGGAACACCAAAACTCAATTTCAAGTGGCAACTCTGAATAATAAAATAATCCCTTTTCAAAATGTCACTTTAATTGGAAAAACTCTTGTTCTTTCAAAACTTAAATTCGTTTTGAGGAAAAATAAGGGTGTGACAATAGACAAAACTTTTGTAGCTTAAGTTATTCATTTTATTTAGAGTAGGTTTTGTTTCATATTCTTCAAATTAAGCTTGCCGAAAATAGTCACAAGTCACCCCAAAAATATTAGAAGAGCCGAATGAGAAGGAAAAAAGAAAAAATATTAGAAGGACGAAAACTTTGTCCAAGTGAGATCATATATAGATATTAAATGAAAAATAATCAATACAGTATTAAGGAGACAAGAAAATAACCAATAAAAGAGCATATATTAAAGAGAATAAACTATGAGATATCCAATGATGATAACAAATCATTCTAATAAGAAAAGGACCTATGTTTTGGAATAACATACCTCAAAAAATTGACCAACACTTCAATCAACTTTTCATCTTTGAAGTACTCATAATATCCAGTGATAAAATTTAGAAAATATAAATAAGGATAATTTAGAAATAAAAAAACATGGGCATGCAAACACATTAACTTTCACTGGATTTTCTCAAGAATAGAAAAACTCATCCTTATATGTTAAGCAATGACATTGTCGATGAAGAAATGAGAGATCCAATGAAGGGGAGACAATTTGTTTTGGACTCTATGACGATATTTGGGCTGAAGTTGATGTATAATAGTATTGAAAAAACACTACATAACTTTAAGCAATGGAGAAATTACATACCTTGTAATCCATAGTAGTAGCTTTCTATAATATATTACAATTTTTCTTCATAATACACATTTTTCTAACCAAATAACATCAACTAAAAAATCTCTAAAACAGACTAACCCTTCTTCTACCAAGTTTGTTGAAATTTAATCTATTTTACTACAATAGGATAATACTTTAAATAACTTTTGACCATACAACTCCCGTATTCTTCCCCATGCTTTTCTTTTTTCTTCTTGAATAAATTTATCCCTCTTCTAACCATCAACAATTTCATTGTCCTGTGTTTTTATTGAGATTATAATTAACTAATAAAAAGTGTTTTATCTCTAATAGCTTAAGCTTTTAGATGAGATGGCCACACACTTCAACATGGTATCAGAGAAGGCAGATGTTCTGATATCGAATGTCACCGCCACCCATATAAAAAAACAATTGGCGTGCTTGACCCATGAAAAAAATCAGGCCCGCACATGAGGGGGCGTGTTGAGACTATAATTAATTAATAAAAAGTGTATTCTCTCTAATAGCTTATGCTTTTAGATGAGATGGTCACACACTTCAACAAATTTTCAACAAAATTAGACTAACATCATAAGATCCTATTCCCGCTTATACGTCATGTTTTTTAAATTTCTCCAAAGCCTACATGTAATTTTAGTTATTCCTGTTAAACCTAATTGTGATGCCATTAAAAAAATTGAATGTATAATCACAAATTCCAAATACAAAGATAAATGAAAAATCAATCAATTTGTGTGCGAAATTTAAAGCGGTGGTTCATTAGATACTAATCTCCTTAATCTTGACCTTTTTTGTTTTATTAGATCTAGCTAGTTGAAATCATAAAGTTAGACAAATTAAAGTAAACATATTTTATGTCATAACCTATCTCCATGTATAACGTCTATCTATTTAACAAAGTCTTATTACTTGAGCAAGATAAAAGTAAAACACATTCATATCAGTATATCGCATGCATTGCCCAAATTTGATAATTTATATCAGTTACATGGTAAAAATATATAGCACATTCAAACCAAATTTATACGTCGATAATCAATGGAAAAATACAAGAAATTACAAAAAAAAAAATACAAAATTTAATGCATATGCAATCTTCAAGGTTTGAAGAGCTTACCAGATAGAATACTATTAGATGCATGCCAAGAGAGTTTCACATATCCCAATTATCAATATTTTTTACTAAGGCATAATAACCACATGTTCATACTACCTTTGTTGGGTATAAAAGGAAGAGTTCCCTCACATTTTTAAATTACTTTTTTTAAAATTTTTTGTTCTTCTTAAAACACTCAATTTAGTATATATTCTATATTTACTTATATTGTAATATAAATATAAAATATATTAAAAGAAGACACATTTTCACATTGAATAATTGTGACTTTTCCAAAGAGTTGTGGCTTTTCAAAAGAGTTGTGACTTTTCTAAAGGGTTGTTACTTTTTTCGTAGGTTGTTACTTTTCCAAAGAGTTGTAAATTTTTCAAAGAATTGTGACATTCCAAAGAGTTACAACTTTCTGAAGGGTTGTCAGTTTTTTGATAAGGCACAATAAACACTTGTTATACTACCCTTTGTTGACTTTAAATAGAGGGGCTCTCTCACATTTTTAAACCACAATTTTTCTATGTTTTCTATTCTTCTTCTTCTTAACACCCAATTTAGTACATATTCTATATTTTATACTATATTTAAGTACCTTTACTGTAGCATCCCGCCTTAGAAAGATCTAAATTTAGAAAGCACTAATTTGAAAATGGCTAAATTGAGATTTGGGCAAGTTAGTCTCCAATTGTGAGTTTTAAGTCAACTTAAAACAACCAAAACTTTCGGTACAAGATGAGTTAGGTGTCCCATAAGATACCAAATGAAAGGTCTTTAAATCCACTTTCCAACGCCACCAAGTTGGATAAATTTTGAAATTGGATTAGGGAGATATGCCCATTTGAAGTCAGCCAGTCTAGTTAAGGAAAGTTACCCGAATTAATGAGGGGTATTTTGGTCTTTTTCTTACCCCATTAGCTTTACACGTTTTTAGTAATATATTTTTAGGGGTCTAAACTGATTTGGTTCAGTTTTCATAAATTAAAATCACGCTTAGGGTTTTAGAGAGAAGTTCAAGGGGAGAAAAAGGGCGAAAGTGCAACCGTTCTTCGAATTTGAGGATTTTCGTCAAGGATTCAATTCCTTCGAGGTATCTAAGCTTTCATAGTGTTGGATTTATTCTCCCTCACACAAATCATGTAAAATCTTACCCATGAATTCATTCTTGAAGTTGATTATTGAGTTGTTGAGAAGTTCTTGAGTTAAATCGATAAATTGAGGTCTTTGAAATCCTTGAGGTGAGGGTTTTGCACAATAGTTGAGTTTCTTGATTAGTTCTTTGTGTGGGTTTCACTGAAAATGTTCTGGGTTATGAGAATTCATGAATTTGACCTTAGATTTGCAGTGGATATGAGTTGAATCGAGTTTGGAAGGAGAGAAAAAGATCAGGCACATAATTGTGCCCAGGTCCGTGTCGTGGAGGCGCTTAGAATTTTAATTCCCAGATAATCACCCTCCTCTCTGCGTCGAGGAGAAAATACGTAGTCCTATGCCTCAAAAATTATTTCGTGATAAAAAATTTAATTCCATCTCCGTGTCTCGCCTGTGTTCTTTAAATTGGGTCTTTACTCGTTCTTATGATCAACTATCTTAAACCTCCTAAATCATTGAGAGGTCCTACATTCCAAAGCATAATTCTGGAATTCACATTTCAAATTCAAGATAGAGTTAAGAGCAAAGTTCAAGGGAGTTCTTCGAGTTATTTTGAGAAGTATTTTACAAACTTTTAAAACCTTTTTTAAGACTTGAGTACTTGAGTAAGAGGATGAGGAGAGTTGAGTTTCATTTTTCAAAATGAATAAATTGGAACTAAGTATTTCCAAGAGTAAATGTTTTACATTTAAAATGAGAGGAAACTTTGATTTCCAAATGAGTTATGAGGAGTTTTGAGCCCTGTATCTTTTAAGAGAACCCTTTTGAGTAATAATCTCAAAGTTTGACGATGAGGAAATGTTTTTAAACGTATGATCATTAGTTATATTATTGGGAGTAGTATTGTGCACCGCTATGGGGACAAGTTCAAATAACTCAAAGTCCTCATAAACCATGTATGCCAACGTGGGTAGAAAGGGTCATACTTTTTAGATGATTCCTTATTGATTTTTAAGCATAGCTTAGTGGATCCACTTAGTTGAGGATGTCTTATACTCCAACAAGGTATAGGACAGTTTTGGCAGTGTGGGTGAGATGCTATATCATCACATAGCTCATAGTGATGGTTGTCAGTTAGAGAATCTACCAAATAAGAGTAAAAGAGTTATTATTGTATTTTTAAATACATTGAGCTATTATCTACTGTTTAAAAAGCTTTCTTTATAATGCATCTTTATTGTTGCTTTTATAATGAACTGAGTTGATTACTTTTGAGTTTTCAGCATCTTTGAGTATCTTTGAGTTGAGTTGAGTTGAGATGAGGTGAGTATGTTCTTCCTTTTTAATAGTTCAAGATTATATCTGTGCTTTAGAGTTCCCCTTGCATGCTCGTACATTTCATTACTGGCGTTATTTGGCCTGCATCTTTCATGATGCAGATATAGGTAACTAGGGTCATCAACATGCGCTTCATTGATACCACTTGAAGTTAGAATTAGCTTTGGTGAACTTCCTTGCTTTCGAAGGATTCCATTTGTATCTTTCAGTTTTGTTAGGATGTCGCGAGTCTTGTCCCGACTTCCATCATAGTTATTAGAGGCTTCATATATAGATAAACAATAGTGTTTTGAGAAGTCTGTTTCATTTTCAATTGTTAATGTTCTAGACTTGAGGAACCTCTTTTGGGCAGTTGAATGTTTTTAAATATTCCGAGTTAGTTATTTTGAGTTAAAGCCTTACTTTTGAGTTCATCTAATGTTGAGTAAGTCTTTCACTGAGAGTTGAGCTAGGCTAAGGGTTCGCTTGGGGCCAATAATGGTTCTAGAGTGTCGACCACATCAAAGGTATAGGCTTAGGGCGTGACATTTACGGACCATTCATTCAATTTATTGACTATCTCAAAGATGTTGAATAAATGATAATAACAATTTACCAAAAGCCTTAGCCCAAATCCTACAAAATATTCCATCTGAATTGTTTTATATTAATAAAAATAATATATTAAATGCCGACACCTTTTCACATTGAAGGATTGTGATTTTTAGGTGAGCTATGATTTTTCCGAAGGGTTGTGACTTTTCTATTTCAACTTTACAACATTTTTGAGATGATTAATACAATAATATTTCAAATCCCAATAAAATATATCAATAGGTACAAGTACCTTATCAAGTTGGGGCATAATTTATTCTCTCTGTGTCGTCTCTTCTTCAATTTTGATTCCATCAAGAATGTTTAAAAAGTCAATAGCAAAAGGCACAAAAGTAATTCAATAAAAATTCATAAAAGATAAAATTTTATAGTTCATTTAATAAAAAACAAACTTAAGTTGCCAGACAAAGTGATAACAGAAGGAAAAATCTCACAAAAAGAATTAGGCATGAATCAAAAAATTCTCATGGTTTTGATAAGTTGTGATAAGTTGTTTAAGAATTGTGCAGTAGAAATAATTTTTCTTTTTGATGTGTTGTATGAAAGAAAAACCACAAGGAAATAATAGTTTTGTTTCATTTTTTTTTGTAAAGATCCAAAGCAGACTTCGAAGGAATGATGCAGTTTCACAGAAATTAGGGATGAAATTTGTTGGGAAAAAGAAATAGAACAATGAGTATGATTTACCTAATTTTTATAAGTAGTTCCTAAACAAACGCAAATGAAGGGACACAATAATTGAAGAAACGGGTTTAAAGGTAAAAATAAAATAGGGGTAAAAACCTAAAAGTACAAAGAAAAACATACAAAATAAATTTTTGAATTCTAAGGGTGCCACTTAGGTGGATCTATAGTTCTCTTTTATAAAAATACTAGTAAAATTACCTGCGCCTCGCGTAGGAATTTTATATCACGGAATTTATAAAATAATACCTAAAACCTATCAGTCATTGAAACTAAAACACTATAAAGGAAGATGATAATTATAACATCTTATCATTTATCCTTCAATCAATCATCTTTAATTTGATTTTATAATTTATCCTTTTGCTTCCAGGAAGTGTTACTATTTCATATTTTTGGGGAATCAAATGAACATCAACCGGAGATATTAAATTTTCTAAGAAATAAATAATCGTTGGTGAAGGGATAAATAAATTTTAGAAGGCTAAAAAAGTGAACAAATATTCTAATTCTAATTCTAATGTGTAGAAAGTTCTGCCCTACCTTTTTCTTTACATATATCATTTTAAAGTTTCCCATTTAAATGTATCATAAGTAATTATTAAAATGAAAAATTAAAGGGAGAATGTATCATATTGGACACAATTCAACTTATTATATATACTTGAAAGTAAAAAATATCACACATAAATATTCAGTTTGTTTGGATGTTCTTTAAAAATCAACATACCAGAATGATGAAGTTTAATTTGAAACTACACTTCTATTCCAATCGCAGTGTCGAGAAACACATCTATTACTTCAAGAAAAGTATTTACAACTTGTAGTAAACTTGAGAATCTGTCCATACTTTATATTGAATATGAGCAATTAATTTATAGTGTAGTTATCTATGTCTTTGGGATTAAAAGAGGCCGCAGTCTACTCATATTTCTTTATAGGTCATCCGGCACATCCTTGAACTTATGTCAAAAGTTTATTAATTCTTGTCTTCTTTTCTTGGTTCATTTCGCATATTAAGGTGCGATAAAGTTTTTAGGGTCTTTATGTGCTTACAATGGCATACCAAATTTGAATTTTGTTTTCAAGATATGGTAGTATAGATCTTTAAGGAATTCTTTTACTGTACCTTTAACAATTTTAGTAGATAAAACTTGCATGAATATTCAATTAACGTGTGTTATTTAATCCGTACTAACAAATACTTATAACAATAACTTTTCAGAAACATAAACAATAAAGTTTAAAATATATACTCAAAAACAACAATTAATAACATAAGTACAAATTAATGACTATAAAAAAATACCAGAATTTGTAAAAATAGAATGAAATAGAAAGGAAAAAATCGAGCCCACTGAATGCATAGTGTACCCTCATGAAAATTAATCACCTCTAGTACCCGAGGTTTAAAGGAATAGATCACCGCAAGCTAGGACGATTCTATTCACCAATGTATTGATACAAAAACAATGGTGTAGTGAGCCACTCAACAGGAGCAAAGTACACAAATATTTAATTTTGTAGAAGAAGAAGAAGTAGTTCAGAATTTTCGTTGTTTTAAAATGAAAGGAAATCCCTCTATTTATAGACAACAAAGGGTAGTGTGAACAAATGTTTATTGTGCCTTATCGGAAAGGTCACAACTCTTTGGAAAAGTTATAACTCTTCGGAGAGGTCACAACCTTTCATAAAAGTCAGAACTTTTCATAAAAGTCACAACTCTTCAAAAAAGTTACAACTTTTCATAAAAGTCATAATTTTTCGTAAAATTCACAACTTTTCATGAAAGGGAAATGCTAGTTTTGGAAATAAATAAATAAAAAGGGAATCATGGTTTCTAGTGGCGCCACTTAGGAGGGCCTAGAGTTCTCTTTTATATATATACTAGTATTCGTACCCGCGCGTTGTGCGGATATTTTTAAATTTCATAATTTTTAGAAAAATAAAAATAATTTATAAAATTTGTTATTCACTTGTTAACTTTTTTTTTAATTAGTTATAATAATTAAATATTACAATTAATATGATCATAGAAACTTGATAATACATAATTTTATTTGTTATAATATTATAATAATATTCTAATAATATCAGACTTAAAAAATAATAATGTGCCCAATACTATATTTGATTTGTTAATTTTTAATTTATACAATATGAAACTAAAACTAAATAAATAATGGAAGAAATAAGTCTCTCTCTCTTTCTCTCTCTCTTTCTCTCTCTCTATATATATAAAATTAAGTTGCAATCACCATCATAAATTTATAAAATATTAATTTAATTTTATCTTTCATCAATTTGCCAACAATTTAGTCAACTCCCACGAATGTTTTTGTGTCATTTTTTTTAAACTTCAATTTGTGTGTTCTTCTTTTAATCATTCTGCTTCTTCTTGATTTGTAAGAGCAATAGATGAAACATACATTTGAAATTTGAAAACTCCTACAATTATGACAGTTTGATAAAGTGAAAAAGTTGTAACCAGCTCCAAAACTGTATGTATTAATTTAAAATGATTTTAATTTTTATTTTTTTAAAATAATAAAAAGTAAATATGTTATATAATCGTAATTTTTTGTTTTGTGGTATTTTAAAGTTTTTGTTTAAGATGATTACTGATAAAATAAAAGGTTTTCAACATAGTAAAATTTAAAATTATTACTAACTTGAAAAACCCACTATTAAGTCTAAAATAATTTTAAAATTGTATTTAACTAAAAGAAAATGTGACATTTAAAAATAATAAAAGATATCATCTTTTTTGCTTTAATTATTTCATTGAAATTAAAAAAATATTAGATTTTTAAAATTTTAAAATAGACGTTCATAAAAATATATCAAAAAAGAAAAAAAAAACTACCATTTTGCCAAAATTGTCTCAACAAAAGAGATATATAAAAACGTGTTTCTACACAATCTGAAATTTAGTTTTAAAAAAAAAATAGTTAAAAGAAACTATAAAACTGCTCTTTAAAAAAAAAGAGAGTCATTGTAGCTATTTTTTCTATTATCTCCTTATCCCTAATTATAATTATTAATTTTATCGTTTAATTGTGAAAACTGCTTTAAAATCATTTTAAAATTTTAAAAATAAAAGAGTAATTTATTAGTTTTTAAAGAGGAAATATTATTATTATTAAAATAATAATTTATTATTAAAATAAATTATTATTTTAAAATCATTTAATTTATTATTTTGGCTAAAGAGGAATTATTATTTTTTAAATTCAATTTATTATTATAATAAATAATAAATTTGTGTTATTAAATTTAAAAAAAAGAAGAAGAAATTTCTTATCACAGGCTATGTAACCCTTCAATCCTCAACAGGCTATGCAATCCTTCAATTTGAAAATAAAAAATCACACTATTAAGTCATTTCGTCATAGTGCATAATAAATATAATCATTAATAAATATGAAATAATTAAGAAATAGATCTTACTGAACATTTTCGGCAAAATTATGTAAATCATCTTCTTCAGTTATCAAGTACCAGATGATTGGATATATGTTAGCACATACTATGTCTTCATTGCAATATTTTTTAAATAGTTCGTCAATTTATTTTTGTATCCAACATATATTTTCCCAAATAATAACATAAAACAACATTCTATATAATGCAAATAACATCTCCAAACTAAAATGTAAAGATAAGGCAAAAACTAATAGAAATTGATAGAAAATTAGGAAAGCAAAATAAGTTTCCTACATGAAAAATACTATAGCACAATGTCTTAAAATGTAAATTTGAAAGTAATATGAAGTGAACATCAGATCTGTCTACTCTTAGCAAGAATGTTGATGACTTCTTCCTTTAGTTTTACCATTGCAAATACAACACATTGTACCTCGTGGCAATTTTATTGATATATTTATATTTATATTTTAAATGGTAATATGTTGCTAAAAATTGTTTTGATTCTTTTTAATTTTATTTTATGTACCGTGAATTCAATTGCACAATCTTATCATTAGAATGACTTTTTTCCATAAATTCTAAAACTTTTTCTTCTTTAATTAAAATAAGTCTAAAAAATTAGTACTTGTAAATTTAACAAATGACATAGTAGATTTCCTCACAAAAGCAATACACATGTATTATATATGTATATATATATATATATATATATATATATATATATATATATATAATTTTCATGTTGCGGGGATCACATCAACTCAAATCTGCAAGATATGAAACAATATTAGTGCATGTTATTTTTTATATCAGAAACTCACATGATAAATAAAGAATTATATTTATTATAATATAAATAATCAACGACTACCCATACTCCTTTAAACAACAATTTTTCCTTCAAACTATTATTTTATTAGAAGAAGAACAATAGACTGTAAATAATTAATTAACTGTAACAACTATCAACCATATTGATAGTCGTTAGAAGTCCACATTTTTGGTATGTAATTTAAAAAAATCTTAGATAATTTTTCATACCTGATTTTAAATTAATGCATATGATAATTCACTGCTTGAAGCAATACATCTGTCATCTGTGCATTGAAAATGAATTTCTCACTCTGAAAAGTGATTGTTCTGAAGGATAATACTAACAAAATGAATAAAATTTTTCTGAAAAAAGAAGACATTTATTTATAGAATGAATGAAGCAAATGGATAAATGTCTAGGTGGTTGTCTTTATTATAGGAATTCAAAAATAAAAGGTGGTTACATATTTGAAACAAATAGTATTTGATTATACTTTAAGCAAATTTTAGATTTAAATGGGAAGTTAGTTAAACATGGAATTTATTAGATTTTATCTTTTTTTTTTTTGGTCTTTTTTTTATATACATTTTCTTTTCTTTTTAAAAAAAAACGTGAGTTGGTTATTTTATTGAAAAAATCACATTTAATTAGTGGTCATTTTACTTATTATTATTATTATTATTATTATTAATTATTATTATTATTATTAATTATTATTATTATTATTCTTATTCTTATTAATAATAATAATGATAATAATAATAATAATAATAACAATAATAATAATAATAATAATAATAACGATGACGATGACGATGACGATGACGATGACGATGACGATGACGATGACGATGATGATGATGATGATGATGATGATGATGATACTTATCTATAAAGAACTTATCTCAGTAGGGTAATGGAACTACCCGAAAATAAGCTTGGATATTGGAAAGCTAGGTTCATAGACGGACTTCCTTCTCTCTTCGCTGAAAGAGTTAGAAAAACTCTTAGAGGGAATCAGATTGAGATACCTTACGACCAATTTAGTTATGGAAAAATTATAGGAATTTGCACACAAGAAGAGTTAAACTTGTGCAATGAACTTAAAATGACAAGACAACTTAAGATTGATAAGTTAAAGGAACGATCTCAATTAGGAGATTTTTGTGAACAATTTGGATTATCAAATCCCACGGCTAAAGAAGACAAACATTACATGTCTTCAAAAGATGCAGATTCGCATAGAAAGAAGAGATCTAAGCATCGGTATAGATCACAAGATGATCGAGAAGCTAGAAAAAGCTATCGTAGATCTCATAGATTTACTAAAGATAGATCTGGAAGAGATCTTTCAAAGGTAAAATGCTATAAATGTGGTAAACTTGGACGAACTTGGCTCTGATACCAGATTTACAGGATCAAGGACCTGGCGGTAATCCGCCCAGTCATAGATCAAGCAAGTCAAGCATCCTTAAGCTAGCGGTAGTCCTCCTGCGAAAGAATAGTACTAGACTAGAAGAGGTAGATATACCCCATAATCTTGACTTATTAAATAAATGGACGATTCCTAAAGTCCCTATTAAAACTATATATGACTATGGTTGGTTTGATAAACTTTCTTCAAAACAATTGATTAAAACAACTGGGCAGTCTCTTGATTTAAATTCTTCTGAACAGACTATTCGCTTGTTAAGTGAACGAGATGTGATTTTTTATAAAAATCAGTATAACTATTTGCATATTGGGATGATTCAAATTGCCTTTAAACCTTTGACTCTTAAAGGGTTGCTTGAGACTTGGAGGGTAAATAACTTTCAAAAGATTACCGCTCCCATCTTTATAAGTTCTTTCAATAACGTTAATATATAATGGTTAATAAGTGGTTATAAACCACGGGACGAAATACATAATTTGATTATAACTCTTGAGAAACACAATTAAGATCTTCTTTGCTATAAGCATCAAAGAACCAAGTTTTAAACCGATTCCATTTTTCATCAAAAAATTCAATAATAATAATAATAATAATAATAATAATAATAATAATAATAATAAGTAGTAGTAGTAGTAGTAGTAGTAGTAGTAATAATACTAATAGTAGTAGTAGTAATAGTAATAATAGTAATAATAGTAATAATAATAATAATAATAATAATAATAATAATATGAGATTGATGTGAAGTATACGACATAGATATGAACCTTTCTTCATGGATCTTGGAGAAACGAGTACCAAAAGTACTAGATTGGAAGAGGTAGATATACCTCAAAACCTTGATTTGTTAAACAAATGGACTATTCCTAAAATTAATATAAAAACTATTTATGATTATGGTTGGTTTGATAAGATTTCTAATAAACAGCTGATTAAAACAACTGAACAATCTTTGGCATTAAATTCTTCAGAACAGACTATTCGTTTGTTGAGTAAAAGAGATATTGATATATATAAATTACAGTATAATTTCTTGCATATTGGCATGATACAAATTGCTTTTAAGCCGTTAACTCTTAAAGGGTTACCTGAAACATTTTTAGTTGCGTTATGAGATGCTAGAAATTTAAATTTTAGACAATCTTTAATGGGTTCGATAGAATCTACGGTGGCGTATGGTCCAGTTTATTTTAATACTCAACCTAATTTGCAGTTATCTTTAACTGATGCTAATATTCTGGATGCTTTGACTTTAAATGTTAAAACGCATGGTTATAATTATGCACCTGGATCTGAATTAATTTGTTTGTCTTATAGGATATATTTTAAATTGCTCTCTACGTTAAACCTAAGATGTAAGTTATATGATACATCTGCTGAAACAATTTTAGTAGAAACTAATTTTGCTAGATCTAAGGTTACTACTAGAAGACCTATAAAATGGGAAGAAATTAATTTTCCTACTACTTGGACTTTAGAATCAGTTATTCCTCCAAGTCAGATGGCAGATGCAGTCACTAATGCAGAGTATTCTCATATTACTCCAGACGGAAAAATTTGCATGCAGTTCAATGATATTCCTTTCAGTAGACATTCATTTTCTTCTGATAGAATACTTCCTGCTATGCATCATATTTCACCTATTGATCCCGTTTATGGTCCGGCTCGTAATCGAGCAGCCTTGTTGCATACTTTACCATCTGTTATATCTATGGATCAAAATGATAGAATTGTTAATAAAATCAAAATTAATCCTAGATTAAATATTGTGCATGCTAATGATATTGCTTCTGACATTTCTGATAAGGATATTCCTTCACAGTCCGAAATGGATTTTGATTTAAATAATACTTAATGATGAATGTGCATCGAATAGATTTTAGCCCAGGTTCTCTGGCCAGAAAATATATTCAAAATGAGTTCTTAAGTGATAAATGGTCTCAGTTTAAAACTTGGTTTTTTGACACTTATAGTACAGATGATCTGAATAATATTTCTCAAGAATTTTACGAAACTTGTGCTTTACATAATCAAATTATGTCTTTTGTACCTTGGTTTATAACCACTTATTTACCCTTATTTATAAATGTTCTGGAACGATCTTATAAGGATGGAACTGGTAATATTATCAAGGCCGTTTATCCACCTCAATCAACCTTTGTTTTACCTAATAATACTGGTATTACTTTTACTGCCTTTCAAAAATTTGTGGAAGACGATGTTGCGGCAGTCAGCATCAATGAAATTAATAATCTCATTTCTCAAAATAATTATTTGGGACTTTATGTTAAAGTGCTAGGTGAACATATTGGTTCTCTTGATAAAAAGTTAGATGAACTAACTATTTTGATAATTCAGATAAAAAATGATTTAAAAACTTCTGATAAAGCTTCTTCTTCTAAGAATAGCTCTGAAGCTATCATTATGACTCCTCCTGTGCAGCGACCTTCGAAAATTACTGATTTTAAATTAAAATCATTTAATGATCTGGAAGAACTTCTTGATAAAAAGTTTTCTGAATTTAAAGCTAGTCCCTTAGAATTATCTGAAAACTTTGCTGATGAAATGGAAAATACTTTTGATTCTAAAGAACATATTTCTTTAGAGTTTAATAAACTCCATGGTTATCTTAAAAAGAATAGTGGTAATACTAAATTTGCAAATAAACCTAATATGCAGACCTATTATTATTCTAGACCAACTCCTCAAGATGTGCTTATAGAGGAACGAGATTGGAATCAGACTAATACGTCTTACAGCGGTTCTGAAATTTATGAATGGAATCTGGATGGGCTGACTGATAGACAGCTTACTATTCTTGTGCATAGAATGCTTATGTATGCAACTATCTGCAAAAATGTTCAAAACACCGATAAGAATATTTGTAAAATGATTATTGCAGGTTTTACTGACCAACTTCGTGGCTGGTGGGATAATTATATGACCATTGAACAAAAAACGGCAGTTATAAATGCTATTTCTACTAAAGAAGGTGTTGATAACCTTGGGATGACTCTTGCTGCTAATAGAGAAGATGCGGTCTATACCTTAGTCTTAACCATATTAGAACATTTTAATGGTAGATTTACCAATAAGTTTGAAACGGTTAGAACCTTGTTAAACGGTCTACGTTGTAGAACCTTAGGAGAATTCAGGTGGTATAAAGATACTTATCTAAGTCGAGTTATGGAACTACCTGAAAATAAATATGAACATTGGAAAGCTAAGTTTATATATGGCCTTCCTCCGTTATTCGCACTTAGGGTAAAAAAAATCCTTTGAAATGAACATGGTGAAATCCCTTACGGTAGTTATACCTATGGTAAGTTGATAGGAGTCTGTACTCAAGAAGGTATAAATTTGTGCAATGAGTTAAAGCTTTCTAGGCAAATTAAAGAAGATAAGCTTAGAGAAAAATCTCAATTAGGAGATTTCTGTACCCAGTTTGGTTTACCTGAGATTCCAAGTACTAGCAAGACCAAACATAGAGAGTCGGACAGACACAAGCCCGATAAACCTTATAGGAAAAGGAGACATAGACGAAGGTCTAGGGAAGAGCGAGATGAGAGAAAAAAATCTCGAAAATCTAATAAGTTTACCAAAAATAGATCTAGGCGAGAACTTGCCAAAATTAAGTGTTATAGATGTGGTAATTTTGGACATATTGCTCCTAATTGTAAGCTTGAAAAGCTGAAGACTTTAGAGTTAGATGAAGATATTCATGATAAGGTATATAGTTTCTTGTATACTTCTGGTTCGGAATCAGATTATGATTTAGAGTCTAGTTCTGGTTCTGACGATAATAAGTTGCCTGATAATGCTCAGTCTGTCAATCTTCATGCTTGTGATACTTGTAAATTCGGTCAAGGTGATATGTGTTCTTACGAAAACGATGAATTTTATAAATTGCAATCTCAATTTGAAGATTTAAATCTTAACACTATTACTTCTGATAATGTAATAGAACTTTTAAAAGAAGTTACTGATAATAATCTTCATGAAAAAATTATTCAATTAGCTGTTAGTAATACTGCTAGTTCTTCTAGTTCTTCAAAAAATCATGTTAAACAAAAGAATGATTTTGAATTTGATTATTCTGCTCCATATTCTATATCTAAAGTTCATAACAGACTTAATAAACAAATTGTTTCTACAAGAGATTATTCTTTTGATGATTTAAAGAATGAAATTGAAAACTTGAAAAATGAAATTAAATCCCTTAAACAAAATCAAATGATTTGTGATCATCGTATTACTCAGATTGAAACTGTTAATAACAAAGGGAAAAATATTGTTGAAGAAAATACTCTGGCAAAACCCCTTAATATTGATCCTAGACAAGGCATGGTTTTAGGACTAATATATGCAAATTGTAACTGCTCATAAATGGTATGTTAAATGCACCATTTTAATTGATAATAGTTTTTCTATAACTAACATTGCTATGATTGATAGTGGAGCAGATGTAAGTTGCATTCAAGAAGGACTTATACCTACTAAATATTTTGAGAAAACAACTCACATGGTTAAATCTGCATCAGGACATGCTTTAGATATAAAGTATAAACTGCCTAATACTCATATTTGCCAAAATAAAGTTTGCATTCCGCATTTCTTTTTCTTGGTCAAAAATCAGTTATACCCTCCTATTATACTTGGAACTCCTTTTATAAATTCTATATACCCTTTTACTAGCATAACTGCTAAAGGTTTTTCAGCTACTTATGAAAATCAGGATATAAGTTATACTTTTATCACTGATCCTATTTCTCGTGATATTAATGCTTTAATTGATATGAAACAAAAGCATGTTGATTCTTTACAATTAGAATTATTTAGTATGAATATATTTGACACTGTGAAATCCACTAAAGTACAGGAAAAATTAAATTGATTTTCGAACAGATGACCGTTGATATTTGTGCCGATCACCCTAGTGCTATTTGGAATCGTAAAAAGCATATTGTCACTCTTCCTTATGAAGATAATTTCTCCGAGGATAACATTCCTACTAAATCTCATCCTTGTCAAATGAATGCCGAATTAGTAGATTTTTGCAAAAAGGAAATTGATAATTTACTACAGAAAGGTTTGATCAAACCCTTAAAATCTCCTTGGTCATGTACTGCATTTTATGTTAACAATGCCGCTGCAAAGGAACGAGGTGTCCCCAGGTTAGTAATAAATTACAAACCATTAAATAAATATTTAAAATGGATCCGATATCCGATTCCAAATAAAAAAGATTTATTGTCTAGATTATATGATGCCCATATATTCTCAAAATTTGATTTAAAATCAGGTTATTGGCAAATTCAAATCTTTAAAGAACATTCTTATAGAACGGCTTTTAACGTCCCATTTGGACAATACGAGTGGAATGTTATGCCATTTGGTTTGAAAAACGCACCTTCTGAATTTCAAAAAATTATGAATGATATTTTTAATCCATATTTGGATTTTATCATAGTTTATATTGATGATATTTTGGTTTATTCAAAGACTCTTGAAATGCATATTAAACATTTAGATATTTTCAAGAAAATTGTTATACAAAATGGTTTGGTAATTTCTAAACCGAAAATGAGTTTATTTCAAACCAATGTCAGATTTCTCGGACATCTTATTTGTCAGGGGAAGGTAACCCCTATTCAACGATCAATTGACTTCGCTTCTAAGTTTCCGAATGTTATTATAGATCGGACACAATTACAAAGATTTTTGGGAAGTTTAAATTATATATCTCCCTTTTATAAAAATTTATCTAGAGATCTGGCCCCTTTATATGACAGGTTAAAAAAAAGATCATAAATCGCCTTGGACTGATTGTCATACCACTTTGGTAAAAAATATAAAACTTCGTGTTCAATCTTTACCTTGCTTAACTCTTGCTAACCCAACCTGGCAAAAAATAGTTGAAACCGATGCATCTAATATTGGTTATGGTGGGATTTTAAAACAGATTAATCCTCACGATAAAACTGAATATTTGATTCGATTTCATTCAGGAAAATGGAGTGATGCTCAGAAAAAATACGCTACGGTAGCTCATGAAATGCTAACCATTGTTAAATGTGTATTGAAATTTCAAGATGATTTATACAATCAAAAGTTTTTGATAAAAACAGATGCTCAATCCGTGAAATATATGTTTGATGCTTCGAAATTAATGTTTGCTAGGTGGCAGGCCCAGTTAGCTCCTTTTGATTTTGATATTCATTATAAAAAGGGAAGTGATAACTCTCTTCCGAATTTCTTATCTAGAGAATACCTATCGTCTTAATGGGAATTTTATCTCCTTTGCTTTCAGATAAAGTGTTGATTACTATCATAAAGGCTGTACCTCTTAATAGAGATGTACAAGGAATAATTATATACAAAATTGTAGATGCCATGATAAGAGACATCGTTGCAGAAATTTGTTTTTGTGAAGAAATTATTGATTTCTATAATTATTATTATGACATTGACATCGAATAAAACTAAATGTTTTGTTTGTAGGATGGATCCTCCTTGGGTTACCAAGGCTCGAGGAAGATCGGGTTATACCAGAGGAAGGGGAAGATCATCCCCAGGAGCATCAGGATCTTCATATGGATCCTATGAATCCTCTTCATCTAATTCTCCTATTATACAGCGAGGCGGGATGAGTTTGGTGAACTTGAAAAGTTCTTCCAAAGAAGTTTCTTCTATTCATCTGGATGATATTCCAGAAAACAATCCGTTATACGCACAATTACAGGAGTATCTCTCTCAAAAGAAAGGTGAAACCTTTGCTTCCATTGCTAAAGATGATATTGACGATATTAAGTCATACGAAAAGGTAGAAAAGAAAGAAATGCTATTTCTTTTGAAAAACTCTGAGATCCAGAAGAAAGAGGAACCTTGGAAGATATTCCAACGCTATTTAATTAATGGATTATATTTCCCGGGTGAGTCATACAAAACCCATTCATACTATGAAGCTATCTTGATGAGCACAGGAAGTGTTGAATTTCAACATTTCTCAGGATATAATACTAGCGAGGATGTTTATAACTTCTCCAAAATGATTATCAAACAGATTATATCTATTGAAGATTGGGGTATTTCCACAATGAAAGAAAGGCAGAT
This sequence comes from Solanum pinnatisectum, assembly GCA_035578085.1. Lineage (NCBI taxonomy): Eukaryota > Viridiplantae > Streptophyta > Magnoliopsida > Solanales > Solanaceae > Solanum > Solanum pinnatisectum. Next base: position 17,448,993 of record CM069079.1, read on the forward strand.
CAGCCTTAATAGGGTCCCTATGAACTTCACTTATTGGGATTACATTAATGCTTTCAGTAAAGTCCTCTACTACAACAATGAGAGGCACAAATATACTTGGTTCGTTAAGGTTTGTTCAAAGATATTTGCCGGACCAATCCCGAATTGGTTCTTAAACTGGTGGTCATACCACGGTCCGACGGTGAAAATATTGCCTGAACCATTTTTAAAATTGTACAAAGAATGGATTAAGTTTTCGCCGGACCTTAATAATTTATATCACGCAGATCATATCTACTATATTGAAAAAATTGAACAAATCTATTTCTTCATAGAATTCTCGATTCCATGGATTCACAAGTGGACTCCGGAAGTAGGTTTCACCGAAGAACAGATTCCATGCTTATATCGCACCTATTACAACAACTTTTGGGACAAATTGATGAAGAAAGATCCCAAAACAAAGTCCTTATACGGACAAGAACTTCTGGACCTTATTTCAGAAAAAATCCAGGAATATCGTGCTTATCCACACAAAGAAATAATTGCTGATAGTTCCGTGAAGGTCATAGCTAGAAGAATCTCCAATCAAGATGGAGATCAAGAAGAAATGATTAATAAGTATTTGGAAGACGTTAAGAAAAGTCTACTCCTTAATATCACAAATTATGCAAAATCCGACACTTCTATGAGGAGTGAAACAAGTGATGATATCCGAGATGATATTCAGGAAGCTCAACCATTTGAGGAAGAAAATTCAGCGGCGATAAATGTGCTAACAGAGGCGGAAGATTTCCTCCGACAACTGAAGAAAAAAGACAAAGTATAAAGATTACTTTCAAGATGATCAAGAATAGTGATAAGCACTAACAACAGTAGAAACACTGTTTATCTACAGTAAAAACACTATTCATCTACAGTAGAATCACTGTTCATCTACAGTAGATACACTGTTACTAGGGCCCATTGATAAGGACCCATTATTGTAGATAGATGCTTTTCCTTCCCTATAAATAAAGGTCATTTGTAGTCGTAGAGGGATAGGTTTTAGAAACCCCCTCTCTCTCTTATCTCTCTCCTCTCTTTGTAATCTTTCTTTGTAAAGTTTGCTTGTCGGAATATATTCACCAGAGTTATAAATAAAGCTTTCAGTTTGTATAGGCCTTGGTGTTGGCCCTTGCTACAAGGTATTTATTTCTTTCCTTTTCTTTTTAATTTCTCCGATCTAGAGCCGTGACTATGTCCGGCTAAAAGAGTCATATCTATGTCGCATATCTAACTTCACTTTTATATCTATCATGAAAGATCTAGACTTTATCTAAATATAAATAAATTTCTATATGGTTTCTTGACTTGGTTCCGAGATGGTGGTACAGTCAGATTTGATGCAATACGTTATTGGCTTTATCTAGCCAGCCGTGGTTCTAAGCCCGATAATGAGTTGAGAAAAAGGGCGCCCTATACCCGATTAGAATTGCTAGATACAGGGGCTTAATAACAATACGTATTCAGATCTTGACAGACCCTTTGCTTGGGTAAAAGGATTTATCCTTCCATACAGTCATAAAACTATATAAAAATTTGTATATATTTCGATTCGTATTTCTTGAATTCGTATAAAAATTTGTAGATATTTCGATTCGTATTTCTTGAATTCGGATGTTGACAAGCTAGATTGAAGATGACCGTGCGGACTACCGCCCGTCTTCTGAGATCCTGTCTCGTTGGTAATAGTAATAGTAATAATAATAATAGTAATAGTAATAGTAATAGTAATAGTAATAATAACAATAACAATAACAATAACAATAACAATAACAATAACAATAACAATAACAATAACAATAACAATAACAATAACAATAACAATAACAATAACAATAACAATAACAACAACAACAATAATAACAATAACAATAACAATAACAATAACAATAACAATACAATAACAATAACAATAACAATAACAATAGCAATAACAATAACAATAATAATAATAACAACAATAATAATAATAATAATAATAATAATAATAATAATAATAATAATAATAATAATAATAATAATAATAATGCCACAGCCCGAGCCTCCAACCTAGGCGGCATTGTCACTCAAAGACCATTGCTAGCCCCAAGCGAATCCTTGGCCTAACTTACTTAACTCAGCGGAAGACTTAAACTCAACAAAGATAAGTTCATATAATAAACTGGAATGTTATAAAGGAACATTCAACTGGCCATTAAGGCAAACTCAAGTCTCAACATGGAATAATGACAATGAAAAGACTAAAGAACTAACATCTGATTGTCTATGAAGCCTCTAATAACAACTGAGATGGATGTTGGGACAAACCTCACAACATCCTAATGAACTAAACTAGAAAGCAATGAAATGGATCCTCCGGAATGCAAGGAGGCTCACCAACAGACTCTAAACTGCCCACTGGATTAACGATGCACCGGAATGCCTATCCTAGTTACCTGTGTCTGCATCATAAGACGATGCAGGTCAATTGGCATCAGTACATTGAATGTATGAGTATGCGAGTTGGAATGCTAAACATAACATAGGCTTGAAAAGGATCTAAAAGAAACACTTATACCTTGACTCTTCTCAACTCATGAATACTTAATTGAACTCATTTCATTATAAAGCAGTTTAAAACAAGTGCAATATAAAGAAAAAGAAAATTGTTTAAAACATGCTGTCAACTCATAATCATAAAATCATGAAAGACATAGCATGATCCCTCTCAAAGTCTACTTGTGCAATACATGAATGAAGTCTCATACCCCCCATCCATACTAAGCAGAACCCCTTGAGGAACCATGCAATTACTGGTGTGGGAGTTTTTCTAACTGACAACTATCACTTAAGAACTATAGTGACGATACAATGTTATTAGCCCCACGCGGCCCGGGCCATCCTATACCTTGCCGTGGTATAGGACCTGAACTACTAAATGGATCCACTAGTCTATGTGAAAAGGATTCATCTAAAAAGTATGACCCTTTTCTACCCATGATGATTACATGGTTTATGGAGACTTGAGTGAATGTGAACTCGCATCCCCATATCGGTGCTAAATACTATTCCCAAAAATATAATATTAGCTCTTATGTTTAAAAAGCATACTTCTTCTGTGATTTGAGATTACTGCTCAAAAACTTAGCTCAAAGGCTATCTTGGAAATCTCAGTTTCCCTGCTTGCTTCATTTAGAAAACTGTTACTCTTTTCTGAAAACTAGCCGGAAGGCCCTTTGAAAATCTCAGTTTTCGTTCTTATTTAAATGTGAAAACATTTTAAATATCTTTGGGAAATACTTAAAGAACTTCAACTTTACTCTTTATTGAACTCAAAACTTAAGTCTTAAAACAAAGTTAAAACATTTGTGAAATATTTTTTTGAAAACTTTAAGAACTTATCTTAACTTGACTCTTGACTTCTCTTGACTTTGATCTTAACTGCTATTGACTTGACTCTTAACTGATCTTGAATTGACTCTTAACTGATCTTGACTTGGCTCTTACCTGATCCTTGAATTGAATTATGGATTCAAGGATTAAGATTTGTGATGGAAAAGATCTCATGATGTTTAGGAATGACTTTGAATAGCTAAACCTGAGAAAAGTTATGAAATCACCATCTTCGAACAAGTCCGCGACGCGAAGACGTCTCTAAATAAATGCTCACAAAATTAATTGTTGAGACAGAGGAGTCCGCATCCTAACCGCGACGCGGAGACAATTTTTCTTCAGTGGTGGACCAAGTCTACGACGCAAACCTGCGCCAAAACCAGCTTGACTTTTCCTTCTTCATTTTCCAGCCGCAAATCGCCTAAACTCAATTATAGAACTCAAATTCATTTTAGATCCCGATACCCAGCATATGTATTCAAGAACCTAGCTCAATACAATCCTAAAACTCAACGTAAACATCTTAGAAACTCCTCAATTCAAGAACAACATTCAAATTCAAGAATACATGTCAAGAACATCAACTTTCGAACTATTTCAGGACGAATTTCGCGGAACTAAATATGTTTGGCGCGTGGGTGAATGAACCCAACATTGTGAGAGACTCACATACCTTGTAGGGTCAATTCCTTGGCGAATCTTGCTTTTACTCTTCTCCTTTCTCTTGTGTTCTTTCTCCAAAAGCCCTAACTCTATTTCTCAAAGTGTAAACTGAACTAACTCAGTTTTAACCCCAACTATTTTATTAAAAACGGATCTAATTAATTTGGGTATGGAAAAGACCAAACTACCCTTCAAAAATTTGGATTGGGCATTTCCTTATTCGAACAACCCAACTTGCAAAGGGCATAACTCACTCATCCAAACTCGGAATCGCGCAAACTTAGCGGCGTTGGAAATATTATTCCATGAGCTTTCCAACCATATCTGGAAGTACACCTAAATCATCCTGAGCTAGGAGTTATGTCCGTTTGAATTTGACCAAAAAGTCACTTTAACACCTTTACCAAATTTCCAAAATTTTAAATTCTTCCCAAAAATGACTATTTCCAGATTTTAAACTTCATTCTAGTTCTTTCTAGTTGTGAGATGTTACATTATCTCCCACTTGGGAACATTCTCCCTCAAATGAGATTTACTCTTACTAATTTAAGGGTGGTAACATCAAGTTCAAACATCCCTAAAGCAATCTCAAACAAAGAACATACTCACTCATAATTTAGATAGTACTAAGAAGAAAATTAGTACCTTGGTCTGCATTTTCTCCAGTTTCAAAGATATGTGGATATCTCTTCTTCATATCCTCTTTAGCTTCCCAAGTAGCTTCTTCAACAAATTGGTTCCTCCAAAGGACTTTGACTGACGCAACCTCCTTTGTTCTCAACTTGCGAACTTGGCGATCTAGAATCTAAACCGGAATCTCCTCATAAGATAAGCTATCCTTGATCACAATATTTTCAGTTATTATGATTAATGAAGGATCGCCCATACACTTCTTCAACATGGAGACGTTAAATACTGGATGAACCGCTGCTAGCCCTTGTGGTAACTCCAATTCATAAGCTACTTTGCCAATCCTCTTGGCTATTCTATAAGGTCCAATATATTAGGGACAAAGTTTTCCCTTCTTACCAAACCTCATAACCCCCTTCATGGGTGGAACTTTGAAATATACCCAATCATCTACTTTGAACTCTAATGCATTTCTCCTAACATCAGTGTAGGATTCCTAACGACTCTGTGCCATTTTCAACCTCTCTTGAATCACTTTCACCTTTTTCATAGCTTGATGAACTATATCTGGTCCTATCAACCCTGCTTCACCAACTTCAAACCATCCAATAGGAGATCTGCATCGTCTCCCATAAAGAGCTTCATAAGGAGCCATTTGGATGTTAGAGTGGTAACTATTGTTGTAGGCAAACTCACTAAGAGGTAGGTGATCTTTCCAATTACCCTTGAAATCAATCACACAATCTACCTTGATACCTCAAAACACCATCTCCCCCTTATTCAAAAGCCATCACTTTTTGTTTATGAACATTTGCCTTTGATTTAAGCATAATAGGATCTTGGTCTCACTCCTCTTTTACTTCTGACACTAATGATGATTCAGCCCCATTCATTACCACTACTCCTCATTCTGTGGAATCTATTAGTCGAACTCCTAGTCGTGCAAGTCTATGCACCTCTTTTGCTAACTCTTTCTTATCTTCCTCAAAATGGGCAGTACTACCCATAGCCAACTTGATCAAAGCATCAACAACAACATTAGCCTTACCTGGGTGATAAAGAATATTCATCTCATAATCTTTAAGTAATTCTAACCACCTCCTCTGTATGAGATTAAGCTCTTTCTGACTAAACACATACTAAAGACTTGTGATCGGTGAACACATCCACATGAACACCATAAAGATAATGACGCCATATTTTCACGGCAAATACTACGTCAATTAACTCTAAGTCATGGGTTGGATAGTTCTTCTCATGAACTTTCAACTATCTGGAGGCATAAGTTATAACCTTGTCGTTCTACATTAACACACAACCCAAACCAACTCTAGATGCATCACAGTACACCACAAAACCTTGAGTACCTTCTGGTAAGGTTAAATCTGGGGCAATAGTCAACCTCTTTCTCAATTCCTGAAAGCTTTTCTCACAAGCTTCAAATCATTGAAATTTCACTGTCTTCTGAGTCAACTTGGTCAAAGGAGACAAAATAGTCGAGAACCCTTCGACGAACCTTTTCTAATAGTCAGCCAACCCTAAGAAACTCCTAATATCAGTTAGAGATGTGGGTCTAGGCCAATTCTGCACTGCTCCTATTTATTGAGTATCAACTCTAATTCCCTCTCCAGACACAGTGTGGCCTAGGAATGCCACAGATTCAAGACAAAACTCACACTTAGAGAACTTGGCATACAAATCTCTATCATTTAATGTCTGGAGAACAACTCTAAGATGGCAAGCATGATCTTCTTCATTCCTTGAATAGATTAGTATGTCATCAATGAGGAAGATAACAAACATATCTAAATAAGGTTTAAAAACACTATTCACACGGTCCATGAACGCTGTGGGTGCATTAGTTAAACCGAACGACATGACCAGAAACTCATAATGACCATAACGGGTCCTGAATGCTGTCTTGGGAATATCACATTCCCTTACTTTCAACTAATGGTAGCTAGATCTGAGGTCAATCTTAGAAAAACAAAAAGCACCCTGAAGTTGATCGAATAAATCATCAATTCTTGGAAGAGGATACTTGTCCTTGATGGTAACCTTATTCAACTAACAGTAATCTATACACATCCTAAGGAAACCATCTTTCTTTCTCACAATAAGACCGGAGCGCCCCAAGGTGAGACACTTGGTCGAATAAAGCTCTTTCTCTAAAAGGTTTTTCAACTACTCTTTAAGCTCTCTCAACTCTGCTAGTGCCATTCTATATGGCAGAAAAGATATCGGACGAGTATCTGGAAGAAGATCTATACCGAAGTCTATCTCTCTCTCAGGAGGGACTCCGGGAGGATCATCTGGAAAGACTTCTGGAAACTCTCGTACTACTGAAACTGACTGAATAGGAGGTATCTCAACACTAGAGTCATTAACTCGGACTAAGTGATAGACACACCCCTTAGAAACTAACTTCCTTGCCTTAAGGTACGAAATGAAACGATCCTTAGGCACTGTTGAACTGCTTTTCCACTCAAGACTGGCTCATTTGGAAACTGAAACTTGACTACTCGAGTTCTGCAATCAACTGAGGCATAACAGGCATGAAGCCAGTCCATACCAAAAATGATATCAAAATCTACAATGTGTAACTCAGCTAGATCAGCCATGGTACTCTTATGATTGACGAAAATGGGACAATCACGATAGACTCTCTCTGCTAGAATAGAATCACCAACAGGTGTAGAAAAACTAAATGGCTTACTAAGTTGCTCAGGATTAACATCAAAATTCATAGCAACATAAGGAGTTATAAAAAGTAAACTCGATCCTGGGTCTAGCAAAGTATAAACAGTAAAGTCAAAAAATTGAATCCTACCAGTGACCACATCTGGTGAATCCTCTTGCTCTTGGCGACTGTTGATCGCATAGAAGTGATTTGTTCCTCCGCCAGTATCGGAAGTAGCCCCTCTAGGTGCAGCTCTGTCTGGTGGAGCAACTGAAGAACAATGAGCTCTGTTGCCCCCATTACCTTTACCTAGCATGTTCTAAGGACAGTCCCTCATAAAGTGACCGTTCTGACCACACTTGAAACAACCAGTAGAGCCCTCACGACAAATACCTGGGTGGTTCCTACCACACTTAGCGCAGGCAGGAGGCTTACTACCCCTTTGCGCCATACTACCTTGAGAATAGGCAGGCTTAGCTCTGAACTCGTCTCTTGATGTCTTAGCCCTCTTATTCTTAAACTCTTCTCTATCCTTCAGCATATCCTTCTCAACTTGTTGTACATGGATCATAGGCCTTGCTAGGTCCATATCCCCTATCAGCATAACTGCCCTGCCTTTGTTGCTTAACTGACGAGACAACCCAGCAACAAATAAACTTATCCTGCTTCTCATGTCAGCAACCATCTCCGAAGCATAGCGGAAAAGTTGTGCGAACTTCAGACTGCACTCATGAACACTCATAGACTCTGGATTAAGGGTGAGAAACTCTCTTATCTTTGCCTCTCACAACTCACAGGGAAAGAAACGTCCCATAAGAGCACTCTCAAAGACAACCCAGCTCACTATTGGCGCATCCTCAGCCCTATTTTTTTCCATTGGTTGAACCAGATTCTAGCGACACCCTTCATTTGGTATGCAGCTAGTTCCACCCTCTCCGCATCAACAATATGCAACACATCAAATAACCTTTTCAGCTCCTCAATAAAGTTCTCCAGATCCTCAGTGACACTTGAACCTATGAAGCTTTGTGGGTTCATCCTTAAAAGCTCACAGATCCTTGAAATATCAGCCACTTCCTATCGATTACCACTCTGTCCAACTTGATAGGTCGCAACTTGACTTAACATCTGGATAGCTTCACAGAATTCAACATTGGTGACAATCTCCTTGGGGTTGCACTTCTAGTGCATTAGGTACCCCTTGTTCCTCGACATTTCTCCTGGCAGGATGACCTCTGACTGCTCTTCGTGGAGGCGTGATGGTCTAAAAACACGCGCAAGTGCGAATTAGAGGGAAACATTTTAGAGATCAAACTCTAACGCACGAAATGAATATGGAAGAAGTGAAATAATTCCTAAATATTGCAGCCTCCTAATTATAGATATGGTGCGCTTCACACCGATAAATAGGACACTATAGACACGACTTCATAGACTCCCTAGGACTTTTGAACTCTGTGCTCTGATACTAAGTTTGTCACACCCCGAGCCTACACCCTAGGTGGGACTAGCACTTGAAGACCATTGCTGGCCCTAAGCGAACCCTTGGCCTGACTTACTTAAATCAGCAGAAGACTTAAACTCAACAAAGATAAATTCATATAATAAACTGGAATGTTATAAAGGAATATTCAACTAGCCATTAAGGCAAACTCAAGTCTCAACATAGAATAATGACAATGAAAAGACTAAAGAACTAACATCTGATTGTCTATGAAGCCTCTAATAACAACTGAGATGGATGTTGGGACAAATCCCACAACTTCCTAATGAACTAAACTAGAAAACAATGAAATGGATCCTCCGGAATGCAAGGAGGCTCACCAACAGACTCTGAATTGCTCACTGGATCAACGATGCACCGAAATGCCAATCCTAGTTACCTACATCTGCATCATAAGACGATGCAGGCCAACTGGCATCAGTACATTGAATGTACGAGTATGTGAGTTGGAATGCTAAACATAACATAGGCTTGAAAAGAATCTGAAAGAAACACTTACCTTGACTCTTCTCAACTCATGAATACTTAACTGAACTTATGTCATTATAAAGCAGTTTAAAATAAGTGCAATATAAAGAAAAAGAAAACTGTTTAAAACATGCTGTCAACTCATAATCATAAAATCATAAAAGACATATCATGAACCCTCTCAAAGTCTACTTGTGCAATGCATGAATGAAGTATCATACCCCCATCCATACTAAGCAGAACCCCTTGAGGAACCATGCAATTACTGGTGTGGGAGTTTCTCTAACCGACAACCATCACTTAAGAATTATAGTGACGATACGACGTTATTAGCCCCATGCGGCCCGGGCCATCCTATACCTTGCCGTGGTATAGAACCTGTACTACTAAGTGGATCCACTAGTCTATGCGAAAAGGATTCATCTAAAAAGTATGACCCTTTTCTACCCATGATGGCTACATGGTTTATGGATACTTGAGTTAATGTGAAATCGCATCCCCATATCGGTGCTCAATACTACTCCCAAAAATATAATATTAGCTCTTATGTTTAATAACATACTTCTTCTGTGATTTGAGATTAGTGCTCAAAAACTTAGCTCAAAGGCTATCTTGGAAATCTCAGTTTCCTCTTTACTGAACTTAAAGCTTAAGTCTTAAAACAAAGTTAAAACATTTGTGAAAGATTTTTTTGAAACTTTAAGAACTTATCTTAACTTGACTCTTGACTTCTCTTGACTTTGATCTTAACTGCTCTTGACCTGACTCTTAACTGATCTTGACTTGACCCTTAACTGAACTTGACTTGGCTCTTAACTGATCCTTGAATTGAATTATGGATTCAAGGATTAAGATTTGTGATTGGAAATATCTCATGATGTTTAGGAATGATTTTGAATAGCTAAACCTGAGAAAAGTTACGAAATCACCGTCTTGGAACAAGTCCGCGACACGGAGACATTTCTGAATAAATGCTTGCGAAATTAATTGTTGAGACAGAGGAGTCTGCATCCTAACTGCGATGCGGACCTGCACGCCAGAACCTGCTCGACTTTTCCTTCTTCGTTTTCCGGCCACAAATCGCCTAAACTCGATTATAGAACTCAAATTCATTTTAGATCCTGATACCCAGCATATGTATTCAAGAACCTAACTCAATACAACCATAAAACTTAACGTAAAGATCTCAGAAACTCCTCAATTCATCCCAATTCAAGAACAACATTCAAATTCAAGAATACATGTCAAGAACATCAACTGTCAAACTCTTTTAGGACGAATTCCACTGAACTTAACATGTTTGGTGCGTGGGTGAATGAACCCAATGCTATGAGAGACTCACATACCTTGTAGGGTCAATTCCTTGGCGAATCCACAAACAAAATTGATCGTTCTTGGCGAATCTTGCTTTTACTCTTCTCCTTTCTCTTGCGTTCTTTCTCCAAAAGCCCTAACTCTATTTCTCGAAAGTGTAAACTGAACTAACTCAGTTTTGACCCCAACTATTTTATTAAAAGCGTATTTAATTAATTTGGGTATGGAAAAGACCAAACTACCCTTCAAAAATCCGGATTGGGCATTTCCTTATTCGAACAACCTAATTTGCAAAGGGCATAACTCACTCATACAAACTTGGAATCACACAATCTGAGAGAGAGATAGACTTCGGTATAGATGTTCTTCCAGATACTCATCCCATCTCTATTCCTCCATATAGAATGGCACCAGTAGAGTTGAAAGAGCTGAAAGAGCAGTTGAAAGATCTCCTTGATAAGGGCTTTATTCGACCAAGTGTCTCACCTTGGGGCGCTTCATTCTTATTTGTGAGAAAGAAAGATGGTTCCCTTAGGATATGTATAGATTACTGTTAGTTGAACAAGGTTACCATCACGAACAAGTACCCTTTTCCGAGAATTGATGATCTTTTCGATCAGCTTTAGGGTGCTTCTTGATTTTCTAAGATAGACCTCAGATCTGGCTACCATTAGTTGAAAGTAAGGGAATGTGAGATTCCTAGATAGCATTCAGGACCTGTTATGGTCACTATGAGTTTCTGGTCATGTCGTTCGGTTTGACCAATACACGTGCAGCGTTCATGGACCTTATGAATAGAGTTTTCAAACCTTATTTAGATATGTTTGCTATCATCTTCATTGATGACATGCTAATCTATTCAAGGAATGAAGAAGATCATGCTACCCATCTCAGAATAGTTCTTCAGACTTTGAAAGATAAGGAGTTATATGCTAAGTTCTCTAAATGTGAGTTTTGGTTTGAGTCTGTGGCGTTCTTGGGCCACATAGTTTTCAGTGATGGAATTAGAGTTGATACCCAAAATATAGAGGCAGTGCAAAATTTGCCTAGACCCACATCTCCAATTGATATTAGGAGTTTCTTGGATTTGGCTGGATATTATAGAAGGTTCATAGAGGTATTCTCGTCTATTTCATCCCCTTTGACCAAGTTGACTCAGAAAATTGTGAAGTTTCAATGGTTTGAAGCATGTGAGAAAAGCTTTTAGGAATTGAAAAAGAGGTTGACTACTTCCCCAGTGTTGACCTTACCAGAAGGTACGCAAGACTTTGTTGTATATTGTGATGCGTCTAGAGTTGGTTTGGGTTGTGTACTAATGTAGAATGACAAAGTTATAGCTTATGCCTCCAGACAGTTGAAGGTTCCTGAGAAGAATTACCCAATCCATGACTTAGAGTTGGCTGCTATAGTATTTGCTTTGAAAATATGGCGTCATTATCTTTATGGTGTTCATGTGGATGTGTTCACTGATCACAAGAGCCTTCAGTATGTGTTTACTCAGAAAGAGCTTAATCTCAAACAAAGAAGATGGTTGGAATTACTCAAGGATTATGATATGAGCATTCTTTTATCACCCAGGTAAGGCTAATGTTGTTGCTAATGCTTTAAGCATGTTGTCTATGGGTAGTACCACCCATGTTGAGGAAGAAAAGAGAAAACTAGCGAAAGATGTGCATACATTTGCACGATTGGGAGTCCGACTAATGGATTCCACAGAAGGAGGAGTAGTGGTGATGAATGGGGCTGAATCATCATTAGTGTCAGAAGTGAAAGAAAAGCAAGACCAAGATCCTATTTTTCTTGAAATTAAGGCAAATTTATAAGAAAAAAGTACTAGCTTTTGAACAAGGGGGAGATGGCGTATTGAGTTATCAAGGTAGATTGTGTGTACCAATGGTGGATGGACTCCAAGAGAGGATCATGGAGAAAGCTCATAGCTCTAGATATTCCATTCATCTGGGTTCCACAAAGATGTATTGCGATTTGAGAGAAGTCTATTGGTGGAGTATCATGAAGAAGGGCATTACAGAATTTGTTGCTAAGTGTCCGAATATCCAACAAGTTAAAGTAGAACATCAAAGGCCTAATGGTTTGGCCCAGAATATAGAACTTTCGGAATGGAAGTGGGAGATGAATAATATGGACTTCATCACAGGTTTACCAAGGTATCGCAAGCAGCATAATTCTATTTGGGTGATCATCGATAGAATGACAAAATTAGCCCACTTTTTACCAGTAAAGACTACCCATTCATCAGAAGATTATGCTAAGTTGTATATTCAAGAGGTAGTTAGACTCCGTGGGGTGCGAGTTTTGATCATTTCAAATAGAGGCAAAATTTACTGCATAGTTTTAGAAATCTTTTCGGAAAGGCTTGGGTTCAAAGGTGAACTTAAGTACTGCTTTTCATCCTCACACAGATGGTCAAGCAAAGTGCACCATTTAGACCTTGGAGGATATGTTGAGGGCTTGTGTGATTGATTTCAAGGGTAATTGGAATGATCACCTACCTCTTATCGAATTTCCTTACAACAATAGTTACCACTCCAGCATCCAGATGGCTCCTTATGAGGCTCTTTATGGGAGAAGATGCAGATCTCTTATTGGATGGTTTGAAGTTGGTGAAGCTGGATTGATAAGACCAAACTTGGTTCATCAAGCTATGGAGAAAGTGAAAGTGATTCAAGAGAGGTTGAATATAGCGCAGAGTCGTCAGAAATCCTACACCGATGTTAGGAGAAGGTAGTTAGAGTTCAAAGTGGATGATTGGGTCTACTTGAAAGTTTCACCCATGAAGGGTGTTATGAGATTTGGTAAGAAGGGGAAACTTAGTCCCTGGTATATTGGCCCTTACAGAATATCGAAAAGGGTAGGTAGTGTAGCTTATGAGTTAGAGCTACCATAAGAGTTAGCAGCAGCTCATCCGATATTTCACATCTCCATGTTGACGAAGTGCATGGGCGATCCTTCATTGATCATACCAACTGAAGATATTGGGATCAAGGATAACTTATCTTATGAGGAGATTCCTATTCAGATTCTCGATCGCCAAGTTCGCAAGTTGAGGACTAAGGAAGTAGCATCAATCAAAGTTCTTTGGAGGAACCAGTTTGTTGAGGAAGCTACTTGGGAAATTGAAGAAGATAGGAAGAAGAGATATCCTCATCTCTTTGAAACTGGAGAGATTTCAAACCAAGGTACTAATTCTCTTCTTAGTACTCTTTCATTTATAAGTTAGCATGTTATAATTGCATTGCTTGTTGGGCGTTGAGCTGAATGTTAGATGTTACACCCTCAGCCTAGTAAGAGTAATCTCATTCGAGGACGATGTTACCAAGGGGGAGATATTGTAACATCTCACCAATTGAAATAACTAGGAAGAAGTCAAGAATTGGAAATGGTGATTTTAGGAAATAATGAAAATCTGGAAATTTGTTTAAGTTAAGTTAAGGATGAGTTTTGGTCAACTTCAAATGACCAAAACCCCTAGCTCAGGAGGAGTTAGGTATGTTTCCAGATATCATTGAAAATATCTTGGAATAATCTTTCCAACGCCGCTGAGTTTGCACGATTCCGAGTTTGTATGAGTGAGATATGCCCTTTGGAAGTTGGGTTGTTTAGATAAGGAAAGTCTAATCTGAATTTTGGAAGGGTATTTTAGTCTTTTTCTTTTCCAATTGTTTTATTTCATTTTTGGTAATTAAGTTAGGGTATAATCAGAATTAGACCAGTTTAGAAAAGTTGAAGTTCACGCTAGGGCTTGGAGAAAAGAGAAAAAAAGGAGAAAGGAGAAGGAAAGTTCAAAGTTTGTCGATTTTTCAGAGATTTTTGTGTGGTTTTCGCCAAGGATTTAATCCTACAAGGTATGTGAGGCTTTCATAACGTTGTGTTTGTTCACCCATGTGCCAAACATGTTTATTTCAGCGTGAATTCATCCTAAAAGAGTTTGAAAGTTGATGTTCTTGATATGTATACTTGAATTTGATGTTGTTCTTGAATTTGGGTTGAGACTGAGGAGTTTCTGAGATCATTACGTTAAATTATTGAGTTGGTTGGAGTTAGGTTCTTAGGTACATTTGCTGGGTATCTGTATCTAAAAATAATTTGAGAAAAAGAACCGAGGTTGGGCGAATTGGGGCTGGAAAACGAAGAAGAAAATTAGTCGGGCAAATCTGGGCACTAGCTCCGCGTCGCGGACCTGCTCTTCAGATTTGGGGAAAATTCCTTCGCGTCGTGGAGTGGTCACGGACCGTTCTGCCTCAAAAAGTATTTTTGCTACCAAAATTTAAATACATCTCCGCGTCGCGGACCTGCCCTCACACAGTGATTTGTTTTTGTCTTTTCTCTCGTTTAGCTATCTAAAAATACTCCTAAAACATCATGAGATCTTTCCTATCACAAATCACAATCATTGAATCCATAATTCAATTCCAGGAAAGTTAAGAGTCAAGTTTAGAAGTTAAGAAGCAAGTCAAGAGAAGTTCATTAAAGTTTTTCAAAAGTCTTTCACAAACATTTTAAGTCTGTTCTAAGACTTAAGTTTTAAGTAAAGAGTAAAGAGTTGAGTTTATTTCTCCAAAAGTTATAAGGTAACTAAGTATTTCCAAGAGTTTAAAATGTTTTCACATTTGAACAAGAAAGAGAACATCGATTCCAAGAGAGCTTTTAAGCTAAGTTTTGAGTAATTATCTCAAACCAAAGAAAGCAGTTTGTTTTAAAAATATATGAGCTAAGTATATTAGTATTGAGCACTGATATGGGGATGCGAGTTCATATTAACTCAAGTCTCCATAAATCATGTAGCAATCATGTGTAGTAAATGATCATACTTTTTAGATTACTCCTTAAGATGCTTTTAGCATAGACTAGTGGATCCACTTATTTAAGGCGTTCTATATGACGGCAAAGTATAGGACAATTTTGGCAGTGTGGGCAAGACGCTGTCTAAGAATGACACCATGTTTGTTCTAGTTTCATTGACCTGATGTGGAATTCCCAAGATCATACCTGCGGTATTACGAAAACACGTAAGGGCAAAGCCTGATCATGGTGATTATTTGGTCAGGATATATCTATCACCACTTAGGCTCATAGTGGTGGTTGTCGATTAGAGAAACTCCCATAGAAATTATATTACTTTATTATATGAGTAAAGTTTAGTTTGTTATTGCTTTTTCTTTAACGAACTAAGTTGTTTTCCACTATTTTACAAGCTTTCTATATATTGCATATGTTTATTGCTTTATATTGAGCTATGTTATTTAGGAGTAGAGTAAAGCCAATGTAAGTGTTTCTTTCAGATTCTTTTGAAGCCTATGTTGTATTTAGCATTCCAATTCGCATACTCGTACATTTAATGTACTGATGCCAATTGGCCTTCATCTTCTTATGATGCAGACGCAGGTAACCAGGATCACCACCCAGTGCCTCGTTGATCAAGTTGAGCACTCAGAGTCAGTTGGCGAGCCTCCTTGCATTCCGGAGGACTCCTTTTACTTTTTCTTTCAGTATTTCATTGTTAGGATGATCGGGGGTCTTGTCCCGACATCCCTCTTTGTTTTAGAGGCTTTATAGACAGTCAGACAATTAGTAGTTCAGTTGTCTTTACATTATCATTTCATATGTTAAGACTTGAGTTACCATTTTAGCCAAGTTGAATGTTGACTTTTAAACATTCTAAGTTATTTTATTTAAAAATTGAGTAAGTACATTTGATCATTTTAATAATGCTTAGAGTCTTCCGCTGAGTAAGTAAGTCAGGCCAAGAGTTCGCTTGGGGCCAACAATGGTTCTCGAGTGCCAGCCACGTCCGGGGTGTAGGCTCGGAGCGTGACAATATTTGTTTAATTATTTTTAGAATGTAAGAAAAAAATCAGCTAATGAATTAAAAAGACACCACTAAAATTTACTACCATTAGTAGTAGTCCAACAAAATGTGTACATGTTTTGCTTTATTGACTATAATTGCTAATTTGCTACAACAATTCCTATTATTTAGTAAATCATTATTAATAATTTAAAAATTGATTGCTGGATCAAATCCATGAATAATGGATCATTATGCACAATGCTTTAGGCTTATTAGAAAAAGAAAGGTGTTATAATTTGAAGTTTAGAAGATTTCTTCATGTTAAAGTTGAAAATACTGTAAATGTCATTGTTAATGTGACAATTCAATAAATCATTTCTTAATCATCTTACTTATTTGTAAAAAAAAAAAATACATTTAAATATCAATATAATATTCAATTTAGAAAAATGTGAACAAGTTGAAGAGGAAAGGAGACGAAACCTAATAAAGGAGAAGTGAATGTAAAATGAAAAAATAATAAATATTTCTCATGATTTTTTTAACATAGTTCATATCATTCGTTTCTTATTGAATTTCCTATATATGCTTTTATTTCACTTTTCTCTATGTCCCCTGAAGTGTACTGTCTTCAATTTTTTATACTTTTAAAGTATTTTAGTTTTATATTTTGTGCATTTGTATAGTAAAATTTTACTTTTTACGTAGAAATAATACGAGAGCACATTTTAATATATTTTGGTTATAAGCCCACAATATAAGTTAAAAATTTTTAACTTATATATTTTGATTTATCTTTTGTTTTTTGGACTTAAAACAAGGTGTTTGAAATATATATATATATATATAGGAACTCAGGGTAAATATAAATATTTATTACTATGAATTTGAGTATAAATTCTTCAAAACTATTATGACAAAAATAAAAAATATATTTAATATGAAAAATACAACAAATCAATATAGTTAATCATTTGTAATATCTAAAAATTATGACAGAAAAAATATTTAATTTCTCAAATAGTACTCCTTTATACCCAAAATAAAATGGAAAATATTTTAAATGAAATGTACAAATTAGATCTGTAATTTATTTTTATAAAATTACTTTATAATTGCGCGAAGAGCGGACAATTTCTCTAGTAAATACAATAAATGAAGAAATAATGAAGACAAAATGAAAAACCTATAATTTTGTTCATGTGTCTAATTTTTGTAGGTGGAATTAACAAGGAAGATAAAAAGTTAATAATTTAACTCATAGAATAATCATAAAAGCCGAAAAGCTTTTACGTGGGATGTCATATTCAAAGTACTTACAATTTATCATTTAATAGAAAATCAATTAATCATGCATATTATAACCATAATATAAAATTTAATACGAGGTTATTTTTCAAATAATAATAATAATAATAATAATAATAATAATAAAGAGTAAAATAAATTAATTTTAATTTAATATTTAATTAATTGTGTGGGGTACGTGGTCGCGCAAGTAATATAGTAGCTCTTAAAAGAACTGGATTATCAAATCCAAAGGACTTGTGAATTAACTATTTACTAAATTATACTAATTTTAATTATTTATTTAAGGGGAGGATTTCAAAGATGAATATATATTAACTAAACTAAAAGTAAAGATAAAATAACTAAAAAACAATTAACTAAGAAAAGATAGATGTTTACACAATCAATGAATGAATTGATTTAGGATTATGATTTAACTAACAATCATGTTTAGCATCAATTTCATCTACTTATTTGATTATTTAGTTGCTAATTCACGGGGTTGATAATATAGTCATGATCTCCCAACCTCTAACCTTCTCCCACAATTGACAGCCTAACTACATCGTTGAGCAGGGATAGACTGAACCAAGTATGGATCATTAAGTTGTCTTCCCATATTTGAGCCAAGCAAGACACCTAGATATATACCTATTCTAGACACAAATCAATTCAAGTGAAATGTATGAAAAGATCATGCTCATTATATTTCATGTTCTATCCCTCTATTCCTCCCCCGAGTTCAAAAGAAGACAATAAATTTATTCTAATGGTGATCAAGCATCAAAATAGTAATCACAAAAATATAAAATCATCCAATATGATAAACAATTATATCGAATCATAATCACTAAACAATAATTTTGTAAGTAAATACAATCCAAGAACGAGAAGCATAACTCTACATAGACATAGATCAATTACAACCAATCATTCAAAGAAAAGATGTAAAATAAATAAAAGAGAAGAAAAGATAAAACCCTAAATCAAAAGTTAATTTTTACATTGTATTCTCCTCCCCTAATAATTATTATTATGAACTATTTATATATGTAAAAAACCCTAAATAAAATAATTGAGTCCAAAACAAATTAGAACTCAAAACCAATTAGAATTCCGCCTGAATTGCGTTTCGTCCGCCGCCGCCTTCAATGATGCTTGATGCGTTCCCTTTGTGATACGCGGTGGATGTGCCAATTTCTTTAGTTTCTTTTTGCTGCACTTTCATATGTATTCAATATTATATTAAATTTAATCTATTAAGTTGTCTGCTTGGTTTTCCTCTTGAACCTTCCATCGTTAATTCGTTTTAGCTTTAAATTTCAATTTCTTCATCTTCACACCAATTTAATCATACAAATAAAATATACTATTAAACACAATCCACAAAATTCATGCTCAAAAAGGAAAAATATAAATAATAAATGTGAGACAAATAATGATTTAAAATATGTATTTTGGCCTCACATCGGGGGGGGGGGGGGGGGAAAGGTAATCCAATTTTGAGGTTAGGATCTTTCCACTTATAGTGATATATGATTTGATATGATGATATATGATGGTATATAATTACATAAGATATATATATATATATATATATATATATATATAGATATTATAAATCCATTGAATAGTGGATTGTCCATTTGGTTTATTCATGAACTACCAAATTCATGTATGTATATTCCCTAGGTGATATAAACCCTTTTTTGGAGAACAATATGGATAACAATGTATCTACTAGTTTGAGCATTGAACTTGGTGACCTTTGGAGTGATATCTCAACCTATAAATTGAGATATCATTTACCATTGTAAACACACTTGAATAAGAAGAAAAGTCCTCTCTTCTTCCTACATTTCTTGCCTTCTTCTCTTAGTAATTATATTATTCTGTGTTTGATTTTATAACACGTTCACCACGAATGTTTTACTTTTCATGTGGAACTAATATCTTGATGCAAAATTGTTCAAGAGATTGATTATGTGAATTCTCTACGATAAATAATTCATTTTGAAACTTTTGCTTCATAAGCATATTATAAGGACATAACCAAGACTAAATTGTGGTTTATTGATATGATATGCGTATAATATATATTTTCTTTTCCTTGCTACTTTTATTCTGGAAATGAAAATTGTGGCAGTATTTTTGAATTTGACCAAACATAAAAGGTACATGAACCGGACGATATTGACACAAGTTACTTTTAGTTATGCTAAACGGTAATTGAGAAATTATGTATTTATTGTTTGCCTTTAGTTTTTCTTATGCAATGATGTTTTTATCTTGTATGGTAATATTTTAAAGGCTCGAGGGTGATTCCTAATAGACTTTTGATTAATATGGCATTGGTTGAAGAGTAATAAAATGGTGGATTCAAGTTTCATCACACTAAAATGATAAGACATTCGGATGAAACCACTTGAGTTTCTAGGTTCGTAGGTTGGTGAGGACCCACAGAACTTCATTGATGAGGTTAAGAAAATTTTTGGAGTGATGCAAGTGACTGGTAATGACAGGGTGGAGTTGGCATCCTACCCGCTTAAGGATGTTGCTCACATATGGTTCACTCAATAGGAAGAAAACAGGGGTGCGGATGCAACTCCTGTGACTTGGGAGTGTTTTACTAAAGCTTTTCTAGATAGGTTCTTCCCAAGGGAGTTGAGAGAAGCTAAGGCACAAAAGTTTATGAATTTGAAGTAGGGTACCATGTCAGTTCTATAATACGGACATAAGTTCACACAGCTCTCAAGGTATGCTCCACACATGGTTGCCGATCCAAGGGCATAAATGAGTAAATTTCTGTTTGGGATATCCAACTAAGTGAAGACAGAGTGCAGAAATGCTATGCTATTAGAGGATATGAATATCTCTAGGCTTATGACTCATGCTCAGCATGTTGAGGTAGATAAGCTTAGGGAAATGGATAAGGAAAACAAAAAGGCTAGAAAAGGGAATTATTAATACTCTGAGCAGAAATCAGGTGGTGGAAATCACTCACAGTTTCGACAGAGATCTTCAACCCTTGCACCTTCATCAACTAGAGTTCAATCCCCCAAGTTTCGATAGCATCAGAGAGGTAGCACATCATGCTCTAAGTACTTCAGGTAACATGACTTTCCCAACTTGTCCAAAGTGTGGTAAGAATCATCCAGGTGAGTATCTTGCAGGCAAGGAAGGGTGTTGTGGGTGTGGCCAGTCTGGCCATATGTTAAAGGACTTTCCTTCTGCCAAGTAGGGGAAATGAGGTAACAACAATAGGGCTCAGTCTCTGACTCAGCGGCACCAGTCGCCTAACTTAGCAGGTGCTTAAATGCGAGTGCAATTGGCGATCGCTAGAACAGGTTGTATGCTCTCAAGGCTCGCAAGGACTAGGAAGATTCTCCTGATGTGGTCACTGTTACGTTACAATTCTTTCATTTAGACGTTTATGCATTGTTCTAGCCAGGGGCTACACTGTCTTTTATAACTCCTTATATAATAGTAAACTTCGGTGTCAGTCCAGAAACTCTCTCAAAACCTTTCCCAGTCACTACTCCAGTTGGTAACCCAGTTATAGCTAGATGGGTATACAGAAATTGCCCTGTCACAGTCTCATAGAAAGTCACCTCAGCAGATCTTGTAGAGTTAGAAATGGTAGATTTTGATATCATTCTATATATGGATTTGTTACATTCATGTTATGCCTCAGTCGATTGTAGAACTAGTATTGTTCGATTTATCTCTTACCTTAAGGCAGAAAGATGATTTCCAAAGGGTATGTCCATATTCTTGTTCAAGTTAAGGATTCAAACTCTGAAACCCCAACCCTTGTGTTAGTTCCAGTTGTAAATGAGTTTCCAGAAGTGTATCCAGAAGATCTTCCTGGAGTTCCTCCCGAAAGGGAAATCGACTTTGGAATAGATCTCCTTTCAGATACCTAGCCTATTTCATTTCCTCCTTACAGAATGTCTCCAGCCGAGCTTAAGAAATTGAAAGAGAAGTTGAAAAACCTTCTAGATAAGGGCTTAATCAGACCCAATATCTCACCATGGGTCGAACCATTGTTGTTCATTATAAAAAAAGACGATTCTTTTAGGATGTGCATCGACTATCGTCAGTTGAACAAAAACACAATAAAAAATAAGTATCCTATCCCTTGGATTGATGACTTATTCGACCAACTTCAGGGTGCTAGTTATTTTTCGAAGGTAGACCTCTGATCCGGCTTTTACCAGCTCAGAGTCAAAGATAGTGACATTCCGAAGACAGCCTTCAGAACTCGGTATGATCATTATGAATTTGTAGTTATGTTATTTGGACAAACAAATGCTCATGCAACTTTCATGGACTCAATGAACATGGTGTTTTAACAATATTTGGACTTGTTCATTATCGTCTTTATGAATGATATCCGCATTTATTCTCAAAATGAGGAGGAGCATGCGACTCATCTAAAAGTTGTTTTGCAAACTCTCGAGAATCACCAGTTCTTCGCTAAGTTCAGTAAATGTGAATTCTGGTTACAATCTGTTTCTTTCCTTGGTCATGTGGTATCCAGTGAAGGGATCCGACTGGATTCTCAGAAAATTGAGGTAGTGAAGTACTGGCCCAGGCCCACCTCTCCAACAGATATCAAAAGTTTCTTGGGTTTGGATGGTTATTACAGGAGATTTGTATAAGAACTTTCATCCATATCTTCCCCTTGACCAAGTTGACTCAGTAAAAGGTCAAGTTTCAGTGGTCAGATGAGTGTGAGAAAAGCTTCTCAGAACTAAAGACTAAGTTGAATACAACTCCGGTCTTGACCCTACTAGATGGTTTCAGATGGTTATGTGATTTGTTGTGATGCATCCGGGGATGGCCTGGGTTTTGTGTTGATGCAGCGAGGTAAGGTCATAGCTTATGCTTCTAGACAACTTAAGGTATATGAGAAGAACTAACCTACTTATGACCTCGAGCTTCCAGCTGTAGTATTTTCCCTAAAGATTTTGAAGCATTACTTGTATGGTGTTCACGGGAATGTGTTCACTGACCATAAGAGCCTCTATTATGTGTTCACCCAGAAAGAGTTGAATCTTCGTCAGATGAGGTGACTTGAATTCCTCAAGGACATTGACATGAATGTGCTCTACCATCCTGGTAAGGCCAATGTAGTGACTGATGCTCTCAGTAGACTATCTATGGGTAGTGTAGCACATGTTAAGGAAGAAAATAAGGAATTAGCAAAAGCTGTTCACCGGCTTGCTCGCTTAGGAGTTGGTCGTACAGATATGTTAGATGGCGATGTGATAGTCCAGAATAGGTCAGAATCTTCACTACTAACGGAGGTTAAGGAAAAACAGAATAGTGATCCTATATTACTTCAGTTGAAAGGTGCAGTTCATCATCAGAAAGTTGAGGTTTTCTCCCAAGGGGGAGATGGTGTGCTTCGTTACCAGGGTCACTTATATGTTACTAATGTGGGTGAGTTAAGGCAGCAGATCCTTACCGAAGCTCATAACTCTAGGTATTCCATTCATCTAGGTGCCACTAAGATGTACCGTGATATGCGGGAAGTCTTTTAGTGGAACGAAATGAAGAGGGATATAGCAGACTTTGTAGCTAAGTGCCTGAATTGTCAACAAGTTAAGGTAGAACATCAGAAACTAGGAGGTATGACGCAAGAGATTAACATTCATACATGGAAGTGGGAAGTGATAAACATGGACATCATTACAAGTTTACTTCGTACTCGCAAACAACATGACTCTATTTAGATGATAGTAGACAGAGTTAAACTTCTTGGCTGTCAAGACTACAAATTTAGTGGAGGACTAAGCTAACTCTACATTAATGAGATAGTTGGGGTGCATGGGGTTCCCTTGTCTATCATCTTAGATAGAGTTCCCCATTTTACCTCTCATTTATGGAAATCATTTCAGAAAGGTCTTGGTACTCAGGTAAATCTCAGTACAACATTTCATCCATAGACTGATGGCCAGGTAGAGTGTACCATTCAAACCTTAGAGGACATGTTGAGAGCTTGCATGATCGATTTCAAGGGAAGTTGGCATGATCACCTACCCCTCATACAGTTCACCTATAATAATAACTTCCACTCCAGTATTCAGATGGCTCATTATGAAGCATTATACAGGCATAAATGCAGATATCCGATTGGTTTGTTTGAGGTAGGTGAAGCAGCATTGATTGGGCCAAATTCGGTTCATTAGGCTATGGAGAAAGTTCAACTCATCAGAGATAGACTAAAGACAGCCCAGAGTCGTCAGAAGTCTTATTTATATGTTAGGAGAGGGGACTTAGAGTTTGAGATTGATGATTGGGTTTTCCTGTAAGTGTAACCTATGAAGGGGGTGATGAGATTTGGCAAGAAAGGGAAGCTCAGTCTTAGATATGTAGGTCCATACAGAATTCTGAAAAGGGTTGGTAACGTGGCTTATGAGTTAGAGTTACCTGCAGAACTAGCAACAGTTCATCCAGGCTTCCACATTTCCTTGTTAAAGAAGTGTGTAGGTGATCCAACATCGATAGTACCCTTAGAGAGTGCAGATGTGAAGGATATTCTCACTTATGAAGAGGTGCCAGTTGAGATTCTTGACCGTCAGGTTTGTAGGTTAAGGAATAAGAAAGTCGCTTCAATGGAGATTTTGTGGAAGAGTCAGTCGTAGAGGGAGCTACTTGGGAAGCAGAAGCACCCATGATGGCCAAGTACCCTCACCTCTTCCCTTCCGATTCTGTTTCAGCTTCAGGTAATAGTTCCTCTCCAGTCTCTCAGCTTACTCTTGTGTAAACTCAGTCTTAGTATCTTGTCTCTCCAGTTGTTCTTGCATTTTAGCATAATTGCATGTTCTTGGAACTCAGTTCAGTCATATATCAATTTCTAGTACTTAGTGGTAGAGATTACGACTCCTTCCCTCCATACACAGCTAGTTTAGACTTTATTCGAGGATGCATGTTCCCAAGAGGGAGATAATGTAACACCCCAGATTCGAGAAAGAGCCAATAGCAGATTTTTCTTTCAAAACTTGTAGGTGCCACCACAGAGGCTATCCATGGCTTGTGGGTGGGACCACGGACCGTAGGTATGGTCAGTAGGTTGGCCACCCAGAATCTCAAGGAACTCACAACCAATGACAGGACCTACGCACCGTAAGTGGGACCAAGGTCAGTGGTCCAGGGTCCGTAGTTCTGACCCCATATTCCAGCTTCCAGACCATGATCAACGATCGTGTAGGACAGACCATAGGTCTATCCACGGTCCGTCGATCGGGTCTCATGGGTCGGTAGTCGACAGTTAGTTTAGGTGTAGTTGGGTCTTTTCCTAATTATTTTATTCCTAAACTATGTTGTTTTACTCAGTTTTAGCCTAATATTATAGTTAGAACCTACCCTAAATGATTATTCACCAAAATTCATTGAAGTAGAGCCAAACAGAAGAGAAAAGTTGACCAGCCCCTCAAGAACAAGCAAAAGGTTTTCTTCAAGTTCCTTCCCTGAAATCGAAGGATTTCTCTGTAGATTTAGTCACTAGGTATGTGGGATGTCACTAGTGGGTTCCATTCATCGACTATGTCAATTTTACTAGATTCTTGATTCTCCATATCTTGTTTAGACCTAGGGTTTATGAACCCTTGGACAATTGTTGTGATTTATTTGTTGTAGTATCCTAAATCAAAATAGCTTGTTTTCTTGGAAAGTTTGCTTAGTCCCTTTCATGAAACTCAGAACCCTAGTGGTATAAATTTAACTAGTTCATGAATTATACTTGCTAGGTCAGTTAAACAGATAACCATGTTCCAGTTTTCAAATGTTACATTGTTAGTACTTAAATGTTGCATTCTCAAATTTGCATGTCAGAACATTAAGCTATCCAGTATGTCAATTATGTTGTGTCATATACATTCTTAGTTGGGAGTAGGCTTAACACCGAGTTTGACTAGGGTTCAACGTACCCTCATAGTCCTAGAACAATGTGACCCCATAGGTTTATCAGTCCCCTCTGTTGGGCATCAGATTTAGTGATCATGCCAGTCATGCCTTTATACCCCTGGCAAGGTATATTGGGTCCTATCGATGGGGCGTATACATCGAACTCCACATTTAACTCACATTGTTTTATGTCGGTTAAAAGTAGCTCTCACATTCATACTCTAATGTATTTAACCAGGTTTTTAGGTTACACTTCAATATTCCGTCTCAACAGGTTATGTTCATGATTAGTACTTGGTCATTGCATTTATCTAAGCTTTTCAGTTATATTTTAACATTTATATCCTGTTCAAATTACATCATTGCTCAGTTATGCCTTGTTCAGCTTATATATTTTGTTAAGCTATTATCTATATCCTGCATGCTCAGTACATTCCAAGTACTGATGCATACTCTGTGCTATATCCTTTCATGATGTAGGTTCAGGTACTCAGCATCCAGATCACGTATAGATCGATTCTCGATCCGTATTCAGTAGTTTCAGTGGTGAGTCCTCATACTTTGGGGACAATATACATGCTTTTCATTTTTAGTCTTATATTCAGTTTTTAGTTTTGCTAGGGTTAGGTTGGGGCATCTCCGAGCAACTCTAGTCAGTAGAGGCTTTTCGAACATAGTAGTAGATTCAACTTGAGTTGTTAAGTGATTGTTTCAGTTATTGCTAAACTCTTAGTACATTTTATATATTCAGACTAGTTAGGTATTCTCCACTTTTAGGTATTAATTGAGATAGCTTCCGCATTAGTTAATGTTTTCTTAGATATGTTCAGTATGCTTATGATCTGCCAGCTTTAGGGTTAGCTTGGGGTCACTTGTGATCCTAGCTTCCGTTTTACGTCAAGGGGGTAGCCTCGAGACGTGACATGTCATCTCCAAATAGTCCTTCAAAATGTGAAGGCAATTTTTAACATTAAAATAGCATGAAAGGTTATTGGTCTCGTAGTTTTTGTGTTACCTAATAATTTGATAAATTTATAAATACTACATCAAAAAAGGAAGATAAAGTGGTGGTACACTTTACCTTTTAAAGTGATGTCCAGGTGTGTCAAACAAATAAAAAAATGAGAAATTTCAAAGGTATGACAATGAGCTTAAATGATTAGTGCATTACTTGAAGTGTGACTTGTGATAGGAATCATGAATGCTTGACCATTCTGAAAGTCAATGAGTCAAGATGTAATATAAATATTATGAGTCGGACATATAATATAACTCACCTCTACAGGAGGTTTGAGAGAAATTAAGAAATTTCATTTTGGCATAAAGTGTCATTGGTTGTGTACTTTTAGTACATCACAAATATTGTGGTATGTTTTATTATAAACTATCAAAAGGGCAAAGAAAAAAAAAATCTTGCATATAAATGTTGGGGCCATGACAAAAATAATATTATTGTGTGGCAACACAAATTTGTCATTGGTTGTGTACCTATGATACAAGTAAAATAAGAAATATGTCTTGCTTGTAATAATTTTGACCATGAAAATAATGATATAATTTTCTCCTTGAAAGAGATGTTCACCACACAGATGGTGTCATGAAATATGTGATAGTACACAAAATTAATTGTAAGCTCTAAACAGCTATTGTGGTACTGTCAGAAGAATAATATTTGGGTTGTAGTATGTCTCAAAAGAAACTTTCTAAGTTTCGAAGGAATTGAAAAGAAAAATTATTATATTGAGACCATAATTTATGGAAAAATTTAATATCTTCAGATTACTACAATCGAAGTGGGTTATAAATATTTATGTAAAAGATTACCCATTTGTTTCCTCTTGTGTGTTGCACACAAACATGAGCATGTTGATGGAATCACATGCAAAAGTAAACTATATGTGTACTAAAATAAAGATTAGTTGGCATGACTGGTTGACCATTCTGGTTTAAATGTGATGCAATAGTAATCAAGAATTTATGTGATTATATATTAAAGAAATAAATGATTTTCCAAGAATTTTATTGTGTTTCTTATTCTGATGATAAAATGATCATTGTACCAGCTAAGATTGGGATTGGACCCCCTAATGTTTTGGAACATATAACAAAAAAGAGGTAAATATGTGCCCATTCACCTGTCATGTGGCCCATCTGAAATTATATGATTTTGATAATTACATTTATGCGATAGTCACATGTGCTTTGATATACAATTACAAATTGATTTTTGTAAGGTCGTTTGCTCAAATTTTTAGATCAAGAGCACGATCCATAGCATGAAATTATATTGATAATGCTGGTTAGTTTAGCATAAATTGTATGCCTCCAATTATAGCTAAACTATTAGTCATGAGAATAAATCTCCCAAAACGAAATTTCGTATGAGATGGATTTATTTAACATGTAGCAACACTTGTATGTATCAAGCCAACAAAGGTCCTCTATCAAAATTGGTTCAGGGTCGGGAACGAACTGATTTTATTCTAAAACGTTGAATGTGCGGTTATGATTTAATTGCTCTACCACACACAAAGATGAATTTCCAAATGATGTTGGGATTCTAACATTAGAGTGAGAGATGATTTATAGCTGAAAATTATATGTGAGGTGAATTATGAATTATCTAGTTCATTGTTAAAAAATAATGTGAACTTGAAGTTCAAGGGATAATTCTTTTATATAATGGTGCAAATCTTCAACAAGATGAATTTACTGACCATATGATATAATTCAGCTGCAAATTCTCCAATGAGAAGTCTTTGAGGATAGAGTCTGACACCTGAAGCATAATAGACCAATTAGTTCCAAATGTAAAATTCATTGAAGAAGGAGAGGAACAGATGGTCAATATAGTCATGATAATGAGGCAAGTGCTATAAAATAGCACCATGACATAACACTTCATAAAACCTTCAAAAAGATTCAGGTACCTGAAAAAGATGAAATATGAAGAGATCTCGATAAGTTATGTCATATTGGAATCAATATCAAATAACCGTCGACAGTATCTTTGATATGAAGTAGCGCTCAATAATATAAATTGTGACAAGGATTTTGAATTCAAATATGTCATACAGCGTGGACAGATAAATGATTGGCCTAGTAAAATGCATAATTCAAGTATATTTTATTTCACTTAGAAAAGTGATGTTTTAAAGTGATAGTCCATAAGCCAGGGTATAATGTCAGTGGGGCACAAATTAATAAATATGAGATGGTGTAACCGTAAGATGTCAAGTACGCCTTGCGCCTTGGGGCATAAAGGTTTGTCGCAAAAATCGTGACATTATTGGAGACATTTTCTCCTATGGTGGTTGCAATGAGATTTGTTTTAATATGGCAATATACAAAACTTGAATGTATATAATGAATAATTATCATGTTTAGCTAGATAATATTGAAGGTTTTATGAAAATCCATGAAGCAATCAAGGTGTCTGAAACATATAATAGTTGAAATAAACTTTTTCTATAAAGCTTCAAGAATCCTTATATGGATTCACTACAACAACAAAAAAACTTTTAGCGGCAATAAATAGACACATTAATAAAGAGTGCTAAAGTCTTTACTAACATTAGTTAAGTGCCATTAGATCCAATATTGCTAAAGCCTTTTGGGACATATAAAAAGAGTTCTAATTGCCGCTAAAAATACATATTTAGTGGCAATTGCTATTAATTGCCGCTAATGATCATTTTTAATGTAGTGATTGAAATATTCAAGAATGGGTATAAAAAAATGACCCTAATTGCCCTTGCATTTTTATGAAAAGGCCAGGATCTAAATTTTTTATAATAACTATGTATGTTGATGACTTAAACATTATTAGCACTCATAAAGAGCTTTCAAAAGTTGTTGAGTGTTTTAGAAGGGAATATAAAAAGAAAAGATTCCAGAAAGACAATTTTGTCTTAACCTACAGATTGAGAATTTGACAAATGATGTCCATCAATCAACATACATCAAAAAGTTTTGATGCAATTTTATGTGGATAAATCAGATTCATTGAGTATTCCAATGATTATGAGATCGCTTGACATAAATAAAGATCTACTTCGATCTCAAGAGATGGATGGTGAACTTCTTTGTGATGAAACTCCATATATCAGTCAATTTGAGGAACTAATGAACTTTTCTATATACGATCAAATATTTTGCAATGAGTTTATTGACAAGATTCTGCTCCGCCCCAATGAGCAGACGTTGAAATAACATCAAGGAAATATATGAAGTTGTCCTACAAGATAACTAACTACAAATGAAAGTGTCTACAAGATGATTGTTGTTAGTTTCACGCCCCGAGCCTACACCCTGGACTTGGCCAACACTCGAGAACCATTGTTGGCCCCAAGTGAACCCTTGGCCTTGATCAACTCTCAGCGGAAGATTTGCTCGACAATAAATGAACCTCAAAAGCAAAGATATAACTCAACTATCTCAAATAAATACTTAGAATATTCTAAATAAAACATTCACTAGCCAAAAGAGGCAACTCAAGTATTGAACATTAACAATAGAAATGAAAAGAATCCTGAACTTCTTCTGTCTATCTATGAAACCTCTAAATGACAAAGATGAAGGTCAGGACAAGAGCCATGACAACCTAACAAAACCTAAAAAGTAAATGGAATCCTGTGGAAACAAGGAGGCTTACCAAAGCTAACTCGAATTGTTGTGGTATCAATGAAGCGCCTGTTAATGAAATTATGCAGGCCAAATGGAATCAGTACATTGAATGAACGAGCATGTAAGGGGAAAACTAAACATAATATAAAAGCATGGACTTGGAAAGAATGAAACATACTCAGCTCATCTCCACTCAACTCAACCTCAACTCATGGATACTCAACTCATTACTGTGTAAAAACAACAATAAAGATGCAGTTTATATAAAACATTTAAAACAATAGATAACAACTCAATCTATTTAAAAATACAATAAATACTCTTATTTGGGGGATTCTCTAACCGACAACCATCATTATGAGCTATGTGATGATACAAAATCTCGCCCACGCTGCCAGAAACTGTCCTATACCTTACCGGAGTATAAGAAATCATCAACTAAGTGGATCAAATAAGCTATGGTTAAAATTCAATAAGATATCATCTAAAAAGTATGACCCTTTCTACCCATGTTGGCTACATAGTTTATGAGGACTTTGAGTTGTTTGAACTTGTCCCCATATTGGTGCTCAATACTACTCTCGATAATATTACTCAGCTAATATGTTTAAAAACATCTCCGCATCCTCAAATATTGAGATTATTACTCAAAAGGTTCTGTCATGCCTCTAGGCTACCCCCTGGACGTGAACACGGGACCTAGGATCACGAGTGGCCCCAAGCTAACCTTGTTGGCATATCATAAGCATACTGAAAGATAATTGAATTAAGAAAGTACTTGACGAAAGCTAAAAACATCATGTAAATTGAAATGATAGGAAATACCCAATAGTATCTGAATAAATAAACTGTGAGTTTAATGACAACTGAAATATCAAACTCCAAAGCTAAAATTGAATCTAACTATGTCTAAAATAAGGCCTCTAACTAACTAGAAATGTTGGGACATGCCCCCAGCTAAATCTAGCAAAACTGAAACTAACGACTTAAATGTAGAAAGGAAAGATGTATGTCGTCCTCGGAAAATAAGGACTCACCACTAATACTGATGAGCTGAAGATCGGGAACCGATCAATGCGTGATCTGAAAGCTGAGGACCTGAACCATGAGAAAATATAGCGCAACGTATGCATCAGTATTTGAAAGTTACTGATCATGCACGACAGAGTAAAGTTAAACGATATAAATATCTGAACAAAGCATAGAACTGAGCAATGATGTAGATAAGCATGATACTATACTAGAAATACTAAACATGAACTAACTGAATGCAATGACCCAGTTTATAACATGCTGAAACCCAATAATGAACGGTAATTCATAACCTTGTCATTGCAATAGAATCTGACTGTGGGAGCTCCTAATAACCTACGTAAAACCACATAAGCTAAATGTGGAGTTCGATGTATACGCCTTATCGAGAGGACACAATATACCCTGCTAGAGGCATAGATGCATGACTGGCGTGCTCACTAAACTGATGCCCACAGAGGTGACTTATAACCTATAGGGGCATGTAGTTCTGGGACTTGAGGGTGACTGACCCTAGTCCAAATCGGTATAAAGCCTACTCCCAACTGAATATTTGAAATGTATAACACAACATAATTAAACTGGATAGCTCAATAATCTGACATGTTAACTAAAAATGCAACATCTATATTTGATAATGAAACATTCGAAAATTGAGGCACGTATATTTGTTTATCTGTCCTAGCTAATGTAATTCATGAACTAAAAGAACTACATAACTAGGGTTCTGAGTTTATGCATGAATCAGGGTAAAAGCAATACTACAACATGATAATCTAATTAGGAGCATTAAAATAACTAATTCATACTAATCTTCTGAAATTCTAGAAACCCTAGGTCTAGATAATATGGAGGAAATAAAGAATCTGACTGAATTCTAGGGACCTAATGGGTGAAAGGAACCCGCTAGTGAAATCTCACATACCTGGTTACGAAATTGACGGAGGTATCTTTCAATTTCGAGGCTTGAACTGATGAAAACCTTGCTGCATTTTCTTGGAGGGATACTTGACTTCTCTCTCTAATTTGCTTTATGTTTCGCTTTATTTTAGTGAAAGATAGATTAAAGTAAGTTTTAATTAATTTACTAGGCTAAAACTGACAAAAACTATGTAATTTAGGGGTTAAATGATGTAGTTTTGGGGTCCAACGTATAGGGGAAAAGACCAAAACGACCTTACTTAAAAATCTAACGTAGCTGGGCACGACCCCTCTGATGGACCGTCAAAGGGATCACAAACTGTCAACCTAGTTATAGTCCTTGGTCCAGTAGCTGTTGTTTCTGGGTCTTTCCTCTACGGTCCACTTCAAGGACTGTGTGAAGGATCACGAACCGTGAAGGTCCTCGTGGTCCTTCACATGGGTTAGGGGCTATTCTGGATCGACTTCACGGAAGCCACTATGGTTCGTGTGGTTGTCCATGGCCTGTGAAGGGTCCTGTGGTCCACCACTTCTGGGCTGGTGTGAGTCCATGGACAGGTCGATAGACCATGGTCCGGTTCATGGTCTGTGAACCTTTCGTCGTTCACCTGGTTTTGCTAGTTTTCTATTGAAAGTTCTAATTTTGATTTCTAAGGTTTACAAATTTCCCCCTTGGGAACATTCATCTTCAAATGAAGTCTAAACTAGCTAAATAGGGAGGGAAAAGGTTGGAAACCCTATCAATAAGTACTAGAAACTTATTTTTGATTGAACTAAGTTCCAAGAACATGCAAATACGCTGAAAATGCATGTACAAACTGAAGGAACATGATACTAAGACTGAAACTACGCATGAATGAGTGAAAAACTGAAAAGAAACTATTACCTCAAGATGGAATGGATTTGGAAGGAAAGAGATGAGGATACTTGGCCTTCATGGTTGTTTGTGCTTCCCAAGTAGCTCCCTCTATAGACTGACTCCTCCACAAAACCTTAACTGAAGTGACTTCTTTGTTTATCAACCTTTGAACCTGACGATCAAGAATCTTAACTGGCACATCCTCATAAGTGAGGCTATCCTTCACAGCCACACTTTCCAATGGTACTATAGATGTTGGATCACCCACACTTCTTCAACAACGAAATGTGAAAAATCGGATGCACTGTTGCTAGTTCTGCTGACAACTCTAACTCATAAGCCACTTTACCAACTCTTTTTAAGATCTTGTAAGGGCCTAAATATTGAGGACTGAGCTTCCCTTTCTTGCCAAATCTCATCACCCCCTACATAGATGACACTTTCAGGAAAACCCAATCATAAATTTGGAATTCCAAGTCCATTCTCTCTGCATCGGTATCGGATTTCTGGCGACTCTGGGCTGTCTTAAGTCTATCTCTAATGAACTAAACTTTTTCCATGGCATCATGAACTGAATCTGGTCCTATCAAGTCTACTTCAACTATTTCAAACCAACCGACTGGATATTTACATCTACGCCCATAAAATGCCTCATAAGGGGCCATCTTAATGGTGGAATTGTAACTATTATTGTAGGTGAACTCTATAAGAGGAAGGTGATCATCCCAACTACCCTTGAAATCGATCACGCAAGCTCTCAACATGTCCTCTAAGGTTGAGCGGTACGCTCTACCTGATAATCCCTCTGTGAATGAAATGTTGTGTTAAGATTAACCTTAGTACCAATATCTTTCTAAAAAAGACTTCCACAAATGAGTCGTAAAGTGAGGCCCTCTATCTAAGATGATAGACAAATAAACCCCATGCAACCTGACTATCTCATTAATTTAAAGCTTTGCGTAGTCCTCCACCGAATCTGTAGTCTTAACAGCCAAAAAGAGCGCATACTTAGTAACTCTGTAAATTATCACCTAAATGGAGTCATGCTATCTGCGAATACAAGGTAAACCTGTAATGAAGTCCATGTTGATCACTTCCCACTTCCAAGTAAGAATGTTTATCTCTTAAGTCATACCCCCTAGTTTCTGATGTTTTACCTTCACTTGCTGTTAATCAGGGCATTTAGCCACAAAATCCGCTATATCCTTTTTCATACAATTCCACTAAAAGACTTCCCGTAGGTCATGATACATCTTAGTGGCACCTGGATGAATGGAATACCAAGAGTTATGGGTTTCTGCGAGAATCTGTTGTCTCAACTCACCCACCTTAGGAACACATAATCAACCCTGATAACGTAGCACACCATCTCCCCCTTCAGAGAAAACCTTAACTCTTTGCTGAAGAAATGCACCCTTTAGTTGAAGCATTATCATTATCTTGCTTTTCCTTAACCTCCGATACCAATGAAGATTCCGACCCATTCTGAACTGTTACACTACTATTTAATATGCTCATAAGGCTTACTCCCAAGTGAGTAACCCTGTGAACATCCTTTACTAGTTCTTTCCTTTCTTTCTCAACAAGTGCTACACTACCCACGATAGTCTACTAAGAGAATCTGCTACTACATTGGCCTAACCAAGATGGTATAGCACATTCATATCATAATCTTTGAGGAACTCAAGCCATATCCTCTGACGAAGATTCAACTCTTTATGGGTGAACACATACTGAAGGCTCTTATGGTCTGTGAACACATCTACGTGAACACCATACAAGTAGTGTCTCCAAATCTTAAGTGCAAACATTACTGTTGCAAGCTCGAGGTCATGAGGGGGATAATTCTTTTAATGCACCTTAAGTTGTCTAGAAGCATAAGCTATAACCTTACCTCGATGCATCAACACACAACCTAGGCTGACTCTGGATGTATCACAATAGATAACATAACCTCTGAACCCTCTGGTATAGTCAAAACATGTGTTGTAGTCAACCTTGTTTTTTGTTCTGCGAAGCTTTTCTCACAATTATCTGATCACTGAAACTTAAAATTTTTCTGAGTCAACTTAGTAAATGGAGAGGCTATGGATAAAAATCCTTCCATGAACCTTCTGTAGTAACCAGCAAAACCTAAGAAACTTCTGATATCTGTAGGAGAGGTAGATCTGGGCCATTGTTTCACTGCTTCTATTTTTTGAGAATCCACTTGGATCCCTTCGCTAGACACAATATGCTCAAGGAAAGAAACAGATTGCAACCAAAACTCACATTTGCTAATCTTAGCGAATAACTAGCGATATTTGATAGTTTATAGGACAACCCTCAAATGATTCGCATGTTCTTCCTCATTCCTAGAGTAAATGAGAATATCATCAATAAAGACGAAAACGAACAAGTCCAAATACTGCTTGAACACTCTATTCATCAAATCTATGAAAGCTGGTGCATTGGTTAGTCCAAATTACAAAATCATGAATTCATAATGACCATACCGAGTTCTGAAAGTTCTTTTTAGAATGTCACTATCTCTGACTCTAAGCTCATGGTAACCAGATCTGAGGTTTATCTTTGAGAAATGACTAGCACCCTAAAGTTTGTCAAACAAGTCATCAATCCTGGGGATAGGATACTTATTCTTGATTGTGACTTTGTTCAACTGCCTATATTCAATGCACATTTTGAGAGAATCATCTTTCTTTTTCAGGAACAACACTGGTGCATCCCATGGGGAAATACTAGGTGTGATGAAGCCCTTAACTAGAAAGTCTTTCAACTGCTCTTTCAATTCCATAAGATCAGCTGAAGCCATCTATAAGGAGGAATAAAAATAAGCTAAGTATCTGGAAAGAGATCAATTCCAAAGTCGATTTCCCTTTCGGGATGAAATCCGGGAAGATCTTCTAGCAACACTTCTATGAACTCATTATTTACTGGAACTGATTCAAGAGTTGGGGTTTCAAAGTTTGAATCCTTAACCCGAACTAGATGATAGAGATAAACCTTAGAGATCATCTTTCTGGCCTTAAGGTAAGAAATGAGTCAACCCATAGTCGCTAAGCTACTGCCCTTCCATTCTAAGATTGGTTCGTCTAGAAACTGAAAATTAATGATTCTAGTTCTACAATCGACTGAGGCATAACAGGAATGTAACCAATCCATGCCTAGAATGATATTGAAATCTACCATTTGTAACTCTACAAGATCTGCTGAGGTGACTTTTTATGAGACTGTGATAAGGCAATTTCTGTACACCTGTCTAGCTATAAATGGGTCACCGACTTGAGTAGAGACTGAGAAGAGTTCTGAGAGAGTTTCTGGACTAACATTGAATTTTATTGGTATATAGGGAGTTACAAAGGAAAGAATAGCCCCTGGATCTAACAAACCATAAACATCTAAGTTAAAGACTCGTAATGTACCAATGACTACATCAGGACAATATTCTTGATCCTAATGAGCCTGAAGAGCACACAAATTGTTTTGGCGCTGACCGCCACCTATACCATATGAGTTACCCTACTGAGTCAGGTGACCTACTGGTGCTACTGAAGTTGTAGACTGAGCCCTACCATTATTTCCTCCTTGACCATGTTTACAATAAGGACAATCTCTCAACCTGTGACCGAATTGACCACACCCAAAGTATCTTTCCTTTCCTGCAAGACACACGCCTGGATTGTTCTTACCATACTTTTTAAAATATGGGTAGGTTCTCGTGCCTGAAACAATTACCCGAGACTTAGAGTTTGATTCCCTACCTTTCTGATCTTGTCGGAACTTGGAAGATGGAACATTGGCTGATGAAGGTACTGGGTTGAAGACTTTTGCTGAAACTGCGAGCGATTTCCACCACCCAATTTTTGTTGAGAATACTGATAGTTGCCTGTCCTAGCCTTCTTATTATCCTTAACATGTTCCCTAAGCTTATATCTCTTAATCTGCTGAGCATGAATCATGAGCCTAGAGAAGTTCATATTTTCCAGCAACATAGTAATACTACACTCAATTTTTACTAAGTCGGGTACCTTATACAGAAACTTGTTCATTTGAGCACTGGAATAGGCAAAAATATGAGAAGCATACCTAGAGAGTTTGGTGAACTTGAGTTCGTACTCTTGGACTGACATGCAACACGCCTCAAGTTCATAAACTCCTGAGCTCTTGCTTCCCTCAACTCTCTTGGGAAGAACCTTTCCAGAAAAGTCTCACTAAAACATTCCTAAGTGATAGGAATTGCATCTGTACCACTATTTTCTTTCCATTGAGTAATCAAGATGTGAGCTACATCCTTAAGCTGGTAAGATGCTAACTCCACCCTATCATTTCCAATCACTTGCATCACTCCTAAGATCTTTTGACTTCCTTTATGAAGTTTTGGGGATCCTAACCAATCTATGACCCTAAAAACTCAGGCAGATTCATCCTAAGAAAATCACGAACTTTGGTTACCACTGATCCACCACTAGCATTTGCAAGAACTTGAACCTACTGGTTGTTCTGGTTGGTCACACTCTAAGCCAAAAGCTGAATGGCATTCCGAAACTCAATATTCGAAACTTTCTGATCTGGGATTGGAGGAGTAGCATTAGCATTGCATGCATTATCCTTCCTTCCGTAAGCTCTACAAGGAGGCATGATCTGAAAGTGCATAACGTTGAGTTAGAAATTAGGAATTAGATCATTCCTTACGCACGATAACAACAACAAGAAAGTGAAGTTTTCCTAAAACACTTCGTAGCCTCCCTCTTATTAGATGTGGTGCACTTCATAGCCCTGAAAAACACTGTACTTAGTGCAACTTTTCAGACATCCTAGGACTCTTAAACCTAGAGCTCTGATACCAAGTTTGTCATGTCCCGAAGCTACCCCCTGGACGTAAACACGGGACCTAGGATCATGAGTGACCCTAAGCTAACCCTGCTGGATATCATAAGCATACTTAAAGATAAATGAATTAAGAAAGTACTGTGTGGAAGCTTAAAACACCATGTAAACTGAAATGATGGGGAATATCCATTACTATCTGAATAAATAAACTTTGAGTTTAATGACAACTGAAATATCAAACTCCAAAGCTAAAACTGAATGTAACTATGTCTAAAATAAAGCCTCTAACTAACTAGAAATGTTGGTACATGCCCCAGCTAAATCTAGCAAAACTGAAACTAAAGACTGAAATATAGAAAGGAAACATGTATGTCATCCTCAAAGAATAAGGACTCACCACTGATACTACTTAGCTGAAGATCGGGAACTGATCTATGAGTGATCTGAAAGCTGAGGACCTAAACCTATATCACGAGAAAATGTAGCGCAGAGTATGCGTCAGTACTTGAAAGGTACTGAGCATGCAGGATAAAGTAAAGCTTAACAACATACATAACTGAACAAAGTATATAACTTAGCAATGATGTAAGATAAGCATGATACTATACAGGAAATACTAAACGTGAACTAACTCAATGCAAATCCAAGTTTATAACATCCTAAAATTGAATACTAAGTTGTAACTGATAACCTGGTCAATGCAATAGAATATAACTTTGGGAGCTAATAATAACCGACGTAAAACCACATAAACTAAATGTGGTGTCCAATGTATATGCCCCATCGAGAGGACCCAAGATACCCTGCCAGAGGTATTGAGTCATGACTGGCGTGATAACTAAACTGATGCCCACAAAGGGAACTTATAACCTATGGGGGAATGTAGTTCTAGGACTTGAGGGTGACTGACCCTAGTCCAACTCGGTAGAAAGCCTACTCCCAACTGAATATATGAAATGTATAACATAACTGAAGTAAACCTGATAGCTCAATAATCAGACATGCTAACTGAAATGCAACATGTATATCTGATAATGAAACATTCAAAAACTGAGGCATGTATATCTATTTATCTGTCATAGCTAATGTAATTCATGAACTAAAATAACTATATAACTAGGATTTTGAGTTTATGCATGAATCTGGGCAAAAACAATACTACTAAATGATAATCTGATTAGGAACATTAAATAACTAATTCATAATAATCTGCTGAAATTCTAGAAGCCCTAGGTCTAGATAATATGGAGGGAATCAAGAATCTGACTGAATTCTAGGGACCTAATGGGTGAAAGGAACCCACTAGTGAAATCCCACAGACATGGTGATGAAATTCATGGAGGAATATTTTGATTTCATGGCTGGAACTGATGAAAACCTTGCTGGATTTTCATAGAAGGCTGCTCGACTTATCTTTCTAATTTGCTCTAAGTTTCACTTGATTTTGGTGAAATATAGATTATGGTAAGTTCTAATTAATTTACTAAGCTAAACTGACCAAAACCACATAGTTTAGGGGTTAAACAACGTAGTTTAGGGGTCCAACATATAGGGGAAAAGACCAAAACGACCCTACTTAAAAATCTGACGCAACTGACCACGGCCCCTCTAACGGACCGTCAAAGAGATTACAGACCGTCAAGCTAGTCGTGGTCCTTGGTCCAGTACCTATTGGTTTTGGGCCTTCCCTCTATGGTCTACTTCAGGGACTGTGTGAAGGATCACAGACCGTGAAGGTCCTCGTGGTCCTTCACCTGGGTTAGGGGCTATTCTTGCTCGACTTCATGGAAGTCACCACGGTTTGTGTGGTGGTCCACAGCCCATGAAGGGTCTCGTGGTCCACCACTTTAGGGCTGGTGTGAGTTCATGGACAAGTCGACAGACCATGGTCCGGTTCACAGTCCATGTACCCTGTCGTGGTTCACCTGGTTCTGCTAAAAGTTCTAAGTTTGATTTCCGAGGTGTTACAGGTTCTCTTAAAAGAGATATTGCTCAAAAACTCCTCATTATCTCTTTTGGAAATCGAAGTTTCCTCTCATTTTAAATGTTAAGACATTTATTATAGCGATTACTTTGTTTCCATATATTCATTTTGAAAAATGAAATTCAACTCTCCTTATCCTCATATTGAAGTACTCAAGTCTTAAACAAGTTTTAAAAGTTTGTAAAAGACTTCTCAAAATAACTCAACAGTCTTTCTCAAACTCGGCTCTTAATATTCTCTTTTATTTAAATTATGAATTCAAGATTTACACTTCATTATACGAAGGATCTCTCAATGTTTAGATGTAGTTTAGAGTAGTTAGAAAAGGAACTTAGAAGGGACAAACACCAGAAAACGAACGGGGGCAGGCGACCCTAGTGCAGTTAGTGGCACAAGGCACCAACCCCTAAACTTTATAGCCTCTTTTCTGGTGCACTGCTGGCGCGGTGAGATAGCCTCTGCCCAAAAATTTCTGATGAATTTTTCTTCTTCGATTTTTGACCCTAAGTCACCTAAAATCGACTGATTTCCTCAAATTTACCTTAGATTAAATTACCCAATACAAGTACACGAGAATCTACCCAGAAACTACCCTCAAACTTATAACTTTTTTCTTAAGAACTCATCAAACTCATCGTTAACAATTTAAGAACGAAACTTCATGAAACTTGTCAAGAACTCAAATTATTCAACCTCAAGAATGAAATTATGGATAAAATCACATGATTGGCATGTGGGTGAATGAACCAACACTATGAGTACTTATATACGTCGAATGAATAAAATACTTGGCGGATTTCCTCAAAGCTTCACAAGAATCTTGATCATTCTTCCTTTTCTCCTCTTTTCCTCTTCTTGAACTTATTTCTAAAACCGTAAGCGTAGTTAGGATTTGTGAAAACTAACCCAAATCAATTTAGAACCCTAAAATATTACTAAAAACGTTTAAAGCTAATGGGATAAGTAAAATACCAAATACCCCTCATTAATTTGGGTAAATTTCCTTAACTGGCAGGCTGACTTCAAATGGGCATATCTCGCTCATCCAAACTCAAAATTTAGCAAACTAAATGAAGTTGGAAAGATAATTCAAAGGGCTTTCATTTGATGGGCCACCTAAATCATCATGTACTAAAAGTTATGGTTGTTTCAAGTTGATCCAAAACTCACAACTTAAGCTTAACTTGACCAAATCTGAAATTAGCCCTTTCCAAATTTGTTCTTTCTAAATTTAGCTCTTTCTAAGGCCGAGGTGTTATAGTTAGGAACAAGTTGGATGAGTAATTTACTTGCAACAATGAGGTCATGAATAGAGTGATTTTCAAGAATGTATTCGGCTAAGCTCAACGGCTTATCATATCCATGAAACGAGAAAATAATATAACAGAATGAGGTCAATGATGCAGCATCTTCGTGAATGTGATTTGATCTCAAAGACATTGTCAATATCAACATTTTAGAAGTTGCTGTATATTATTGGATGGCATCATCACAAGATTTTAAGTGATGTTTTAATCGAGGGGAGTATAATACGTGTTGTATTCTTTTTTCCTTGATCGAGGTTTCGTCCTACAGGGCTTTCCTGGCAAGGTTTTTAATGAGGCAACAAATTATGTGTATTAAAAGATATGTGTACTCTTTTTCCTTCACTAGATTTTTTTTCCACAGGGTTTTCCTAGTAAGGTTTTAATGAGGCACATTTTCTATGGACATCCAATTGGGAGTGTTATAAATCCATTGAATAGTGGATTCTCCATTTGGTTTATTCATAAACTTCCTAATTCATGTATGTATATTCCCTAGGTGATATGAACCCCTTATCGGATAACAATTTGGATAACAATGTATCTACTGTTTTGGACATTGAACTTGGTGACCTTAGGAGTGAAATCTCAACCTATAAATTGAGATATCATTCACCATTGTAAAACACACTTGAATAAGAAGAAAAGTTCTCTCTTCTATCTACATTTCTTGCCTTCTTCTCTTTATAATTATATTAATTTGAGGTTGATTTAATAACTATATATATTTAACACCTCAAAAATTAGAACTATTGAACAAGAGAGAAGGGCAAACCATAGATGGGGTCCATAGGCCGTGAAGAGGACCACGACCCGTCACCCTGCTCGTGGTTATGCACCCACCAAAAGGTGAAAGACAACGGACCACTAAATGGTCCATGGAGCTCCGCACAAGCAGTGGAGTGAGCCATGAGGGGGACATAGAACCACCATGACTGCTATGAAGGACCACAGACCACTAGATGGACCATGGAGCTTTACACGAGCCATGAAGTAGCTCGTAAAGAGGCTTGATAGATTTTAAGGTTTGGGTCAACTTCAAATGATCATATCTTAGGTAGCCCACGACCTGCAAAATTAAATATCTTTGAGTCAACTTTTCAACACCACCAAGTTTGCCTAATTACGAACCCAGAGTAAAAAGTTATGCTCGTTTTAGTGAAACCTATCGGGCAGGGCATCTTCACGAACCACTTGACGGGCAATGTTGCATAAGGCGGCACGTGAATCCTGTGTTGAAGCCTTTTTATCAAAATTTAAGTGAGGTTTCACCCCCAAAGTCATTGGTCAAGCACCGTGGATATCTAAACGGTCCATGAAGCTCCACACGGACCATGAAGTCGTCCTTGAAGGGGATTTGCTAGACTTAGAGTATAGGTGTAACATTAAACGATCATATCTTTTTGTACAAAATAAAGTATGTGTCCCATGACCACTTGATTAATGTTTCAAGGACACTTCATTCAAATCTAATTGTCAACGATCCCTAGTCAGTATATAACCCAACAAAATGAGTTGGGGTCGAATCCCAGAGGGAGCGGTACATGTTTAAGATTTAATAGAAAAGTGTGAACATGGTCAAATCAGTCATAGGAATAAACGTTATTGAGTAAAAATATAATTCAAATAAGGGGGTGACACGAATGTCAAATAAGGAGGTTTTGGTTTGAAATTATCAACTACAACTACAGCAAACAATAAGAAATAACAATAATGAGATGGGTTCTTGGGATGTGATTCAATTATAGACTAATATAGACAAATGAGTATTGCAACGGTTAGGAAATAGCTGAATATTAGTGAGTAAGCTAAGCCATAGAGGGAATAAATTTTCTCTTGAACAATTTACCCCGAATCAAGTTGATTTCTCTCGAACATCTACAAGCAAGCAAAAATAAGACCAGCCTACACCTTAGTCCATTCACTATCTCACTATGAAAGTGTGGAACTAGATTTAGGATTCACTCTCTCGAGCTGAACACATGTCAACCCAATACCCACTGACCATCAATCAATAATCTAAGTTTTAAAACCTCTCTCTCGAGCAACCCAAAAACACAAAGGTAGAACTGCATTTGCAACTACAATTCTTAAATTAAACCACAATTAAATATTGAACCCACTTCTAAACAACATTTAAACTAACAATTAGCAATACCCATAAGCTAAATCAGTCCATAATCACATAATCAAACCCCAAGAATTGGGGTTTTAGCTAGTCATCATAAAAATATTAGAATTGTTGCCAAATTGAGTTTCCATCAACTGGTAAGATTGATTTCGTTCTTACAATGTTTCGAGTAGAAGAATCTCAAAGACCCACTTCCAATTTCTCAAAAGTGAGAAACTTCAATTCTTCAAAGCTAAGGAAAAACTAGAGGAAACATGTCTCAATACTCAGAGTAATTACTATTTGAAATGAATATTAGATGTAATGAAAATATGATACTAAACTAAATTTTCAAAAATGTATTTATAGTCGCTAAAAATGTGTTGCAAAGAGTCACTCGGTGAAGTAAGTCACGCTCGCCGATCCACTCGTGATCCACCCTTTAGTGAATTCCATCGACCTTCTGCCTTGGCCTTTAGCATCCTCAAGTTTTGTAACTTTGGGCGATCCAACACTGTATCACAAAACCACTCGGTGATCCGCCATCTACTCCTTTCTCTTGCCGACTTGGTTCTTTCCTTCAGGGCTTGGTACACTGGAACTTTAGGAGGCAAATAAGTCATTCGGTGACTCGCCAAGTGGACTTGGCAATCACCAGGCTTACTTTTCTTCATTCTTTCGCTTTGTTCCTTTTTGCAAATTAGTGTCCTTGCTTTGTTACTTAATCTAAATACCTGCAAATCAAGGGTTATACATTAGTTATTGGCACAAAATAAGCATTTGAGGACACTAAATCTATACAAATAAAGCGCTAAATGAGTCCAAATCTTGGACTCATCAACACCCCTAACTTAAACTTTTGCTTGTCCTCAAGTAAAACTCAAGTTCAGTAGTTCAAAAAGGATGCTCAAATAGTGCTACACAAGAATTAATCATGAATGCACACAACAAGACTCAACTTACTCTTGCAAGGATCAATTGTGCACTCAAAGATTCAAGTTGTGACTCACCATTACAAAAGATTCTCAAGTTCACAATACTTGCTTCAAATGCAAGTTCAAGCTTAACAAAGGTACTCAAATGCCCTCACACAAAGAATGATTCCATATTCACACACAATGGTTCAACACTTTATAGTTCCAAAATCACATGCAACTCTCACACTCACAAAGATGAACACATGCAATGACTTCACCCATAGGTTTGCCTTTATTTTCCAACCAACATTTGTTTCAGCTCACTCAAGATAAAAAAGTTCTTTTCAAGGCTTGTAACGTGGCTGAGTGTAAAGGTATGGTCATTTAGGCTTAGTGACTGC
This sequence comes from Solanum pinnatisectum, assembly GCA_035578085.1. Taxonomy (NCBI): domain Eukaryota; kingdom Viridiplantae; phylum Streptophyta; class Magnoliopsida; order Solanales; family Solanaceae; genus Solanum; species Solanum pinnatisectum. Next base: position 17,493,645 of record CM069079.1, read on the forward strand.
TATTCTCATGAAATGTGTTATCAACATTACTTTCTTTCCTTTTCTTCAACATTCTCATTCATGCTCAACATTCACCCCATTATTCACTTCTCATGGAATACTGGACACCCCATTTCTCTTGCACTTGACAACTTTATTTCAAAACTTTTTCGTTCTTTTTATTTTTCATTCTTCTTTTTATTTCTCTTTTTATTTTTTGTATGGAGGGGTTCCATTTGCACTTCTTGATTTACCTTTTCCTTTCACCACACCCCAACTTAGGCTTTTGGCCTAAGTTGGCTATTCAAACAAACCACACTTCATAAGGATTATGGGTGAATGGATAAAGAGAGGTCTCATTTGCTCATGTTTCTTACAAGAAAAGGATAAGGCTCAAAGGATGTTCAAGCAAAGTTCACACACTTACAAGATAGGCCACAAAAGAGGTATAATGTCAAATTGTTTCTCTTTAAAATTGTTGCCTAAGATCATTTCAAGAGCTTGCATCACTTAGTCAACTTGACCAACGGGGCAAATTCTAGGTGTCATCACACATGGTTCATGGTAATCTCATCACATAAGGCATTGGCACCAATATCAAACTAGACTCCACTCTTTCTCTAGTGTGTAATGTTCATCACAAGAGACTCAATTTGGTAATCAGCTAGTCACGATGAGATGCAAAAAGTTCACATATTATCTATGCAACTTTATTTGGCGTCATCGTAGCCACACATTCATTTTTGTTCGATTGAGATCACTATTCAAGTCATCGATATTGATCAAAACTGATAATCAAATTTGCACAAAAACAACCACAATTAAACACACAAGAGGTGGAATTTTTTTTCCTGATGAGTCCAAAAATCATTTACAATTATAAACTAGGAGCCACAAGCACAATCCTCCACAAAAAAGTGTCAAAACAAAATTTATAGCACAAAAACCCAAAACATATACAATAATATAATCACAAGAGGTAGGTATGGAAATACCTCACCCCACCACAAATAACAAAAAAATTGTCCTCAAATGCAATAAAGTATCAAAAATCAATAAAAGTGACGAGAGGGAAGTAAAGAAAGGTCTTGTTTACTCAATCGCTCAATCTGTCAAGGCATCAGTGCCCGGTGCAACACTCTAATCTTGGGCATCAGTGCCCGGGGTATCAGTAACACTAGATCCGGCCATGGTGATGTCTGCCAAACAAATTTGCACGACTGAATCTATCATCGCCTCCTCAACCTCTATCAGGCCCTCATAGGAAGCCTCCTCATCAACACCATGCTGCTCTTCATTGGTCTCAGCCTCAGACTCGGCAGTATCTACCTCCTTAACTCAAATATCATCTCCGGTGGTAGTCAGAGGCACATCAGTATTAGCTGGCATATTGGTGATCTCCACAATCCCAAAAATCATCGACATGTTGATGGACTTCAGCTGGTCCACATCCTTCCTCAGCAGATCTCCAGTGGTGACCGGGGCATCCACATCATCAGCTGCCTCCAAAAATGAAGTGAAGTTTGTGGACTTCAAGTACTTCACATCTTTCCTCAAACTAGCAACCTAGGATTTCAAAGTCGTCACCTCTGAAGTCTCCCCCTGTCTACTCTAACGAGTCTCAAATCTTGCAATGAGAGTCTAAATAGATTCTCGTAGGGGTGTCAATGCGGCTAGGATAACACTCTCTATCATCCATGGTACCGCAACCTCCAATCGAGTAACCCTTATATCCGCAGAATAGGCTAAGTGTCCCATTTTCAGTATCATTGCCTGAGTAATCTTGGTGGGCTGTGGAGCAGTAGAAGCACCGAGACCTCAAGAGGAAGAAGTGGAAGCAGGTGTACTTGAAGGCCCGAAGGCCAGAGTAGGGAAAGGTGCCTCTGCAAGAATAGTCTCAACATCAACCTCCGGGGATGTGTCCGCTGGAGCTGCTCTCCTCCTGTCTACCTCCTCCCGAGTGTAGTCAGCCTTTATACGGCGGATATCAGTGGAGGATGTAGGAGTGACCTCAATATCTCTCGCCTCATCACAAGGAATTCTAGCCTGCCGACACAGCTCTGTAATCAAGACCGGGAAGGGAAGGGATGTCTGCCTTTACTTGGCCCTCATGGCCATATCTTGCTCTATGATGAGTCCCAAATCGATGCTCATTTGAGAGATGATCGACCCAAGGCAGGCCGCCTTAGGATGGCGGAGGATGGACTTATTCTGGGAAGGCATAATTGAGCTGCTGATGAATCCAAACCAGTATCGCACAACTACATTCAAGTCTTTCTTCTCGATCAAAGCTCCAGCCTCAATCCACCTCAGAGTGGTATCAGAGATGAGCGGTGCAAGCCAGCCCTTAAGATCATCCAAGGGGGTCGTAGAGGTATCCAAATTTTTGTAGTCAAAGACTGACCCCCTATCAAATACCGCGTTGATGTGATCACGGGTACAGTGCACTACTGTCCCCCGTACCATGATGGACCCTACTTGTATGAAAGTGCTTGCCTTTTTCTTGCCCTTTTGTACCAATTCACCATATGATGCGTAGAATTCCTGGACCCATATAGGAATATAGGGGCCTCGGGGCCTGGTGAACTGCTCAAAGCGATGGTACTGGAGTGTTTCCCGCACCCTAGAATATCTGCCCTCAAGGGCCTTTGTGGACAATAGCTTCTCTTCTATAATTGTCCTTAGTCCCTTGAATTTTAATATATTTAGTAGCCTAGGAGGGGGATCCTGTACTAGTGGCACTGGAGCCACAATTGGTTCCAGAGATTACACAGTATCAGCAGTAGGAGGAGTGGCCTCTGGGACCCTCGATGTATCTGGGTGAGATGTAGCATGGATCTCCGCCCGCTGGGACAGTAGAGGCTGATCAACATCCGGCTCAGAGAATGCAGCTTGGTAGTGAAAGGACTTTCCCTCACTGCCAGAGTTATGCTCCATAACATCAGACATGGGCTTCTTACCCTTCCTCTTGCCTCCCTTAGGATATGTTGTCTTTCCCTTTTTGGGGGGATTTGCTGCCCCTTCATTGATCACTATGCCCCGTGCTCTTTTATAGGGTGGCATGTCAAGGTTGGTTCTAGCCATGTCTGCAAAAACATCGTAGAAAGTTAGGAACAGTTTAGGAAAAATTGCAAAAAAAATAGTTGCAGACAAACTCACCGAATTGGTTAGTGAGTCGCCGAATCAATTTGGCGTGTCAGATCGAGCTTAGTGAAAGGATTGGCTAAAAATACCCAGAAAAATTTGTATGTCAGCGATGGGAGGGACCTTTTGGTGAATTACCGACATCATTCGGCTAGCAAAGACAAGCCTACCGAAAGTTACAGTGCATTTTAAGGGTAAGGGGCGCAAAAAGGGAGATGAAAGAAGACTTTCGATGAGTTGCCGAGTGCACTCGGCGAACTCAGGCTTCTTGCCGAAAGTTATAGAACCCAAACTAAACATTTCACAAAATTAAAGCAGATGAAAGGGGGATTTGGCGAACCTCCGAGTGGTTCGGCGAGCTCGACCCAGCTCGCCAAACTACCCAACATGCCTACTTTCTACCCCAACTTCCAAAATCAACCCGACAGCCCTCGAAAACAAATTCAAAACAAACATTTATTCAATTAGACTCAGACCCATAAGACCAATGCACTGGGGTACTTAGACTTCTCTTTGTTTAGCCAAATTCGGTCATTTGATGACATAAGCCCTTAGAAATGACGTCAAACGCTCTATCAACGAGCAAAATGTGTCATTTAGCACAATTATGGGCTATTCAAACTGCACCCGACTAGACCCAATAACATTTTAGCACAACCCAATAATTAAGATCAATTTTTAAAGCACGAAATTTTGGGAAATCAACCAATAGGCATTTTAGGCATGATATTCAAATTAAATTCGGCAAACAAGCACACGAACAAAGATTTAGAAAGGCCCAACACACATCACTAGGATTAAACAATTGTAATTGAGTAAAAACTGCAAAATACAAGTTCAGGTTTTGAAAAACCAACTTTTACTACCGAATATACGATTTGAAAATCTAGGCGGCAAAGAAATCCAACTCCAAACACAAGATTGACAACTAGATAGCGGTAAAAACATTAAAATATAGAAACATATACTGCGGGTGTCAATTTGGGAAGTAAAAATTGAGGGAATGTTAGAGAGTTTGAAATTATAAACCTTTGGCTTTTAAAAAGCGTCAAGTTCTCGCCCATTCGACGACATTAATTCTGCTCGTCGAGCTACTCGGCGACACCCCGGGTGGTCACTTACCTCGCCAAGTTTTACAGGACCTCCAGTTAATGTGGAGGTCAAAACGGCGGACAAAGTCGGGGTCGCTGACCTATTCGGCGATTCGCCGACTTATCTATGGGCTCATCGAGTTTTATAAACTCCAATTTGATAATTGCTAGAGCCCAACGGTCGTCCAAGTTGGGCTCGCCGACCTCTTCGGTGACTCGCCAATTGGATATTTTGCTCGCCAACCTGCACTTTTCAAACACATTCTACACTTCAACCTGTAAAATCAACACACAATTATTTTGAACACAAAAAGAAAGCAATAAAACATGGGTTGCCTCCCAAGAAGCGCCTTAGTTAACGTCGTGGCACGATGCAAGTCCCCACTCAATCTTCACTCCTGGGTAGAGATGAGATAACAAATGACCCATTTGGGCCTCTAGTAGCTAGACATGGAGTGAGAGGTAGTCATCTGATTCAACAGTGAGACATTCTCTTTTATCTCTTTTAGCACTCTTCCGTGTTCTTTAAATTTGTGGAGAATGAGTGAGAGTATCTTTTCTACTTGTCCACCCTCGTTTTCCTTGGACTTATTACGCTCATGAGGGGGCATGTACCGATCTTTCTTTTTGTACAGTACCTCCAATTCCATAATCTTTTTGGCCAAGAGATCCAACTGATCCAACAATGTGGCCAATTCTTGATCCTTCTCTGTCTCCTTGTTAGTCTTAATCATGGTATCAAGCAGTTGGGCTACTGGTTCATATGGTTGTTGTATTAGACCACCCGGAGACGGTTGGTCTGTCATTCTTTTATTTTCAGGAGCAAGACCTCTGGAGTCACATTATAGTAGCATCTTATCTGGGATTCCATGAGTTGGGTATTGCAGCAATATTGTATTAAATCTCAGCCACAACTCATAGATTGACTCACTCTCCAGTTGCTTGAAATTTAGGATGCTATCCATACGAATCATCATTTCTGAAGGAGGGTAGTCCACTTGGATACCGTTTCTACAAGACATGCTCATTCCTTCTGTTCACAAGAAAAAAAAACCAAAACTGAAAATAAGTAGATTCAACTATGACTAACGAGAACAAAATTAAACTTTACCAAAAGAAACTTAACCAACACCACTCCCCGGCAATGATGCCATTTTGATTAACGTTTTGAGGACACTTCATCCAATTCTAAGTGTCAACAATTACCAGTCAGTATATAACCCAACTAAATGAGTTGGGCTCGAATCCCACTGGGAGTGGTACGTGTTTAAAGATTCAATAGGAAAGTGTGAACATGGTCAAATCAGTCATAGGAATAGACATTATCGAGTAAAAACATAATTCGAATAAGGGGGTGACACGAATGTCAAATAAAGGGGTTTTGGTTTGAATTATCAAGTACAACTGCAATAAATAATAAGAAATAACAATAATGAGACGGGTTCTTAGGATGTGATTCGATTATAGACTAATATAAACAAATGGGTAATTGCAACTATTAGGAAATAGCTGAATATTAGTAAGTAAGCTAAGCCATATAGGGAATAAATTTTCTCTTGAACAATTTACCCCGAATCAAGTTGATGTCTCTCGAACATCAACAAGCAAGTAAAAATAAGACCAGCCCACACCTTAGTCCATTCACTCTCTCGAGCTGAAAGTGTGGAATTGGGTTTAGGATTCACTCTCTCCAGCTGAACCCATGTCAACCCAATACCCATTGACCATCAATCAATAATCTTTGTTTTAAAACCTCTCTCTCGAGCAACCCAAAAACACAAAGGCAGAAATGCATTTGCAACTACAATTCATAAATTAAACCATAGTTAAAGATTGAACTCACATCTAAACAACATTTAAACTAACAATTAGCAATACCCATAAGCTAAATCAGCCCATAATCACATAATCACACCCCAAGAATTGGGGTTTTAGCTAGACATCATAAAAAGATAAAAATCGTTACCAAATTGAGTTTCCATCAACTAGGTAAGATTTATTTCTTTCCTACAATGTTCCAAGTCGAAGAATCTCAAAGACCCACTTCCAATTTCTCAAAAGTGAAAAGCTTCAATTCTTCAAAGCTAAGGAAAAACTAGAGAAAACTTGTCTCATTACTCAGAGTAATTACTATTAGAAATGAAAATTAGATGTAATGAAAATATGATACTGAACTAAATGTTCAAAAATGTTTTTATAGTCTCCAAAAATGTGCTGTGAAGTGTTACTCGGTGAAGTAAGTCGGGCTCATCGATCCACTCTGCGATCCGCCCTTTGGTCAATTCCATCACCCTTCTGCCTTGGCCTTCAGCATCCTTAAGTTCTGAAACTTTGGGCGATCCAACACTGCATCACGGAACCACTCGGCGATCCACCGACTGCTCCTTTCTCTTACCAACTTGGTTCTTTCCTTCAGGGCTTGGCACACTGGAACTTTAGGCGGTCAAGAAGCCATTCGGCAACTCGCCAAGTGGACTTGGCGATCACCAGGGTTACTTTTCTTCATTCTTTCAGCTCGCTTTGTTCCTTTTTGCAAATTAGTGTCCTTGTTTTGTTGCTCAATCAAAATACGTGGAGATCAAGGGTTTAACATTAGTTATTGGCACAAAATAAGCATTTCAGGATACTAAATCTATACAAATAAAGCCCTAAATGAGTCCAAATCTTGGACTCATCACCACTCAAATTAAAGATCTCTTAGTACTCTTTCCAACGCCATCGGGTTTGCTAAAATCCAAGCTCAGAGTAGAAACTTATGCCCATTTAAGTTAATCCTTATCAAGCAAGGCATCTTCACGAGCTGCTAGATGGGTCTGGGTTATCATGATGGCCCGTGAAGCTTGTCTTGAAGCCACTTCGACAGCATTTAAGTCAAGGTCGCATTGGTCTTTTTCCCTATGCATTGCACACTTAAACTACATCGTTTGATGCCTAATATATGTCATTTTACTCAATCTAAGACTAATAATCTAGTCAGATAATACCCACAACCTGCATTTTCTAAAAATCACCCAACTTAGAGAAAAAAGGAGAGGAAAAGTTGACTATTTCTCCCAATAACAAGCAGGAGTGTTCTTCGAAGTTCATCCCTCCATATATTTCGTCACCAGGTATGTGGGATTTCACAAGTAGGTTCCTTTCACCCATTAGGTCACAAGAATTCAGTTATTTCCTCAAATTGGAAAACAAATGTTTTAACCTAGGGGTTCTAAAACCTTAGGAATCCATTGAAAGTTAGTTAATATAGTTCCATTGCATTGATTACATGTTTTCTTGAAAAATTAATGTAATCCCATGTATAGAAATGAGAACCCTAGTTTGTATTCATCATCAATATTTCATGAAATATACTTACTAGAAAAATCAGTTAGAAAATCAGGCTTTAGAATTTGAATTCCATATCTTTTAGTATATTTATTTGCATTCCGAGATAGTATGTTAGTATTTTGAGCTACTCAGTATTTCAGTTTCATTTTAGCCTTTCATTCAGTTGGGAGTAGACGTAGCACATTTGGATAGGGGTTTAGCGTACCCTTAATGTCCCAAAAATACATGCCAATGTAGGTTCAAAAGTTCCCTCTATTGGGCATCAATTTTAGTGATCACGCCACAATCATGCATTTATACCCCTCACAAGGTATATTGGGTTCTCTCGATAGGGCGTATACATCGGACTCTATGTTTAGCTCACGTGGTTAATGTTAGTTAATAGTAGCTCCCACATTCATACTCTCATTGCATTGACCGTGTTATCAACATTCATTTCAATATTCAGTTCAGTATAATGGTAATATGATTAGTACATGGTCATTGCATTTAGGTCAACTTTCAATTACATTTCACTACACTCTATTTCTATATTCAGTATTATATTGGTTAGCTATATCATTGTTCAACTTAGTATCTATATCTTGCATGCTCAGTACATTCACAATACTGACGCATACATTGCGCTACATTGTTTTATGATATAGGTTCAGGTGCGCAATATCTAGATCACGCTTAGTCGATTTCCAGCCTATCCTAAATAGCTTTAGTGGTGAGTCATCATAGTTCGAGGCCATTTCTTTATGCTTCGTTTAGTTAGTTATTTTCAGTCTTTTCATAACTTTTTATAGAATTTGAATGGGACTTGTCCGAGTAGATCATCAGTAATAGAGGCTTTCAGACATAGAGTCAGTATTCAGTTGTTTGGGGTTGCTTCTAATTCACATGTTATGATTTACTCTCTTTTGGAGTCCTTCATTTTTACTCAGTTATTAGTTATTCTTCCACTTATCTTTATTATCTATTCAGTATGCTTGTGATTGCCAGACTCAGGATAAGCTTAGGGTCACTCGTGATCCTAGGTCTTGTGTTATGTCTAGGGGGTAGCCTCGGGGCGTGACAAACTTGGTATCTGAGAATTAGGTTCAAGAGTCATAGGATATCTGAAAGCCGTACTAAGTAGAGTCTCTTTCATGAGTGTGAAGCACGATACACCTATGAAAGAGAGGCTACAAGGTGTTCTAAGAGAAACTTCTCTTCTTTCTTTTCCCTCTTGTGCCATAGAGTATGAACTCTATTTAATCTCCTTCTAACTCCTAGTCTTCGCATTTCAGAAAATGCCTCATAGAAGAGGTAATATAAGGGATCAGCCAGCAACTTCAGTAGACCTTTTTAATGAGTAAGTCATGCATGCCGAGTTTAGGGTTTCTTTCCAAGTGCTTGCTCAGGCCATGATCACCCTCGTCAATCAACAGGTTGTGGCCCCAACTCCGCTGCAGACTAATACTACCGTAACAAGAATCTAGGACCTCACTCGGGTTAACCCTATGAAGTTTCATAGGTCTAAGTAAGAAAGGGATCTACAAGAGTTTCTAACTGACATTTTGAATGTAATATAAATTAGAGGTGTTACTCTAGTCGAGAGTGCAGATTTGGCCGCCTATCATTTGAAGGGAGTGGCTTACATTTGGTACCAACAGTGGAAGGAATCTCTTGCTACTAAAGCAAGTTAATAAACATTCTCAAAACCCTTCTCAGTCTCTACTCCACTTGGTGACTGGAATACCCCGTATTCGAAAAAGGGAATTTGAGTCAATTTGGGGACTTTGTAAGTGCCACCCATGGAGGCCCACCACGGCCTGTGGGTTGAAACACAGGTCATAGATGGGTCCATGGGTTGGCCACCATTCCATGTGAATTAAGCCCAAGGACTACGGCTCGACCTACGAACCGTAGGTCAGACCACGGTCCCTAGTTAGGGTCCTTCGTTCACTGGCCAAAATAATGGTCTAAGATGACCAAAGACGGTCCACTAAGATGGATCGTAGGTCAGAATATGGTCCGTCAAATAGGAGTCCATAAATCAGCCCAAACTCTCTGTATTTACCAACGGAGGTGCACGACGGACTGTAAGTCCATCCATGGTCCGTCGGTCGAGGGGCATCAGTGGCAGTTGGGTCTTTTCCAAATTAATTAATTCCTATACTATGTCGGTTTGCCTATATTTAGGACACCTATATAAGTCTTTTTACCCCCAAATTAAATCCATTTACTTTATTTAGGGGTTAAACGACATAGTTTAGGGGTCTAACGTATAGGGGAAAAGACCAAAACAACCCTTCATAAAAATCTAACGCAGCTGACCACGGCCTCTCTAACGGACCATCAAGTGGTTGTGTCCTTGGTCCAATAGTTGTTGGTTCTAAGCTTTCCTCTATGGTCCACTTCATGGACCATGTGAAGGATTACAGACCTTGAAGGTCCTTGTGGTCCTTCACTTGGGTTAGGGGCTTTTCTGCCTCGACTCATCGAAAGCCACCATGATTTATGTGGTGGTTCACAGCTCGTGAAGGGTCCCTTGGTCCACCACTTCAGGGCTAGTGTGAGTCCATAGATAGGTCGACGGGCTATGGTCCGATTCACGGTCCGTGAACCCTGTCGTGGTTCACCTGGTTCTTCTAGTTTTTTGCTGAAAATTCTAAGTTTAATTGCCAAGGTGTTACAGGTTCTCTTAAAAGAGATGGTGCTGAAAATCTCATCATTAACTCATTTGGAAATTGAAGTTTCTTCTCATTTTAAATGTTAAGACATTTACTATTGGGATTACTTAGTTCCCATATATTCATTTTGAAAAATGAAACTCAACTCTCCTCATCCTCATACTCAAGTATTCATGTCTTAAAACAAGTTTTAAAAGGTTTGTAAAAGACTTCTCAAAATAACTCAAAAGTCTCTCTCAAACTCGACTTTTAATCTTCACTTGAATTTGAATTATGAATTCAAGAGTTACAATTCATTATATGAAAGATGTCTTGATGTTTAGATGTAGTTTAGAGTAGCTAGAATTAGAAAGGAGTGAATGTACACTTTAAAGGATTTTAGAAGGGACAAACGACAAAACAAGAATGGAACAAGCGACCCTGGTGCACTTAGTAGCACAAGGCGTCGGCCCCAAACTTCAGGACCTCTTTTCTGGTGCACTGCTGGCACAGTGCGTTAGCCTCTGCCCAAAAATTTTTGATCATTTTTTTTCTATGACTTTTTACCCTAATTCACCTAAAATCGATTGATTTCCTCAAATTTACCTTAGATTAAATTACCCAATACAAGTACATCAGAATCTACTCAGAAACTACCCTCTAACATATAACATTTATCTTAAGAACTCATCAAACTCATCATTAACGATTTAAGAACAAAACTTCAAGAAACTTGTCAAGAACTCAAATTAGTCAACCTCAAGCACGAAATTATAGATAAAATCACATGATTCGCATGTGGGTGAATTAACCCAACACTATGAGAACTTACATACCTCGAAAGAATAAAATTCTTGGCGGATTTCCTCAAAGCTTCACAAGAATCTTGATCGTTCTTCCTTTTCTCCTCTTTTCCTCTTCTTGAACTTCTTTCTAAAACCCTAAGTGTATTTAGGATTTGTGAGAACTGACCCAAATTAGTTTAGAACCCTAATATATTACTAAAAACATTTAAAGCTAATGGGGTAAGGAAAATACCAAAATACCCCTCATTAATTTAGGTAAATTTCCTTAACTGGACAGGCTGACTTCAAACGGGCATATCTCGCTCATCCAAACTCAAAATTTAGCAATATTGGTTACGTTGCAAAGAGAATTCAAGGACCTTTCATTTGATATCTTATGTGCCACCTAAATCATCCTGTACTAAAAGTTATGGTCGTTTGAAGTTGATCCAAAACTCACAACTTAAGCTTAACTTGAAGAAATCTCTAATTAGCCCGTTCCAAATTAGTTCTTTCTAAATTTAGCTCTTTCTAAGGCCGAGTTGTTACAGTTCGGAACAAGTTGAATGAATAATTTACTTGAGGCAACGAGGTCACGAATATATTTATTTTGAAGAATATATTCGGCTAAGCTCAAAGGCTGATCGTATCCATGGAACTAGAAAATGATATAACATAATGAGTTCAATGATGCAACATCTTTGGGAATGTGATTTGGTCTCAAAGAAACTGTCAATATCAATATTTGTGAAGTTGATATATAATATTGGATGACATAATCACAAGATAATAAGTGATGTTTCAATCAAGGGGAGTATAATACGCGTTGCACTCTTTTTTTCTTGACAGAGGTTTTGTCCCACTGAGTTTTCTGGCATGGTTTTTAATGAGGCAACAAATTATGCATATTAAAAGTTATGTGTACACTTTTTTTTTACTAGATTTTTTTTCACGGGGTTTTTCCTAGTAAGGTTTTTATGAGGCACATTTTCTATAGAAATCCAATAGGGAGTGTTATAAATCCATTGAATAGTGGATTGTCCATTCGGTTTATTCATAAGCTTCCTCATTCATGTATGTAAATTCCCTAGGTGATATGAACCCCTTATTGGATAACAATATGGATAACAATGTATCTAATATTTTGGACATTGAACTCGGTGAACTTTGGAGTGAAATATCAACCTCTAAATTGAGATATCATTCACCGTTATAAAGCACACTTGAATTAGAAGAAAAGTTCTCTCTTCTATCTACATTTCTTGCCTTGTTCTCTTTATAATAATATTATTCTGAGCTTGATTTAATAACTATATATATATATATATATATATATATATAACACCTCAAAAATTAGAAACAAGAGAGAAGGGAAAACCACGGAGATGGTCCATAGGTTGTGAAGAGGACCACTACCCGTCATCTTGCTCATGGTTGTGCACCCAGCAAAAGGTTAAAGACCACAAACCACTAAACGGTCCATGGAGATCCACTCAAGCTGTGGAGTGGCCCATGTGAGGGACACAGAACCACCATGGCTACTATGAAGGACCACAAACCATTAGATGGCCCATGGAGCTTCACGAGCCATGAATTAGTTCGTCAAAGAGACTTGATAGAATTTAATGTTTGGGTCAACTTTAAACGATCATATCTTAGGTAGTCCACAAGCTGCCAATTTAAATATCTTTAAGTCCACTTTCCAACACCACCAAGTTTGCCTAATTATGAACCCAGAGTAAAAATTTATGCTAGTTTCAGTGAAACCTTGTCGGGCAGGGCATCTTCACGACCCACTTGATGGGCCGTGGTGCATTAGACGGCACGTGAATCCTGTGTTGAAGCCTCTTCATAGAAATATAAGTGAGGTTTCACCCCAAAAGTCACTGGTCAAGCACCACAGACGTCTAAACGGTCCATGAAGCTCCACACGGACAGTGAAGTCGTCCATCAAGGGGATGTGCTAGACTTAGAGGTTAGGTTTAACTTTAAACGACCATATATTTTTGTACAAAATAAAGTATGTGGCGCATGACCAGTCAAATTAAAGATCTCTGAGTTCTCTTTCCAATGCTACCAAGTTTGCTAAAACCCAAGCTCAGAGTAAAAAGTTATTCCTGTTTAAGTTAAGCCTTGTCGAGCAGGGCATCTTCACGAGATGCTAGACGGGTCTTGGTTATCATGATGGCCTGTGAAGCCTGTCTTGAAGCCACTTCGGCATCATTTAAGTCAGGGTAGCATTGGTCTTTTCCAATATGCATTGCACACTTAAAGTACATCGTTTGATGCCTAAACTATGCAATTTTACTCAGTCTATGCTTAATAATCTAGTCAAATAATACCTAAAACCCACATTCTCCAAAAATCACCCAACTTAGAGCAAAAATAAGAGGGAAAGTCGACTACTGCTCCAAATAACAAGCAGGAGTGTTCTTTGAAGTTCAGCCTTGAAATCTATAGGATTTCTCCATAGATTTCGTCACCAGGTATGTGGGATTTTACAAGTGGGTTCCTTTGACCCATTAGGTCATTAGAATTCAATCAATTCCTCAAAGTTCTCATAAATTATTTAAACCTAGGGTTTCCAAAACCTTGGGAATCCATTGAAAGTTAGTTGATATAGTTCCACTACACTGATTACCTATTTTCTTGAAGAATTAATGTAATCCCATATATAGAACTGAGAACCCTAGTTTTTATTCATCATCAATATTTCATTAAATATACTTGCTAGAAATATCAGTCAGAAAATCATGCTTTAGAATTCGAATTCCATATCTTTTAGTATATTTATGTGCATTCCTAGATAGCCTGTCAGTATTTTGAGCTACTCAGTATTTCAGTTTCAATTTAGCTTTTCATTTAGTTGGGAGTAGACTTAGCACAGAGTTGGACTGGGGTTCAGCGTCCCTCAAAGTCCCAAAATTACGTGCAAACGTAGGTTCAAAAGCTCCCTCTATTTGGCATCAGTTTTAGTGATCATGCCACAGTCATGCATTTATTCCCCTCACAAGGTATATTGGATTCTCTCTATGGGGCGTATACATTGGACTCTACATTTAGCTCACGTGGTTTATGTCAGTTAATAGTAGCTCCCACATTCATACTCTCATTGCATTGACCATGTTATCAACATTCATTTCAATATTTAGTTTAGCATATTGGTTACATGATTAGTACTTGGTCATTGCATTTAGCTCAACATTTAGTTACATTTCACTACACTCTGTTTTTATATTCAGTATTATATTGGTTAGCTATATCATTGTTCAACTTAGTATCTATATCCTGCATGCTCAGTACATTCACAGTACTGACGCATACTTTGCGCTACATCATTTTATGATGTAGGTTAAGGCATGCAGTATCCAGATCACGCTTAGTCGATTTCCAGCCAGTTCTCAACAGCTTCAGTGGTGAGTCAGCATAGTTCGAGGACGTTTCATTATGCTTGGTTTAGTTAGTTATTCTCAGTCTTTTCATAAGTTTTTATAGAGTTTGCTGGGGACTTGTCCAAACAGCTTATCAGTAGTAGAGGCTTTCAGACATAGAGTCAATATTCAGTTGTTTGGGGTTGCTTCCAATTGGCATGTTCAGATTTACTCTCATTTGGTGTCCTTCGTTTTGACTCATTTATTAGTTATGCTTCCTCTTATCTTTGTTATCTATTTAGTATGCTTGTGATATGCAAGACTCATTATAAGCTTAGGGTCACTCGTGATCCTAGGTCCCGTGTTATGTCTAGAGGGCAGCATCGGTGCGTGAAAAAGTTGGTATCCGAGCATTATGTTCAAGATTCATAGGATATCTGAAAGCCGCACTAAGTAGAGTCTCTTTCATGAGTGTGAAGTGCAACACACCTATGAGATAGAGAGGCTACAAGCTGTTCTAATAGAAACTTCCATTGTTTCTTTTCCAGCTCATGCCATAGAGTATAAACTCTATTTAATCTCTTTCTAACTAGTAGTCTTCTCGTTTTAGAAACTACCTCCTAGAAGAGGTAACCCAAGGAATGAAGACCCTTTTAATGAGTAAGTCACGCATGTCAAGTTTAGGGTTGCTTTCCAAGTGCTTTCTCAGGCCTTGATCTCCCTCGTGAATCAACAGGCTATGGCTTCCACTCCTCCGTAGACTAACATTACTGCAACAAGAATCTAGGACCTCACTCAGGTTAACCCTACTTAGTTTCATGGGTCTTAGTCAGAAGGGGATCTACAAGAGTATCTCGATGACATTTTGAATATAATAGACATGAAGGGTGTCACTCTAGTCGAGAGTACAGATTTGGCTGCTTATCAGTTGAAGGGATTGGCCTACACTTGGTACCAGCAGTGGAAGAAATCTCTTGCTACTAATGCAAGTCCAAAAACTCTATCAGAACCCCTCTCAGTCTTTACTCCAGTTGGTGAATATAACACCCCATATTCGATAAAGGGAATTTGTGTCAGTATTAGGAAGTTGTAGGTGCCAGCCATAGAGGCCCACCACGACCCTGGGTTGAATCACATACCAGAAGTGGGTCCGTGGGTTGGCCCCCATGCCAAGTGAATTGAGCCCAAGGGCCAAGGCTCGACCTACGAACCATAGGTCAGGCCACGGTCCCTGTTCAGGGTCTGTCATTCACTAGCAAAAACAGTGGTCTCTGATGACCAACGACATGTCCACCAGGACGGACCGTAGGTCAGAATATAGTTCGTCAACTAGGAGTGCGTAGGTCAGCCCAAACACTATGTATTTACAAACGGAGATGCAGGACGGGCTATAGGTCCATCCAGGGCCCAATGATCGAAGGGCATCAGTGACAACTAGCAATTATTTTCAATGGCAGTTGGGTCTTTTCTTAATTAATTAAATCCTATACTATGTCATTTTGCTTATATTTAGGACACCTATATAAGTCTTTTTACCCCCTAATTAGACCCATTTACTTCATTATTCCAAATTGACAAAAAGAAAACTAAACCTCCTCTCAAGTATTCTCTCTCTAGAAACTTGAAGAATAAGAAGATTCACTCTAGGGTTTCAAGCCAAGATTCCAATTTATCCATTGAAGGCTAGCATTTGGATTCAAGATATGGTAGTTTTCATCCATGAATTCCTTTCATTCATGGATTCCCCAGATTCCTCTATTTCAAAAGGTAGAATTCCCTAATTAGCTAGGGTTTTCTTCAATTACCATGGGTTCTTTTGATTATTGATCTTAATGATTGAATTATGTTTTAATATGCATAAATTGATGATTTACAATACTTTTATGATGTTTCCCCTATGAACCCATGTAGACCCCTATGTTTTCGAAATTGTGATCATATGATGTGGGATTTTGATTATGAAAGAGGAGTTTTATGAACTAATGAAATGAAGTGATAGAATTACATGAATTTATGATATAATACATATCTAAACCTTGAATTGAAGATTTGGTGATTGAAAGCAAGCTTTGAACCTTGAAAGGGAGAAGTATGAGTTGATGCATGATGTTATGAAACCTGTGTAAATGCTTTAAAGGTGCTTTGAGAGTACAATGCCAATGATGATGCTTGATGATTGTGTTGTGAGAGGATATTCTCATAAACACATACTAGCATGATGTGAAAGGTTTTCTCACATAATATGGATTCTTAGGTTGAAAGGCTATTCTCACTTGATTAAATCAAAGAGTAAGAGCTATCCTATTGAAACTAGCTTGGATTGGTGGTCCAAGGACACCTTTCCATGAATGATAAGAATAACTAAGAAATGACTATTCCATGGGAATTATGCTTAGCACCGAGTGGATATTGATTTGAGATTGAAGCCCTTACATTAGTAGAGGCCAGGTTTCTAGAAGCAATCTCTTGAGATGGAAGCCCCCACCATAGTAGAGGCCAGGTTTCTAGTAATAATCTCCTTATCCCATAAACTATCTTCCCCCGTAGGATGATTAGCTAGTGGATCCAATTAAGCTAGAAGTTCATGGTTCTACCTTAGGCAAGTAGAACAACCCTTTTTGGTGTGGGAGACACTGGGGGATCGTGATATAGCTCACATGGTCTCTATGTCGGTTAAGGCTAATTTTCCCACTTCAAGACTAAAAGTGAACTAAGGTTACTATAACAAGTATCTCATATGTGTTCAAATACTTAAAGAATGATGTTATCTTGCATTGACTATGATGTTATGACTTATGTTTTCTAACTCTCTCATATCATGTTTTAGTTGGTCAATTGGATGTCTTGAAATGAAATGCCCCTTTTAGCATGTTTTAAATGTTTTTATGCATAGCTATCATACTTGGTACATTGTTTGTACTAACACATATTGTTGCCTAAAATTTTCCCAACTATAGGGTCCGACATACAGGTTTCCCAGTCCCTTGGCTAGAGGTTGGATTTGATTGTTTGCCGAGCTTGGTGAGTCCTCATGGTTTGAGGATGAAATTTCATGCGTTTAGTTTCTTTCAAGTATTTATCTTTTGTACATGATGTATTGGCTAGGCCCAATTTCATTATATTGTACTAGATGGCTATGTTGAGACAAATGTTTTAGACTTCCTCTTTTCTTTAATAAAATGTTTTGGACTAGGGCTATTGTTTTACTCTTATTGTTCTATTTCATATGTTATGAGAGCTAAGTGGCTTGTATGGAGTCCTTCAGGGTTCTATACGCCATGTTACATCTAGGGGGTACCCTTAGGTCATGGAGGATGAATGATCCCAAGGGGGAGATATTGTAGCACCCCATATACGAAAAAGGGAATTTGAGTCAATTTTGTGAAGTTGCAAGCACCAGCCATGGAGGCCAACCACAACCTGTGGGTTGAACCATGGACTGTAAGTGGGTCTGTGGGTTGGAAACCATGCCAAGTGAATTGAGATCAAGGACCACAGCTCAACCTATGGACCGTAGGTCAGAACACGGTCTGTGGTCAGGGTCTGTTATTTACTGGCCAAAATAGTGGTTTCTGATGACCAACGACAGTCCACCAGGATGGACTGTATGACAAACCACAGTCCATCAACTGGGGTCCATAGGTCAGCCCAAACTCTCTGTATTTACAAATGGAGGTGCACAACAGACCGTAGCTCCATCCACGGTCCGTTAGTCGAGGGGCGTCGGTGGCAGCTGTCAGTTATTTTTTGGGGCAGTTGGGTCTTTCCTAATTAATTAATTCCTATACTATGTCGTTTTGCTTAAATTTAGAACTCCTATATAAGTCTTTATACCCCCCAAAGTAGATGTATTTACTTCATTCTTCCAAATTCACAAAAAGAAAACCAAATCTCCTCTAAAATATTATCTCTCTAGAAACTTTAAGAAGAAGAAGAAGAAGATTCACTCTAAGGTTTCAAGCTAAGGTTCCAATCTCTCAATTGAAGGATAACATTTGGATTCAAGGTTTGGTAGTTGTTATCCATGAATTCATTTCATTCATGGAGTCCCCAAATTCCTCTAGTTCAAAAGGTAGAGTTCCCTAATTAGCTAGGGTTTCTTCAATTACCATGGGTTCTTTTGATTATTGATCTTAATGATTGAATTATGTTTTAATATGCATGAATTGATGATTTACAATGTTTTTATGATGTTTCCTCTCTGAAACCATGTAAACCCCTATGTTTTCCAAATTGTGATCATATGATGTGGGTTATTGATTATGAAAGAGGAGTTTTATGAACTAATGCAATGAAGTTATAGAATCACATGAATTTATGATATAATCCTTATCTAAACCTTGAATTCGAGATCTGGTGATTGAAAGCAAGCTTTGAAACTTGAAAGGGCAAAGTATGGTTTTATGCATGATCTTTTGAAACATGTGTAAATGTTTTAAGGGTGCTTTGAGAGTAAAGTGCCAATGATGATTTTTGATGATTGTGTTGTGAAAGGATATTTTCATAAACACATTGTAGCATGATTTGAAAGGTTTTCTCACATAATATGGATTCTTAGGTTGAAAGGCTATTCTCACCTAATTGAATGAAAGAGTAAGAGTTATTTAATGAAACTAGCTTGGGTTGGTGGTCCAAGGACACCTTTCCATGAATGATAAGAATAACTAAGAAATGACTATTCCATGGGAATTATGGTTAGCACTGAGTGGACATTGATTTGATATGGAAGCCCTCACGTTAGTAGAGGCCGGGTTTCTTGAAGCAATCTCTTGAGATGGAAGCCCTCAAGTTAGTAGAGGTCAGGTTTCTAATTACAATCTCCTTATCCCATAAACTACATGCCCCCATAGCATGATTAGCTAGTGGATCCATTTAATCTAGAAGTTCATGGTTCTACGTTAGGCAATTGGAACAACCCTTTTCAGTGTGGGAGACACCGGGGTATCATGTTACAACTCACATGGTCTCTATGTCGGTTAAGGCTAATTTTCCCACAAGAAGACTAAAAGTGAACTAAGGTTAATTCAAGAAGTATCTCATATGTGTTTAAAGACTTAAATAATGATGTTAGCTTGCATTGACCATGATGTTATTGCTTATGTTTTCTAACTCTTTTAAATCATGTTTTAATTGGTCAATTGCATGACATAAAATAAAATGTTCCTTTTAGCATGATTTAAATATTTTTATGCATATTTATCATACGTGGTACATTGTTTGTACTAAAGCATATTCTTGCCTACATTTTCCCCAAATGTAGGGTCTGACATAAAGGTTTCGAGTCCCTTGGCTAGAGCTTGTATTTGATTTTTTACCGAGCTTGGTGAGTCCTCATGGTTCGAGGACAGATTTTCCTATGTTTAGTTTCTTTCATGCATTTCTCTTCTGGACATGATATATGGGTTAGGCCCAATTTCATTCTATTGTATTGGATGGCTATGATCAGACAAATGTTTTAGACTTCCGCTTTTCTTTTATAAAATGTTTTGGACTTGGAATATTGTTTTATTCTTATTGTTCTATTTCTTATGTTATGAGAGCTAAGTGGCTTGTATGAAATCCTTTGGGGGTTCTATACGCCATGTTATATCTAGGGGGTACCCCTAGGTCGAGACAATGATTATAGTTAGATGGGTATGCAAAAATTGCCCTGTCACAGTTTCTTAGAAATTCACCTTAGCAGACCTTGTAGAGTTAGAAATGGTTGATTTCGATATCATTGTAGACATGGATTGTTTACATTCCTACTATGCCTTAGTCATTGGTAGAACTAAGATTGCTCGATTTTAGTTTCAAAATGAGCCGGTCTTAGAATAGAAGGGTAGTATCTCAATGCCTATGGGTTGATTTATCTCTTACCTTAAGGCTAGGAAAATGATTTTCAAAGGGTATATACATCATCTCTTCCAGGTTAAGGATTCAAAATCCAAAACACCAAATCTTTAGTCTGTCCCAATAGTAAATGAGATTCGAGAATTTTTCCTCGAAGATCTTCCCAAGGTTCCTCCCGAAAGGGAAATCGACTTGGTAATAGATATCTTTCCAGGTATGCAGCCTATTTTGATTCCTTCTTACAGAATAGCTCAAGTTGAGCTTAAGGAATTGAAAGAACAATTTAAAGACCTTCTAGATAAGGGCTTCATCAGACCCAATATCTCCCCATAGGGTGCTCCAGTGTTGTTTGTAGAAAAGTGAGACAGTTCTCTCAATATGTGCATTGACTATCGTTAGTTGAACAAAGTCACAATCAAGAATAAGTATCCCATTTCTATAATTTATTACTTGTTCGACCAACTTCAGGGTGATAGTTGCTCTTTTAAGATAAACCTCAGATCTGACTATCATCACCCAGATTCAAAGATAGTGACATCTCAAAGAAAACTTTCAGGACTCGGTATGGTTACTATGAATTTGTAGTTATGTCTTTTAGACTAACAAATGCTCTTGCATCTTTCATGGACTTAATGAATAGAGTGCTCAATCAGTATTTGGACTTGTTTGTCATCGTCTTTATTGATGATATCCTCATTTATTCGCATAGTGAGGAAGAGCATGTGACTCAGAGAGTTGTTTTGCAAGCCTTTAAAGATCACCAACTATTCGCTACATTTAGCAAATGTTAATTCTGGTTACAATCATTCACTTTCCTTTGTCATGTGGTATCCAATGAAGGGTGTTGACACCCAATTTTGACCGATCTTTAGCAATTTCAGAGATGCTATTCGATTAAATACGTTTATATTTTTGAGTTAAAATTTTAATCAATTTTGTCTTAAAATTATATATTTTAGTATGCATGATTTTTTAAAATTATCGTAAATATTTTGTTTAATTATTAGTAAAACTCAAATTAATTATTTTATTTCAAATGTTTTAAAATTTAAGTGATTCTTATTATATAAAATGTTATAATATATATAGTATTTTATTAATTGAATAGCATTTCATTCTTCTTCCCCTAAATCTTTTAAATTTTAGCCTAATCTATTCAAATTCCTTTTAATTCTAGCCTATTCAATTCAAATTCTTATTTCAATTATAGCCATTTTATTTCAATTCTGGCCAAATTTATTTCAATTTTGGCCATTCCAATTCAATTCCTAAACTCTATCTCTTAATCCCAACCGTTAATCTCGTTCCATTCAATCGTGACCGCACATCCGGAAATAATCAACGGTTGAGATCAGTTTTCTCCAACCTTCCTATTTTAACTTAAAGACCCCAAACCCTAATCTTCCTCATTCCTCTCCTCTCCAGATCCGCCTCCCCTTCTCTCTTCTGTTTCTCCTGCGGTGACAAGACCAAAGAAGAACCACCGGACAAAGCGAGACGGCGAGACGCATGCCGGCAACCAAAGATCCTCAAGCGTGAAAGAGCAACAACCAAGAGATCCAGTTGCTCCAAGCGGCTCTTCCATCGCGAGCAACCGGCGAGGCGACCACAACGGCTCGACTAACAACAACCAAGATGAGAACCAACTCCGTCTCAGCGGCCTCGCGAGGATGACAACCCACGATGACAACAATGATTCCAGCCAGCAGCCACTGGTGAGCAGCAACTTCAACCGATCCGGCGGCGCAGGCAAGAAACAGCAGTAACATCGATCTCCGGCGAAGATAAAGTTTCGACGGATCTATTCAGATCTGTCCAGGTACATTTTCTTTTGATTTTATTATATCATCTGTTAGTAGTTTTTTTCTTTGTTCCATTTATAATTTGGCTTTGATATATAAATGTTGTTATACATGTTCAGTATATATGAAAGTCATTTCTTTTGTGATTATTGCTCCATGTTCATGTGTGTTGTTGTGTCTTTGTGGATACATCTGCTAGTATTTATGTATTCTCTATAAAATTTGAATAAATTGCATGTTAAGTGGCTATAAATCTGTTTGTTATCTGCAGTAATTTTAATATGTAACTTAAAATCGGGTTTTAATCATATGAGTTTGACTACTTGTTCAACTTAATTTAGTTTTTGAGAACCCCACCATCTATTTGTTTAAGATTGATTGCTGTTGCTATTTATTTCTCAAGATCTATCACTTTTATCTTGTTACTCATATACTTGTTTGCTTACTGCTATGTATTCACTAATTTTGGTGGTGGTTTGATTTAGACTTCTTTTGCTAATATTTCCCGTTCAAATTAGAAATAACTTGTAGATTTATTTTAATCATGGTAAATTAGTTTGTTGATTGATATTTTGGAAAATATTTAGAGTAACTAGCTGATTATTAGAAAATGACTTAATTATGGTATAAATTGATTGATTATTGGACTTGTTTAAAATTGGTGTTAGGATTATAAATGACAGATTATCTCATTTCTTTTGCTAATTAATTAGTTTGAAAAGTTTTCCCTTACTTAATTGATTCTGCTTACCGTATAAAGACTCGCCCTCGACTTATACTTTTTCCTTTAATATGATCATTCTCTGGTTGCTTCACTTTGATTGTTATTGCAGATTTTGGGGCTTTTGGTAAGATAACTTGGCTTTATTATTTTATTTACTTTTGTTAATTGATCCTAGTTACCTTAATTAAAATTTAGGCAGATTTCTTGTTTTATATTTGGTAAATAAGGTAAAAGAATAAAAATATTTCACTGATTTAGTCGTGATTTAGGGGTGCTGTGAATAAGGAAGAGTAATATTCCTTGATTTATCTTCTTTCCTTGTTATGTGCCCCTCCTCTACTATAAATAATCAGTCTCCTCCCCTTTTTGGAGGGACATTCAACCTTGGCTTACACTAAAAAATATATTCAGACTTTGGTTTAGACTAAAAATATTTGCTCCCTACTCTAAAAAAGAATTCAGTTTTTTTTCGTTACTTCAAAGTTCTTCTCTGTTTCCGCTGTTGCTGTTTTGTTGTGTTCGTGTCAATTATTGGAATCGAGTGTTGTATTCATTGCTGATTTCTTTAACTGCTTAACTGGTTAGTGTAATTCCTATACGCATTTTATATTTTTACACTTTTACTTGCTTACTGTTCTGCATAAATCCAAAAAATGGATTTGATGAATGAAAGGAAGCGTACGGGTTAGTCTTTTCTACTCTTGTTGTGATTATAATTGCCTACAATTGTGTGTGTGTTATGCTTGACTCCATCAATAATTTAATATGTGATAATCTGTGTGTGTTATGCTTGATTCCATCAAGAATTTGTTATATGATGATCTGTATTGTCATAAATCTTCTGCAATATGGTGCGTATTTGCGTTTCGGCAGGTTTTAAATAGGGGAGTTTGAAGAGTCGCCTTGGCGGGATATCGAAGTTTTCTTTAAGTTTATTTATTTGTATTATGTCTTTATTTATTTCTAGCATGCGGCTCTGTAATAATTTTGTATAACTCGCTAACTCTCTATATATAATATTTATTTGGGGGGATCGCCTAAGGGGAGGGGGATATACGTGCTACTCGTTTTCTTTTTTTTTATTTACGTGTGCTTGTTAAAAGAAATCTACTTGCCTAAATCTTGAAGCATTGTAAGTGTTGGAATTTCCTAAATAATTCACCTAAAATTATTGTTTGCAACATAATATAATGTTAAAACAGTCATTATGTGATAAATATTTTGTTTTTATAATCTGGATATTTATTTCGTTTAGAAGTTGGGCTGATTTATTAATTTGGACGATATTCACCTCAGCATGCTAATAATTTGGACTCACAAGAATCTATTTAAGTGTCTCTCATGAATTTAACATGTTAATAGGGGACAAATTAACCTTAAATAATTGCCAGCATATTTATGAGTATTAATTGGGGACTTATTTAGAAAATGATGTTAAACTATTTTCAATATGTTAATTAATTAGTGTATGTAATCTGACCTCAATTGTTGCTGTATGCGAATAAATCCAAATCGCCTAGAGTTCATGCCTATAGGTTTTAATCAATTATTAACGTGTTATTTTAGCTAGAACTTCTGTTTCAGACCTGATCTACAATTCTAGCATGTTAGACTTTGAACAATTACTTCATTTAAATAGTTTGTATTAGCTTATGTATGCTAGCATGTGCACATTTAGATACCATGCCTATAGGAGTTATATAAGTTCTAATATATTATCTGGGTGTAGAAATTATGCATATAGGTTTTTGAATGACTTTTGAGTTAGAAATTATGCGTTAGGGTCAATGATTAACTGCTGCATTAATTAACGAGCGTTAAATAAAAAGATTAACTTTTCAGCGTGTTAAATAACCTAGTAATTTGCTACACATTTCTGCTCTCTGTTAAATATTTCATACTGTGGCTGTATTTCTGCCAGCTAAATAATTTAACCTCTTTCAGCATGTTAAATGGTTTCAATAATTGCTTCCTAGTTAAATGTTGGTTAATTGTTGCCCGAATTAACAAACTTCTGCACTGTTTCATTATTTAAAATCAGTTACTAAATCAACTTCTGCATTAATAAATTGATCTGTAATAAAATATTTTTTTCTGCAACTGGGATCGCTTTTCTGCTATAACTAGTTAAAATCTGCATTCTTAAAATGTCTATTAATTAGTCTGCCCTTTAATCCATTGCTGCTGTCTTAATGCTTGTTTATATGTGTGCACACCTTCATTGAAACCTTTCATCAGTTATGCGTGTTTGTTAGCATGTTAATAAAATTTAAGAGGCTAATATTAGACTTTATCTGCTAACTGTTGTCCTATTTGTTTTAACTTGGTGTCTAGGTGGGCCTATATATTTATTTTGTCTAAAACCATCCCAATAGTAGTTCAATGCCTCTTGGACATTAAGCGGGGGCGCTAGGCACCTTTTAGAGACGAAAGCATGCGGTGGTGGGGTAGGGGTAGTTTAGACCCTATGGATATGATGACACCGACTCAGGCTTAAAGCGACAAACTTCGGTTTTGTCTGTCTCTATACGGAAACCTATCGAAATAAAATGAAAAGTCGAGTGCTGATCCGTAAAGTTCTTCAGAGTCTCCCTTTCCCTTTATCCCTTTAATTGTTTATAATTATAATTATTTGGGGTAGTTTAAATAAAATATGAAATTTGGTTTGCTCATTTAATTGTGTAATTTCTATCTTCTCGCTCCTCTCTTTATTAATTTGTTTAATATCTATTTATTATGTTATCACCTAGATTTGCATGTTTAATCAAAACAACTAAAATTATGTTAATCTATTGTTATCACCTAGCAAGCATGTCTAAATTAAATAAATAATTAAATGAAGTGACCTTAAATGCTATTTGTAATCCCTACATACTGTATGAGATACAGCCGGGACCCACATTTGTGGACCTCGAGGGACGCCTAACACCTTCCCCTCGAGGTAATTTGAACCCTTACCCGATCTCTGGTTCGTTGACCTTAGCTAGACTTAGTTAGGTTAGATAGGTGCCCTAACGCACCTTAATTCGTTAGGTGGCGACTCTTCATCTACCCGAAACCCAAAAGAGTTGTTAGGTCGTGCACCAAAACCCGTTTTGAGAAAAACGGGGCGCGACAGAATGGCGACTCCGCTTGGGATTTTAGGTTCAAACCATTACGTGTTCCGTGCTTTATGTGGGTATTTTAGGTTATTTCATTGTTTGTTTGATTGTTACCTTGCTAGTTGTTATTTGACTATCATGTTTATTTGTTTTCCTTATATAGATTATTTTTATGTTTAGTTATTTTCATGTTTCGCCCTTATCCCTTTTCCTTATTTGTGTGATTTTTATTTGTTTTTATGTATTTATTTATTTATCGCTTTCTATAAAACTGTTTATGTGTTACTGTTTTTCATACTACGTGCTAAATGTTACTGTTTTAATAAATTGGCATTCCGTTCATACTTCCCCCAATTGGGACCTTCTTCCTTTTTTTTTTTTTTTTTAATTTTGTTACCGTGATGTTGTGCCTTTGCACCTCTCACAACTACTCTATTCCTCTTCAAACACCTAAATATAGAGAGTCGGCACATGCGTGGACGGAACGGATAGTTTTACTACCGGGAAACCACGAGCCTTCTCGCATAGAACCCCTCTCTAGTCCGTGTCAAACAACTCTTAGAAAATCCTACTTAGGTCATACATGATGCATAAGCCCTAGGCGGTTTGACCCTTGGTGTCAATCCGCATAATTAGTAACCACCCTATCGTCTAAAGGGCCCCAACACCCTTTAGACAAATTGCATATTTATGTGACAACGTGGTCATAATAATTAAATTAAGCCAAATTTGCCAAACGGAGTTTAGAATTTGTCTGTTGTTTTGTTTGCAGAGTCATGGCCTATCCTC
Source organism: Solanum pinnatisectum (assembly GCA_035578085.1). Classification (NCBI taxonomy): domain Eukaryota; kingdom Viridiplantae; phylum Streptophyta; class Magnoliopsida; order Solanales; family Solanaceae; genus Solanum; species Solanum pinnatisectum. The sequence continues at coordinate 17,520,229 of CM069079.1, forward strand.
ACTTTCCCAACACACAAATGGTGGTTAAAGTAAACCATACTTTGAAGATTTGGTGGAGGGATATTGAGAAGAATCGAGGGTTAGAGGCAAGCGAATTACTAGGTGGCCTTATTGCTTTAATCTCCGTCGAATCAGATCGTTATTTGATTAAAGCATTGTTGCAATTTTGGGACTCCGAGAGATTGGTCTTCAAATTTAAGGAGTTTGAATTAACCCCGACGATTGAGGAGATTGGTGGGTTTCTTGGTCTTCCTTACAAAGAGCAGGAAATGATTGTTCCCCACAAGCCAACACCAAGGTCCTTTTTGAAGCAAATGGGCATGCGTCATAATCCGGATCTACTATGCCTGAAAGAGGGATGGATTTCTTTAGAGTTCTTATATGCACGCTTTGGAGACGAGGAGGGCTATGAAAACTTTAGTAGAGAATTTTCTTGTTCTTCGGCAAAATGGGAAAAATACCGTCTTAATGCATTCGCTGTTGCACTCTTAGGCTCATTAGTTTTCCCTATGGAAAGGGGAAAAATTCACACAAGCCTAAGTTATGTGGTTCGAATGTTGGCTCGAGGTGGAAAGACTATAGTTCCCATGATACTGGCCGAAATTGTAAGGGCATTGACTAAATGTGCCATAGGCAAAAGGTATTTCGAAGGGTGTAACTTTTTATTACAACTCTGGGCTGTGGAGCATTTCTACCAAAGGGCTAATATGGTAGATATTATTAGAGGGAGTATGGGAAATAAGATCATCAATCATGCTTCAAGGATGAAATATTTTGTTTCCCCCGTAGGAACGGAGGACTGGTTTGTGTACTTAAGAGAACGTTCGGCCACCCAAATTCAATGGAAGTATTACTGGTTGAAACCTCGTCGTGCCATTATAAGAGGTAATGAGCTTTACTTTATTGAGCTCATTGGTTTAAATGGCGTACAACCATACGCACCACTTAGAGTTCTCCGACAGTTTGGGCAGATACAGATGATACCTCTGCGATCCCATATGAGCCACTATGAATATGACTTTGGGCCAGAAATTCCGCAAGTAGGCACCATACTGAAAAGGTGGGAAACAGTAGTGACTATTGATGTTCAAGAGCATCGACCCTTCTGCACACTTGAGTATTATGTATGGCTTCTGGAGGATGCGGAGCATGCAGATTTGAGTGAGGAAGGCATTCCAGGCTTTGGTGATGAAAGAGAAAGAAGATGGGCTCGCAACCTTCTCAACAACAACTACGAGATCACTCCTGACATGAAGCAGCAGATCGTGCCCAACATTGGAGACTAGCATTTATTTTTTTTAGGATTTTATTTCCCCATGTTATCCCTAGCCCTTTAGTTTATTTTAGTTTGATGTAATAAGTTGAAAACTATTCAATATATGAAGTTCTTTTATTATTTCTCTAACTCTAAACTCCAATTGGCAAATAAGACTTAAATTAATCATTATGCATCACTTATATGTCGTCTTAGGCCTACCTCTGGCTCAACGAGGCTCCTTGCATTTAGGGTGTTTATTTCAAACTATGTGTTATTATTATTCTTATTTACTCTAACCTCCTAACACTGTTTTCTGTTGATTGTATTGTTTTCCTATGCCTAAGGTTGATCTGTTCTTCACCCTGGCACATACAAGATCAAAAGGGACCCCCCCTTCTCCTCCTCTTCAGAGAACAGAATACAGAAACAAGGGCAAAATGGTTGACCATAACAGCAGCAACGAAAGAGGGGAAAATTCTGAGGGAGAGCAGCTCCCAAACGACCTTGTCTTTAGACTTGAACGCAAGATTGCTGAGTTGGAAGATGAAGTGGCACATATGTGTGACTTGGCCAAGTTGTCTATTTCTCTCGGAACCCATTTTGGGGAAAATATAGACAATCCTCCTCTCTCCAACCAAACAACATTTCCAAACAACCCTCCAATCAACATAACCCGACCTGAACCCACTCACCCAAATATACTTCCACCACTTAATACCCAAACCCCTTTTTACCATTACCATCAGCAAACCAAGCCAACTGTTCCAGAACCAATTCCATATGCAAACCCTCCATATAATCCTGGAAGTAACAACCTCAATCCAATATATGTCGAAACTGCCCCCATGACTCATAATTAACATGAATCAGAGTCCTCCCAAAAGGACATTCTGATTAAAAACCTGACTGAGAAACTAGATAGCTTGGCCAACAGGGTGCAAAATGTGGAAGGAAGCAAGAGGCTGGGAGGTTTGAACTACAAAGATTTGTGCATGCACCCCGACGTAGAGTTGCCTGAAGGATACAAGCTTCCAAAGTTCGAATTATTTAATGGCATGGGAGATCCCAAAACTCACCTATGAATGTATTGTGACAAGCTTGTAGGGATAGGGAGAGACGAGAGGATACTCATGAAGCTGTTTATGAGGAGTCTCACTGGGGAGGCTCTATCATGGTACATTGAACAAGATCCTCGTAAATGGGTCGAGTGGGCAGACATGGCCACAGATTTCATGAACAGATTTGGGTTTAACATAGAAAATGCACCTGATTGGTTTTACATCCAAAACTTGAAGAAGAAGCCTAGTGATTCCTTCAGGGAGTATGCCATAAGATGGAGGTCTGAGGCGGCCAGAGCCAGACCTCCAATGGAAGAATCTCAGATGAAAGATTATTTCATCCGTGCCCAAGAGCCACAGTATTATGAAAGAATGATGCTGGTAGCTGAGAAAAGTTTCGCTGAAATTATCAGATTAGGTGAAAGGATTGAAGAGGGCATAAGAAATGGAACTATCATCAACTTAGAGGCCTTACAAGCCACTAACAAAGCTCTGCAATCCGGTGGAATATCAGAGACCCGAATGAAAACAGGTACTGTCATGATGGCTCAAGGAACCAGAACCCCGTATAAGTACCAAGCAACAACCCCACCTCCATCCCCATATCATCAAACTCCATACCCTTCAGCTCCACCACCTACATATTACCAAAATGCTCCTCCCCAGTATCAACCAGTTTCATATCCCGTCTATAGCGCCCAGCCAACTTACTTCCAAACTCCACCACCTACCCAAACTCCACCACCTACTCAAACTCCAAACTATCAAAACAGACCTCATTACGAAAAAAGACCAGTAAAAAACTACACTCCTCTGGCTGAGCCAATAGCCCAACTTTATGAAAGACTGAAAAAAGCGGGCTATGTGACCCCAGTTCTTGCGTTACCTGTGGATGTTCGCGAAAAATGGTATGACCCCAACAAGGTTTGTGCCTACCATTCCGGGATGAAGGGTCATACTACTGAAGTTTGCAGAGCCTTAAAAGATAAGGTGCAGATGTTGATTGATACAAAGGTCATCCAACTCAAAGACCCGATGCCAAATGTTGCAAATAACCCTCTTCCTAACCATCAGGTCAACATGGTAGAAGTCGATGATACTTCAGATTGGGAGCAATCTATTTGGGTCCGTGATCCAGAAGAAACAATAATTGTCGCCGTCCAAACACCAATTGTAGTGCAGAGGCGCGCTCCATTTGAGGTTGAGGTTGCCAGGCCCAAGCCCCCATTTACTGTTTGTAGAGCGCCTCCTCCTGTACAATATGATACCCATGTCGTCCCATGGAACTACAAAAAAGAAAAAGCAAAAGTGGAAGAGGCAGACACTGCAGCAGGAGTGACCAGATCCGGAAGGATTTACACTTCTGAAAATTTGGTACAGGGTAGTTCTAGCAAATCCAAGGCGCCAAATTTTGAGCTTGAAGACCAAGGTATTTGGAAGAAGGTGAAAGCTAAAAAGTACTCCATTGTTGAGCAATTGAATAAAACTCCATCTCAGATATCAATCCTGTCTTTGCTGCAGTCTTCCGAAACTCATCGGAATGCTCTTTTGAAGGTCCTGGGTGAAGCATATGTCCCATCTAGCATCACTCATGGAGAAGTAGCCCAAATGGTCGAGCAAGTCTTTGATGCATACAGAATATCCTTTCACGAGGATGAGTTGCCAGTTGAAGGAACAGCCCATAATAGGGCTTTGTACATTTCAGTTCAATATCAGGACAAGGTTATCACCAAAGCTTTGGTGGATTCAGGTGCTGGTTTGAATATTTTCCCTCTGGGCACGTTGACAAGACTGGGCATGGACAGTGCAAAGATCCAGACTTGGCAGATGAATGTGAGAGCATTTGATGGCTCTCAAAGGGGTACCATTGGGGAAATAACCCTGGATATGCTCATCGGTCCTGCTACTTTCCCAATAACCTTTCAGGTTTTGGACATTCCATCATCGTATAACCTATTGTTGGGTCGTCCTTGGATTCATATGGCTGGAGCGGTTCCCTCCACTCTTCATCAATGTTTGAAGTTTGAATGGGATCATGAAGAGGTCGTAGTCCACGGGGAAAAGGGGCATCCAGTATATGCAATAGAAGGAAGGGGTCATCTAGACGGGGAAATGTATCATACTGTTGAGCTTGTGGGCAACATCGAAGTGCAACTTTGGTTCAGCCAGAAGATCATAGACATGATGGCCTGGTTTGGTTTCGAGCTCGAAAAAGGTTTGGGAACTAATCTGCAAGGTATAGTTGAACCTATACAGCCTGTTCGTCACTCAACCACCTTCGGCCTAGGATACAAATATACCACGGAGGAGTGGCTTGATTGGCAACCACCTAGAGATGGGTACTATTATCCATTGAAGAAACCGATACCACCGTTGCACCAATTATTCCGATCAGCAGGTTTCATGGGCAGTATAATTGATGGGCTTCAGGAAGATTTGAAGGGTTTGTCTCTGACCAAGGAAGAAGGAGAAGGTTGCAACGTCGTGATCAATGAGGAGGAGAAAGGGGACCCTAGAAGAAGTAACGAAGCAAAGATCAGCACCAGCATTTGGACCTCAACTCCATCCAGACCTCGTCGGGCCTCTGGGTCGCCTTGGAAGATTTTCTATCAAATTTCTGAAAAAGTTTTCAATAAACAGTTTTTAATTTGCAGTTCATTATTATTGTTTTCAACTATTAGTGTTCTGAAACTCTTGAAGTTTTAATCAATAAAGTTTTTGTTCCCATCTATTTAATATCTTATATTTATTTGTGCTTTATTCTTTTTCCAGCAAAATCTGTTATAAGAATGTTGAATCTGAGACTATGGCATATAATGAGACTATACAACTTGACATTAATGATTTAGAAGAAGCTGAGGAAAGTGAGGTCCCTGAAGAGTTAATCAGAAAGGTTGAGGAATTCGAGGAAAAGCCTAATCCAAACTTGGTGGAAACAGAGGTGGTAAATTTGGGAAATTCAGAGGTAATACAAGAGACACGAGTAAGCATCCACATGACGGAAGAAGATAAGAAAGAATATATCGAGTGCCTCATGGAGAATAAGGATATTTTTGCATGGTCCTATGCAGACATGACAGGGCTGAGCACCTCAATAGTTGCTCACCGATTACTCTTGATCGGCTTGCCCTCCTGTGAAGCAGAAGCTCCGAAAATACAAGCCTGAGTTGAGTTTGAAAATCAAAGAAGAAATATCAAAGCAATTAGATGCTGGAATCCTTCAAGTGACGAAGTACCCAACATGGCTTGCAAATGTCGTTCCGGTGCCCAAGAAAGATGGAAAGGTCAGAGTTTGTATGGATTATCGGGATCTTAATAAAGCTAGTCCCAAGGATAATTTTCCATTACCCAACATACATATATTGATTGATAATTGTGCTAAGCATGAAACACAGTCATTCGTGGATTGCTTCGCCGGGTATCATCAAATTGAGATGCACAGAGACGATATTGAGAAGACTGCTTTCATTACACCATGGGGTGTCTACCACTACAAGGTAATGCCTTTTGGGTTGAAGAATGCTGGGGCTACATACATGAGGGCAATGACTGCCTTGTTTCACGACATGATCCGCAAGGAAATTGAAGTTTATGTGGATGACGTCATCATCAAGTCAAAGAAGGGTTCAAATCATCTGGATGATCTGCAAAAGTTTTTTGCCAGACTACGCAAGTATAACTTGAAGTTGAATCCTGCAAACTGTGTCTTTGGGGTTCCTGCTGGAAAGCTTCTGGGTTTCATTGTCAGCCGCCGGGGTATTGAATTAGATCCATCGAAAATCAAGGCCATTCGTGATTTACCTCCGCCGAAGAGTAAGAAGGAAGTAATGAGTTTTCTGGGAAGACTCAATTACATCAGCCGTTTCATAGCACAATCTACTGTTATTTGTGAGCCTATTTTCAAGTTGTTGAAGAAGGATGCTGCGGTAAAGTGGACAAATGAATGCCAACAAGCATTTGATAAGATTAAGGATTACTTATCCAATCCTCCTGTGTTGGTTCCACCAGAATCTGGTAGACCATTGTTGCTATACATATCAGTGCTGGATAATGCTTTCAGCTGCATTCTGGGGCAGCATGATGAAACAGGAAAGAAGGAGCAGGCGATATATTACATGAGCAAGAAGTTTACATCATATGAAGCTCGATACTCTCTATTGGAGCGCACCTGTTGTGCTTTAACTTGGGTCGCCCAGAAGCTGCGACACTACCTTTCATCGCACACCACTTATCTGATCTCGAGGATGGATCCTTTGAAGTATATCTTTCAGAAGCCCATGCCTACAGGAAAACTAGCTAAATGGCAGATCCTATTGAGCGAGTTTGACATAGTATATGTTACACAAAAAGCAGTGAAGGCCCAGGCATTAGCGGATCATATGGCGGAAAACCCCGTAGATGATGACTACAGACCATTGAAGACTTACTTTCCGGATGAAGAAGTAGCTTTTGTGCGGGAGAATATTTCTGAAGAATATGATGGTTGGAGGATGTTCTTCGATGGAGCTAAGAATTTGAGTGGATCTGGCATTAGAGTTGTTTTGATTTCACCAACTGGACAACACTATTCGGTATTGGCAAAGCTCAGGTTCCTTTGTTCAAATAATATGGCCGAGTACGAAGCTTGCATATTAGGGCTCCGACGTGTTATTGACTTGGATGTCAAGGAAATGCTGATAATAGGAGATTCAGACTTGTTGATTCATCAGGTTCGAGGTGAGTGGGCTACCAAGAATCGGAAGTTGTTACCCTATGTGGAATGTGTGCATAGGTTGTGCAAAAGATTCATCAAGGCAGAATTCAAGCATGTGCCTAGGATCCAGAATGAATTCGCAGATGCATTAGCCACTTTGTCTTCCATGATTCAACATCCTGATCATAATTATATTGATCCTATTCGTATCCACATATATGAGCAACCAGCATATTACTTTCATGTTGAAGAGGAGCCTGATGGCAAGCCTTGGTACAATGACATACGACAGTATTTAAAGAATGGTGAGTATACGGAAGAGGCAACAAGTGTACAAAAGCGTACAATTCGGAGGTTAGCGAATCTGTTCTTTCTAAGCGGAGAAATCCTTTATAGGAGGACTCCCGATTTGGGATTGCTAAGGTGCGTCGAAGCTGGAGAAGCTAGCAGATTAATTGAAGAGATACATGCGGGAACATGTGGTCCTCACATGAATGGTTTCACTTTGGCGAAGAAGATTTTGAGGTCGGGATATTTTTGGTTAACCATGGAGACGGATTGTATTCACTATGTTCAGAAATGTCACCGATGTCAAACTCATGCGGATATGATTCGAGTTCCTCCCAACGAACTCCATGTTACCAGTTCACCTTGGCCCTTCGCAGCTTGGGGCATGGACGTCATTGGTCCAATTGAGCCAGCAGCATCCAATGGACACAGATTCATTCTGGTTGCAATCGATTATTTCACCAAATGGGTTGAAGCCACCTCTCATAAATCGGTGACAAAGAAGGTTGTGGATGATTTTGTCAAAAATAATATCATCTGTAGGTTCGGGATTCCTGAGTCAATCATCACTGATAACGGAACGAACCTAAATAGTGATTTGATGAGGTCATTGTGTGAGAAATTCAAGATCAACCATCGAAATTCTACAGCATACAGACCACAGATGAATGGAGCGGTCGAGGCTGCAAATAAAAACATTAAGAGGATATTGCGCAAAATGATCGATAACCACAAGCATTGGCATGAGAAGCTACCTTTTGCATTGTTGGGATATCGCACCACCATCAGAACTTCTACTGGGGCTACGCCTTATTTTCTGGTATATGGTAATGAAGCTGTGATACCTGCTGAAGTAGAGACACCTTCTCTAAGGATTATTCAAGAAGCAGAACTGAGTGACGCTAAATGGATACAATCTCGATCGGTGAATTTAGCATTAATAGATGGAAGAAGGATTAACGCCGTTTGTCATGGTCAGCTCTATCAAAATAGAATGGCCAGAGCTTTCAAGAAGAAGGTTAGACCCAGACATTTCTCACCTGGGCAACTGGTTCTGAAGCGGATCTTTCCAAATCAGGATGAAGCAAAGGGTAAATTCTCACCGAACTGGTAAGGTCCATACATAGTCTCTCGGGTTTTGACAGGAGGAGCTCTCATACTTGCAGAAATGGATGGAGAAGTTTGGCCCAAACCTATCAATTCAGATGCTGTGAAGAGATATTACATCTAAATTTGTTTCATGCTCTCTTGCTCTGTAATTTGGAACTACGTCAGACCTAATTCCCGTTTAAGAGGGGATACGTAGGCGCTCCTTTAGAAGTTCGGTCTTACCATAAATAAAATTTCATTTTCCCCTTTGACTACGTAACTGGGGCAGAATTTTTTAGAAGGTCTCAAAAATTCCTTCAATGGGCATTTTCCGCGCACATCAAGACTGGGGCAGAATTTTTGAGAGGGTCTCAAAAATTCACAGCAATCGAGATACAATCTACGACAAAGATCAGAATGACTACTGGAACTGAAATTTTGAACACTGCTGAGTCAAATGTTGTAAAGTCTAAAACTATGCCATGGTCAAGGATTTAACATTACTTTTAAAAAATTAATATTTTCAAAAGCTTTTCAAAACTCTCTCTCATTTCTAATTATTTCTCTCCAAAGCGAGTGCCCGGAAAGGTCTGGATGGTGAGCCAAGGAAAGCACAGCGGTCGGAACAAATCAACCGCCCTATTTAAAACTCACTATTTTTCTTTGAATGCAGAAAAGACAAGTACATATACAAGAAGCAACTTCCACACCACGACGAAGGGTTAAGCTACAATGCTCCGAAATCAAATTTTGCCGACAAATGGCACTCGACCCTTCCAACTAGGCGAATGATCAAGATGTTTTATGCCTTCAATCAACTGCTATGACTGCATTGAGCCCGAGATTGCATTATTGCATGTGCCCTCTATTGCATCGTGCCCGAAGACTGCATTGAGCCCGAGATTGCATTATTGCATGTGCCCTCTATTGCATCGTGCCCGAAAACTACATTAAGCCCGAGAATGACATTATTGCATGTGCCCAAAATTGCATGAGCTCGAGAATTGCATTGAGCCCGAAGACTGCATTGTGCCCGAGATTGCATTATTGCATGTGCTCGAGAATTGCATTGAGCCCGGAGATTGCATTGCGCCTGATATTGCATGCGCCTGAAGATTGCATTGTGCCCGAGAATTGCATCATCACATATGCCCGACATTGCATTGTGCTCGAGATTGCATTATTGCACGTGCCCGAGAATCGCATTGAGCCCAAAGATTGCATTGTGCCCAATTTTGCATGCGCTCAAAGATTGCATTGTGCCCGAGAATTGCATTATGCCCGATATTACATTGTGCCCGAGAATTGCATTATTACATATACTCAAGATTGCACTGGTGCCCGAATTGCATGTTCCCGAGATTACATGAGCCCGAATAGATTCAAATCAAGTATCAACAGATGCCCGAATTACAGATACGCTTTCTTTACTCATTACTTATGTTCCTAAGGCGTCATGGTCTAAAGGCATCATTTTCATGGCCTGCGGACATCATATCATGGCCTAAGGATTTACTTTCTGCTTATCATGATCCAAAGGTGTCATAGTCTAAAGGCATCATTTTCATGGCCTGCAGACAACATTTTCATGACCTGAGGATATAATTTTTGCGTATCATAGCCCTAGACATCATAGCCTAAGACATCATTTTCATAGTCTTAAGGCAAACATCATGGTCGATATGGGAAATTGCATCATGTTTGCATTTACTGTTTATTTTCTATACTATAATCCTTCTATTACGAGCTACAGATTTTGCAGATACTAACATTTCAGGCTCGTCCGCCTTACAATACGACATTTAGGCTCGTCCGCCTTACAATACGACATTTAGGCTCGTCCGCCTTACAATATGACGTTAGGCTCATCCGCCTTGCAATACGGATATTTAGAGATGGATTGCAATTCTTCAAGAAGTAAAGCCAAAGTTTATCAAGGCTTGCGCTATGTCTCTCAAAGAAGATACATCTTACTATCTCCTCCTGTTATTATTATCATATTGGTTCACTTATTGTATTTATAAGCTAACATTTTATCGAGTCGTATTAGAAATTGCAGGCATTGCCCTCTCAGCTACAATATCGTGCTTACATGTCTATCGCAACAAAGGCCCTATCAACTCTTTGCTACTAGTATCACCGTTTTTAATTGGCTACTCATATTACCGATTCTCATCGAGTTCGTCGCGCTTAAGCTGAAAATCGTTGTCATGCTCCTCTCGCTTCTCTAGTCCTATCCGCTAAAACTACTATTGTTCCTGTTCGAATATCGTATCGCTCTTTCAAATTTTTAGGAGTTTCGTTTACTCCTGAATCTAGAACTACACACGACCTGATTCTCGTATAACCAGGGATATGTAGGCGGCTTAATACCAAAGTCTCGGTCGTACCCCTTTTCAACTTTTATTTAGTTTAATTGATCCCACCGACATCTTTCATCGGTCGGACAAAATCGGCTACTAAGTCAACGTTGGTTGCCCGACAATTCATTCTTCATTCCCAAGCAACCAAGGGGCAGCTGTTGACACCCAATTTTGACCGACCTTTAGCAATTTCAGAGATGCTATTCGATTAAATACGTTTTTTTTAATATATTTTTGAGTTAAAATTTTAATCAATTTCGTCTTAAAATTATATATTTTAGTATGCATGATTTTTTAAAATTATCGTAAATATTTTGTTTAATTATTAGTAAAACTCAAATTAATTATTTTATTTCAAATGTTTTAAAATTTAAGTGATTCTTATTATATAAAATGTTATAATATATATATAGTATTTTATTAATTGAATAGCATTTCATTCTTCTTCCCTTAAATCTTTTAAATTTTAGCCTAATCTATTCAAATTCCTTTTAATTCTAGCCTATTCAATTCAAATTCTTATTTCAATTATAGCCATTTTATTTCAATTCTGGCCAAATTTATTTCAATTTTGGCCATTCCAATTCAATTCCTAAACTCTATCTCTTAATCCCAACCATTAATCTCGTTCCATTCAATCGTGACCGCACATCCGGAAATAATCAACGGTTGAGATCAGTTTTCTCCAACCTTCCTATTTTAACTTAAAGACCCCAAACCCTAATCTTCCTCATTCCTCTCCTCTCCAGATCCGCCTCCCCTTCTCTCTTCTGTTTCTCCTGCAGGCGGACAGCACCAGCAGCAACCACCGGACAGCGCGGCGCGAGCGCGCGCGGCAACCAGCATCCTGCGCGGCGAACGAGAGCAACAACCAAGAGATCCGGTTGCTCCAAGCGGCCGCTTCCATCGGCGAGCAACCGGCGAGGCGGCCTGGCGGCTCCGACCAACAACAACGATCACGAGAACCAACTCCGTCTCGAGCGGCTCTGGCGAGGATGACAACCAGCGACAACAATGATTCCAGCCAGGCCACCGGTGAGCGGCAACTTCAACCGATCCGTGGCGCGAGCAAGCAATGATAACATCGATCTCCGGCGAAGATAAAGTTCCGACGGATCTATTCAGATCCATCCAGGTACATTTTCTTTTGATTTTATTATATCATCTGTTAGTAGTTTTGTTCTTTGTTCCATTTATGATTTGGCTTTGATATATAAACGTTGTTATACATGTTCAGTATATATGAAAGTCATTTCTTTTGTGATTATTGCTCCATGTTCATGTGTGTTGTTGTGTCTTTGTGGATACATCTACTAATATTTATGTATTCTCTATAAAATTTGAATAAATTGCATGTTAAGTGGCTAAATTTGTTTGTTATCTGCAGTAATTTTAATATGTAACTTAAAGTCGGGTTTTAATCATATGAGTTTGACTACTTGTTCAACTTAATTTAGTTTTTGAGAACCCCACCATCTATTTGTTTAAGATTGATTGCTGTTGCTATTTATTTCTCAAGATCTATCACTTTTATCTTGTTACTCATATACTTGTTTGCTTACTGCTATGTATTCACTAATTTTGGTGGTGGTTTGATTTAGACTTCTTTTGCTAATATTTCCCGTTCAAATTAGAAATAACTTGTAGATTTATTTTAATCATGGTAAATTAGTTTGTTGATTGATATTTTGGAAAATATTTAGAGTAACTAGCTGATTATTAGAAAATGACTTAATTATGGTATAAATTGATTGATTATTGGACTTGTTTAAAATTGGTGTTAGGATTATAAATGACAGATTATCTCATTTCTTTTGCTAATTAATTAGTTTGAAAAGTCTTCCCTTACTTAATTGATTCTGCTTACCGTATAAAGACTCGCCCTCAACTTATACTTTTTCCTTTAATATGATCATTCTCTGGTTGCTTCACTTTGATTGTTATTGCAGATTTTGGGGCTTTTGGTAAGATAACTTGTCTTTATTATTTTATTTACTTTTGTTAATTGATCCTAATTACCTTAATTAAAATTTAGGCAGATTTCTTGTTTTATATTTGGTAAATAAGGTAAAAGAATAAAAATATTTCACTGATTTAGTCGTGATTTAGGGGTGCTGTGAATAAGGAAGAGTAATATTCCTTGATTTATCTTCTTTCCTTGTTATGTGCCCCTCCTCTACTATAAATAATCAGTCTCCTCCCCTTTTTGGAGGGACATTCAACCTTGGCTTACGCTAAAAAAAAAATATATTCAGACTTTGGTTTAGACTAAAAATATTTGCTCCCTAATCTAAAAAAGAATTCAGTTTTTTTTCGTTACTTCAAAGTTCTTCTCTGTTTCCGATGTTGCTGTTTTGCTGTGTTCGTGTCAATTATTAGAATCGCGTGTTGTCTTCACTGCTGATTTCTTTAACTGCTTAACTGGTTAGTGTATTCCTATACGCATTTTATATTTTTACACTTTTACTTGCTTATTGTTATGCATAAATCCAAAAATTGGATTTGATGAATGAAAGGAAGTGTACGGGTTAGTCTTTTCTACTCTTGTTGTGATTATAATTGCCTACAATTGTGTGTGTGTTATGCTTGACTCCATCAATAATTTGCTATGTGATAATCTGTGTGTGTTATGCTTGATTCCATCAAGAATTTGTTATATGATGATCTGTATTGTCATAAATCTTCTGCAATATGGTGCGTATTTGCGTTTCGGCAGGTTTTAAATAGGGGAGTTTGAAGAGTCGCCTTGGCGGGATATCGAAGTTTTCTTTAAGTTTATTTATTTGTATTATGTCTTTATTTATTTCTAGCATGCGGCTCTGTAATAATTTTGTATAACTCGCTAACTTGCTATATATAATATTTATTTGGGGGGATCGCCTAAGGGGAGGGGGATATACGTGCTACTTGTTTTCTTTTTTTTTATTTACATGTGCTTGTTAAAAGAAATCTACTTGCCTAAATCTTGAAGCATTGTAAGTGTTGGAATTTCCTAAATAATTCACCTAAAATTATTGTTTGCAACGTAATCTAATGTTAAAACAGTCATTATGTCATAAATATTTTGTTTTTATAATCTGGATATTTATTTCGTTTAGAAGTTGGGCTGATTTATTAATTTGGACGATATTCACCTCAGCATGCTAATAATTTGGACTCACAAGAATCTATTTAAGTGTCTCTCATGAATTTAACATGTTAATAGGGGACAAATTAACCTTAAATAATTGCCAGCATATTTATGAGTATTAATTGGCGACTTATTTAGAAAATGATGTTAAACTATTTTTAATATGTTAATTAATTAGTGTATGTAATCTGACCTCAATTGTTGCTGTATGCGAATAAATCCAAATCGCCTAGAGTTCATGCCTATAGGTTTTAATCAATTATTAACGTGTTATTTTAGCTAGAACTTCTGTTTCAGACCTGATCTACAATTCTAGCATGTTAGACTTTGAACAATTACTTCATTTAAATAGTTTGTATTAGCTTATGTATGCTAGCATGTGCACATTTAGATACCATGCCTATAGGAGTTATATAAGTTCTAATATATTATCTGGGTGTAGAATTTATGCATATAGGTTTTTGAATGACTTTTGAGTTAGAAATTATGCGTTAGGGTCAATAATTAACTGCTGCATTAATTAACGAGCGTTAAATAAAAAGATTAACTTTTCAGCATGTTAAATAACCTAGTAATTTGCTGCACATTTCTGCTCTCTGTTAAATATTTCATACTGCAGCTGTATTTCTGCCAGTTAAATAATTTAACCTTTTTCAACATGTTAAATGGTTTCAATAATTGCTTCCTGGTTAAATGTTGGTTAAATGTTGCCCGAATTAACAAACTTCTGCACTGTTTCATTATTTAAAATCAGTTACTAAATCAACTTCTGCATTAATAAATTGATCTGTAATAAAATATTTTTTCTGCAACTGGGATCGCTTTTCTGCTATAACTAGTTAAAATCTGCATTCTTAAAATGTCTATTAATTAGTCTGCCCTTTAATCCATTGTTGCTATCTTAATGCTTGTTTATATGTGTGCACACCTTCATTGAAACCTTTCATCAGTTATGCGTGTTTGTTAGCATGTTAATAAAATTTAAGAGGCCAATATGAGACCTTGTCTGCTAAGTTTTGTCCTATTTGTTTTAACTTGGTGTCTAGGTGGGCCTATTAGGATTTATTTTGTCTAAACCAATTTAATAATAGTCCAATGCCTCTTGGACATTAAGCGGGGGCGCTAAGCATCTTTTAGGACGAAAAGCATACGGTGGTGGGGTAGGGGTAGTTTAGGCCCTACGGATATGATGACATCGACTCAGGCTTAAGTGGCAAACCTTGGTTTTGTCTGTCCCTATACGGAAACCTATCGAAATAAAATGAAAAGTCGAGTGCTGATCCGTAAAGTTCTTCAGAGTCTCCCTTTCCCTTTATCCCTTTATATGTTTATAATTATAATTATTTGGGGTAGTTTAAATAAAATATGAAATTTGGTTTGCTCATTTAATTGTGTAATTTCTATCTTCTCGCTCCTCTCTTTATTAATTTGTTTAATATCTATTTATTATGTTATCACCTAGATTTGCATGTTTAATCAAAACAACTAAAATTATGTTAATCTATTGTTATCACCTAGCAAGCATGTCTAAATTAAATAAATAATTAAATGAAGTGACCTTAAATGCTATTTGTAATCCCCACATATTGCATGAGATACAGCCGGGACCCACATTTGTGGACCTCGAGGAACGCCTAACACCTTCCCATCGAGGTAATTTGAACCCTTACCCGATCTCTGGTTCGTTGACCTTAGCTAGACTTAGTTAGGTTAGATAGGTGCCCTAACGCACCTTAATTCGTTAGGTGGCGACTCTTCATCTACCCGAAACCCAAAAGAGTTGTTAGGTCGTGCACCAAAACCCGTTTTGAGAAAAACGGGGCGCGACAAAGGGCTCCAAGTGGATTCTCAGATAATTGAGGTAGTACACCACTGGGCCAGACCCACCTCTCCAACTGATATAAGAAGTTTTTTAGGTTCGGCTGGTTATTACAGGAGGTCTGTTGAAGGATTTTCATCTATAGCTTCCCCCATTGACCAAATTGACTCAGAAAAAAGGTCAAGTTTTAGTTGTCAAACGAGTGTGAGAAAAGCTTCTCACAACTTAAGAGTAGGTTGACTATAGCTCTTGTCTTGACTCTACCAGATGGTTCAGACGGGTATGTGATTTATTGTGATGCCTCTAAGGTCGGCCTAGGTTGTGTGTTGATGCAGTGACCTCGAACTTGCAGCGTAGTATTTGCCCTAAAGATTTGGAGACTCTATTTGTATGGTGTTCATTTTGATGTGTACACATATCATAAGAGCCTCTAGTAGGTGTTGACTAATATACGTTACAAGCACACCTCATCCAATTCTGGGTGTTCAACTATCGTAAAATAGCATAAAACCCAACTAAATCAGTTGGGGTCGAATCCCACAGGGAGCGGTACGTATTTGAGAATTGGAAAGTACGAATATGGTCAAAGCAGTCATAGGAATAGAAATTATCGAATAAAAAAATCATTCAAGGGAAGGGGTGATACGAATGTCAAATAGGGTGGGGGTTGGTTTTAATTATCAACTACAAACAGCGGCAAACAATCAAACTTAACAAAAATGAGACGAGTTCTTGGGATATGATTTGATTATAGGCTAATATAGACAAATGGGTAATTGAAGCTATTAGAAAATAGCTAGATATTAGAAGTAAGCTAGGCTATAGAGGAGATAAACTTTCTCTCGAATAATTTACCCTGAATCAAGTTGATTTCTCTCGAACATCAACAAGCAAGCAAAATAAGAACAACCCACACCTTAGTCCATTCACTCTGTCGAGTTGAATGTGTGGAATTAGGTTTAGGATGCACTCTCTCGAGCTGAACCCATATCAACCCAATACCCACTAACCATCAATTAATAAGTTTAGTTTTAAAGCCTCTCTCTCTCAAGTAAGCCAAAAACACAATGGTAGAACTGCATTTGCAACTACAATTCTTAAATTAAACCACAATTACTCATTGAACTCACTGCTAAATAGCATTTAAACTAAAAATTAGCAATACCCATAATCATATAATTACACCCCAAGAATTGGGGTT